>CACRXP010000272.1:111580-140216 GCA_902702965.1 Spirometra erinaceieuropaei | reverse complement strand
ACTTCTGCCAATACTTATGTTGACAGTACGACAAAGCTACAGTCACTTAAAAAGTATGCTATCTGTAATAGTACTTCTCAGCATAATGGACGTTAACCGTTTCTTCTATAGAGGTTGGCTTCTTCTAACTCAAATTTTCATTGGCCGTTCGGGCTGAAACTAACATTTCCTTCCTGAATAATGTGTTCTATTGTCAAGTTCTCCTGTACATATATACATATACTAGCAAACGGAGGTGGGCTGCTGTGGGAAACAATTCCTGATTGAGTGAATAAGGTCACGAACAGGTAACCACCAGCCAGGTATAATTTGGTTGAGCCGTGAAAGCTTTGATGTTACTATACACATACGAGAACGCTGATCACAAAAATTTACAAGATGATTTAGGGCGACTAAAAAACTGTCTATTGTGCTCATCCACCAAAACCCTCCCCGGATAATACCTAGTTTTCGTAGCAACTATGTGTCTAAGCAGTTTGCCAGACAAAATTGTTGCAAATTAGAGCGCGAATTCACGCTATTCTACGTCTGGGCAATTTCTTCCCATAATAGCTGTCTTTGAATTTGTTTACGCATTTGATCTTGTTTTTTTCTCTCAAAGAGGAGCAAATTAACCCTAGGAGCTTTACCAAACACGTTTTAATGCTCCTGGTAATATATCTTGTCTGATGTTGGCCTCGCAAATCAGGTTACGAACAAATTGGTGATTTTTTTTCAATACCAGGATTTTTCCCATTTCTAAATGACTGACATATAAGTCTGTGTGATTTAGAGCACTAAGATCTACAGGCAATTCTTCGTTTAAGCATGTCGATGCTGTCTCGATATTTGTCAATAAATTATGAGTAAATTACTTTGACACTGTTGTGCAAACCTCGGTGTCTCAATGGGATTCGAACCCAAGACAGCAAGGAGAGGCTTTATTACGGCCATAGCTCTAGTCACCTTAGCTATGAGGTCCCATCGGGAGAATTGAGTTTAGTCACATTTGAGTCAAGTTACCTGTCCGACCCTCTGCAACGTCTGGGATCCACCCAGGCCTGGTAAAGTACGCTGAATGCCTGAACTGGATTTCCTAATTAATACACCCAGAATCCACCAGATCACTATCAGGCTCGCGTAATTCATAGCTGCTCTGGCAGATTTTGGAAAGTTCATTTTAACCCAACTCTATACCTCAGCCCAAAAGTGATAAAACTCACGTCTCCCGGCTGGGCTTTATCGTTCAGCTAGATAGAGCGTTGACTATAATAAAACGTCCCCTTGCTGCCGTAGGCTCTAATCCCATCGGGCGTTTCACAGCTGGTTCAAAATGAGTTATCGAAAATCTGCCAAAACAGCTATTTATTATGAGTACTTGGCACATTACTCATCATCAGATGGGCATTTTAAATGGTGGGCACAAGGAAAGATGCTTTTATGTGTAAGACATTCTATTTTGACGCAACTCTATAACGAATAAGCTTATTCATCATACAAGTATTTGTAGGGCTACTGTTCTGGGCGTTCGTAATAGTGAGACAAAGCTTATAAGGAGGCAAAAATAACGAAAAGAACTGTATTACGAGGAAAAATTAGATTCTTTCTTTAACGACGGATACTTAAGCAGTCTTTCAGATAACTAAAAAGATAGGCTAAAATTGACAGTATTTTCTTGGCCTTGCTGCGCATAAAAGTAAATTATGTAACGTCCGTTAAGAGGGTGTGAAAACAAAGCAGTTTTTAGATAGAGAGCATGTTATGGAAATTATTTAACTGATTAAATGAATATTCGTCGGTGAACCCATTCGCAGGCGTACATTTTTTTAAAATTACGTTTCGTTTTTGGATGAGTCGTTAGATGAGCATTAAACGACGATTCTTATAAAAAAGAGCTTCCAGTATCTCGATACCTCGGTAAATCCTCTCAGGAAGTATATTTTGATTGTTTTTGTAGGTAGATATCGGATTATTTCTTAAGGAGTATTCGATTAAGAACACGGAAAGCTGACATTTCAAGGACACTCTGAAACTCAGCGGACCACACCTTCAGCAAAAACCTTGCGTACAAATTTGCTGGAAGGAACGTTTTTTAATACATGCAATACGGTATAGGCAGAATGTGATTACCGACAAAGACAAGGGAGACTGGAATGGCGATTTTTGGCTTATTAACCGTTGTCAGCCAGTCGTGCCCAACGCCGAGGTGTGGAACGAAAATCACGTACTGCTTATACCGTATTGTGTATATTAAAAAAACCTAAAATGGCCATTCCAGTTTCCCTTGTTTTTTTGTCGATAATAGCATTCTGCCTATATCATGCGCCACTGTGGAGCTGGTAGTTGGGCTTGAGAGAAAGGCACAACGGAACGAGTTAGCTCCGTAAAAACGGCCGGTGAGCGTCCTCTACAACAATATGGTATGCTTACGATTGTATCGGTCAACTGTACATGAATTCAACTTTCATTGTAACCTATTTCTATGACGTCTCAGTCAGCGAAATCAGGGGAAATCCTCTTTGCTTTAATTGTCCCCATCTTGCAATAAACAAAAACGGCAAAATTGCATCGCATGAAATATTGAAGCACATAACTAGATACTGTATCCGTGGTAATCTGTCAGACTTCGCCTAATACTAGTTTTGCGCATGTTCAACTAAAGCGCATGGAAGAATGTTTTGTTTTTATTCAAATGGGTTCCGCATGTACTTTGAAGTTGTGGATCTATTAATCTGTCAAGATTTTTTTGCGTTTTCGACATTTCTGCTCCTCTTGAGAAAAGGATTTTTTTCTGATGAACGAAATAAGGCTTTGATACTCATTTTACCTGCAGATCTTGCATTATTATCTTAACTTCGAGTGGATGCGTTCGCAATGGTTTACGATTGTCAGCATTCACGAAAATTATACATATTTAACATGTTTGGTCATCAGCGCTTGGTTTCCTGGGACACTAATGAATTTTCGATGAGGAGCCATACATTTTTGAATAAATACTCTGTCATCAGTGACGGAGAATGCGAGGTGACTAGGGACATTGATGAACTCTTATTCATTAAAATGCTCCTGACAAATTTAAATACCCGTCTGTGGGTCATGTCCCCGCGTACGAAGGCCTGTTCTTGTCTTCGGTCATAGATAATAGGCAGGGTTTGGATTGGCTGAATTGATCCGATTGCTGTTTTAGTCTAGTCACTTCCCCTGTCAACACCTACTCTGCGCTCATACCTTGACAAACACGGGTCCGACAGGTGGTTGCCTGTTTATGATCCCTGCCAAGCATCAGAAACTCAATTATTTATGAAAAACGTCTTTTACTGAATATACATATACATGCAGATGAGGAATTAACGATGAAAGCTTAAAGAAAAATCGATTTGAAGTCGCATATTTATAAAATGATTATACCAACTCGTCGTTAGAAAAACAAAGACCAAATCGAGTAACCAGATTTAAGATGCCTATTCACAACGACCCTCGGGGGACCCCAATACCACATGTGGTAGACCATCAGGCCATTATAAGACTAAGCAGCATTTATTAGTATCTGGCCGAGCCTATGTCGAGTCCCATGAGGACCTCCCAATCTCCCTAGCGCACCCAAACGTTGGCGTTTAGAAGTTCATTTCCTGCTCATTACGTAATGAGTCTAGTTTTTGCGGACAAAATTTTCTGTTTCGATGGTCGCAATCGACGATGCTCAGTACTGCTACACGAGACGACTCGGAATTAATCTATTTCTGAGCAGGTTCGTGCATCCGTGTCCCCCACCTTCCGATGCAAGATTTGCTCATGATTAAGGGACGTGGACGCAGGCGCGGTGCCAGGCGTAACTAAACGGCCACCCACGCCTGTCACGCACGGCCTTTCTCGAACTCTGTGTGCTTTATTCTATGGGTGTTTAATCACACGCTGGTAAGGGAAACATAAATGCTACTCTATAGCCTAAGGTGCCAAGGACGAAGTGGTTATCCCATCAGCTGGTAAGCCTCAGGCTACGCTTTCTAATGTGTGATATTTTTATATTATGTAGTGGGCTGATTTGCAATTTAACTAGATTCTTCAGTGTCGTCCTCGCTTTTTGCCGATATTTTCTTTTTAATTACACTTCTCGCTGCTGTAAAATCTATTTTTTTATGGTCAACAGCGTTCGAATAAATAATGAGCACCACATCTTTCGACTACGACTGTGGAACTTAGAGTTTTATGTCTTCGTGAGTACTACTCTAAACTCCTCTAACTCGAAGGTCTCGTCCAGATTTTGTCGCTGAATTCATTTTGATAAAAGATTCTTAATCTAGGCACAGAGTTACCAACTCGAGCAAGGCCCAGGCTTAATTCAACTGCCATGCCTTCAGTCTGTCGACATTTGTGGCCGCCGAATTGAACTTATAGTACAGTAGTCACTGTTACAATTACTGTTTTACTAACTGCAGTTTGAAGTCGACTGCAAGTTGTGTTGTTTTAATAGGGCTGTTCATGCAACTTGCCATTTCGGCTAGGGGACTGCTGGCGAAAAAACGTAACTGTCTGCCATTTTCACTGAATGTCATTTTACGGCTGAATGAAAAAGATGCATCACGATGACAGCCAAAAAACTTGGGTTTCTAAACTGGTCGTTTTAAAAACTAGGTAGACTGATATTTTCTGGATATGCATGCTATCGTCTATCAGCTAGTAGTGTAGAAAGCCAGACCGTCTTTTCGCCATGTTGCATTCCGCCATTTTCTCGAATTTTTGGAAGTTCGTTCCGTCAGACACACTACCCTTGATGTTAGAGAAACAATAATAATTTTCTAACCTTATAAGCACTGAGCTCTTTCTAATTTGTCAGCTAATAGCCTATAACTATTACTGGTTTCTTTAGTTAATAAAAATTGATCGGCTTTAGAGGTCTATCATCTTTCCTGCTTCTTTTAAAATCCACAGCAACAGTTGATTAGAGTTTATTTCAAGAGCCTAACCTCACTAATGTTAGTCGATATTTGGACATCACTTTGTCCAAATAAATTTATAAACATAACTTGTGTTTTTAATTGGGCATATTATTGATTTGGCTGTCAGATTTGGGACCAAAGAATAGTGTCCACATTTATGGCCGTTCGCTCACCACTTGGGGACGAATTCGCAAAACCCCCTTAGTATTGTTTGTGCGAACACTGGAGAAAGCTTCAGAATAAAACGGGGGGTGATTCTTTCGATAAAAAATCGTGACAGATGGATAATGCCATTCCATTGCAACTTCGCATAACCATGTACTTCTTTAGAATCCTGCTGGTAAACACAAGACATAGTCTTGTTTCTCCAGTACGGTATTTCTTATAGGCACGCTAAGATTGCTCAGTATGTATGCAACACAAATGGCATCCTGAAATAGGCAGAGGATATCGGAATGTTCGTTTTATGGCTCACTCCATAGTCGATCAGGACCCAAACTCCGATCTCTGAAGGTTAACCATGTTAGTCAAAATTCGTTGAGGATATGTGTTGTTTTTCGCTTTCCAAACCTAATGTCCAGTTTACCTGACAAGAAAAGCAGCCTATATCTCATCTTACATTCAGAATAGTGCATTTCTCGCACGACGTCTTCCAAATCATTCGTCTGACTTCAACTCACCCTTTATATGTTTTTTTGTTGAACAATGTTTTAGAAATGAATTCTTTACTTCGAGGAAACAAACAGTTTTCCAGAATCATAGTAGAAACGGATGATTCTCGGGTTTATAAACGAAAATACGGGCGTTTACGTCTGATGGCGGCAAACAAGCCAGAAATGATTATTGCTGCGTCTTTGTGTATGTCGGCAAACAGACTTCTAAAGTACTGACTACCAGTTACCATGTAACCGCCTGCGTAGACTGCAGCTCCTCCCTTACAAGCAAGTCGGAGATACTAAGAGCAGCCGTGTAAGCAGTATAGGCCTCTGCACGCTACTCCAACGAGTCGTAGTGTTCCTCCTCTCAGCTGACATAAAGTGAGCTAGTTAGGGCATTGGATGCGGGTATCACTGGCTGATAACGTCAAATTACTCGGAATTTGTCATTTCCATGTATTCAAAAGAAAAAACAACTTGCAATCAGTAGTATTCAAATTCTAAGTCCATTGAAAACAAGCCCTAGGCTCGACAGACAAAATGCATGGATAGAAAACATTTCAACAAGAAGCCCCATTGAAAAGTGAATTAGTTAGTCTTGGCAGTAGTTATGAAGCATCAGCACTAAGCTACGATACAGCAGTGTGAGAGGAATTGATGGCAAACGCGAAAGTGGAGAATAGGGTTTAAGGAAGCAGTGCTAGGAGGGTAACTATGGATGATTCTGACAAGAAGGTCGTCGTATTGCGTCGTTGGACAAGTTGTCATTTGTTATGCCATTTGGTGGAACAGCCTGATCGGTTTTTCCTACGAGAGTTAAAAGCCATGTCTGGCAACCATTTTCAATGTCAAATTATTTCCCCCATAGTTGACTTGATTTGTACTCTGATGTCTTGAAAACTGCTTTGAAAGCCCTTTCCAGCTTTTTAATTACCAAAATCCCCTAGATTGCTCTTACGCGTAGTTTTCCGATATTTTCTTGATGAAGGAGTCCTAGTCGTTTGCTCAGTTGAGGCAAGAAGAATTCTAGGTTCCGGAATGAAGTTCCTAAACGATTGTTTCTGGTGTTCGCACCTCGACTCTGGGCGTCGAGGAGGGAGCGGTCATAATCGCTCAGTGGTTTTAGGGTGTGTTTTGGATTCCCAGAATATACAGGCGTCTAATCGTAGTTTTAAGATGAATACATGTATCTTCGCCCAAAATTATGGCGCAGTAACACATCTTATGCAGTGAAGCTCTTTGCAGGATGGAACGATTTGCTCTTAAATTCAGTGGGTGTGCTACCTAATGAAAGGTTTACCGAAATTCTAAATGTATATTTAAATCAAAACGGCTGCGTTATTTAGGCTGTAGCATTATTTTTCGTATATATATTTCAGTCGTAACTGGATGCCAGCTCTTGGATGCCATTTCACGGCCGCTTACAAATGCTACATTCTGCGAAATATAATCTCATAACCCTTATGTATTCTGCTCATCGATGTTTAATACTTTTTAAATCTAATTAACTTTGATAGAAGCCCCATACAAAATATGCGTCCTTTTACCCATTTAATAGCAAATCACGTCTGCCTTGAATTTTATACTTTATGAAAGATTGTCCCTCTGTATTACAAGGTTTTCAAATATATAATTTCGCAAAACTGAAAAAGCTCACTCATATGTCTTCATATGTTTACATTTAATAATGCTTTTTGTGAAGCATACAATATAGGTCCAATCCACGGCAAAATGTAAGAATACAGTATGGTTTCTTCTTATTAGCGCGCAAATATTTATGAATATTCGTCACTGAAAATATGCAGATTTTGGTTTGGAAATCCTGAATGTAATTGTTATAGCAATTTTAGTTCAAACTTCTGCGGGAATGGAAATAATTATTAAAAATTAACTTATACTCTTCCTTCCAATGAACATCTGAGGAAGTTGTAATTTTCTGCTAAAGGATTACAGGGGCGAATAGTTTTCCGCACGTTCTTCGTAAGATATGTTTGAATATATCGGAACATTCCACAGCAATGGGAAATATTCCTACTAATTAGGCTGTGATTTATTGTAAATTGCAGTTTTTGAAGACCCCCCAAAACAAGCTTGTTTTAAGGCTAGCATGTGATCCAGCTGCAGGAGCATTAATGTTAGAAACATAGTGCCCAGATATCCCTTTCAGTTGCCCGTAAAAACTACCGTCTGACGAAAATGACAACTAAAGTGGTTTGCCCTTTTGTTGTGCATCCAAATAGTTGTTATAGAAAATGTCCACCAATTTTCCTTTTTATACTCATATGATAGCAAATAACGTCTTCTTCATAATGTATACCTGAAGTAATGGAATCCTTTGCTCTAAAAATTATTTTTTGTGTCCCAAACGTAGGTACTTCATTTAAACATCCGAAGGATTTATTGTTTATTGTTCCCATTTAGACACCGGGGGTGGTAAAGTAAGACCTTTTTCTGGTTGATGTCCTTCTGACTTAATGTAATCTTTGTTAACATTTTTGATTAAACTTGTCATTTTAAGTCCAGAAACGACGGTTTACTTGCATAAGACATTTGGCCTAGTAATGCGGTTAGCACCGCTGTATAATTCCCTCAGATTTGTGAGCCTTTGAATATCAACGAACTGTAATGTGAATATCCGTCTTATCGCTTGCCCGTCATGGCCATCTTTCGAAGTCGATTTCGATCAATAGTAGATTCCCATTTGCTTCAGTGCGGTAAATTTAAAGTTGGGTGATTATTCATAAATCTAGAATCAAGATTTTAAAATTATGTGTCATATATGTAGTTGCTATCGTAACAAGGCGCCTAGGGAAAGTCAATACAGAATTACAGGACCTAATGAGATCTCACATTCAACAAAATATGGAATTGTTTCTATAGACTATATTAAGTTTATAATAAACATCCTTTAAACTTAACTGTGCACTGGAGTTTGATAAATTCTGATTAAATACCCCCGAACACGTTTATCGATAGCAGTGAAAGTTAAAATGGGATTAGAAATATTAAAAATGATAGACAACCACCAAACGGCGAAAATTGCAATAACATATGACGATTCGATTTGGAAAGAAGTCAGTTATTCAGTAGTGCAATGGTTGCTTTTGGTTTATTGGTTTCCTAAAATTAACTAGCATTTCTGTAAACATATGCCATTCAAGAGGCCTGTACAACAAACTGGCCGTTTCTGGTCTAGTTACCTTCATCAGACGGCTACGTTCAAAACTAGGTTAAGAGAATATAGGGTTTAAACCCCGTTTATCCATCACCAAGCAGTGAAAGCAAATGTTCCTCAAGTCGTCGCGTGTTGACGTCACAAGTATAGTTCTTTGAAAAGCTATAGTTGAGTGACGTTTGCCGAGTTATTCCCATCGTTTGGTGGAATACGAATGATCCCAATCTGATTCAGAGTGGCTGATGTGAGATTTGGCTAGTTCCTCACGGAAGGGAGTTTGGCAGTAAACCATCTACTAGTCACTGACATTCTCATTGAATGCGGCTTGTCAAGCAACGATCTGCCGGTGATCTGCATGGAATTGGCAGGACATTATGTAACTAATCGTATTTCCGCCGCAACGACAGAGACCGACAACGACCCTTCCAACTTAAATGCAGCTAAGAGCTATTTCATTACTTTGAGTCTTTTTATGCAACGAACAAAGTGTCTGCTTTTTAACTCAATATAAGATTGCAGTAAATATAAGTAGGTAGCTGGAAACACCGCAGTTCTGAATGTGGACTTGCCTCCCCCTCAGTCTGCGGCAAAGGAAGGTTTAACAGGGTTGTTCTGAAAACAGTGGGCAATTTTAGAAGCAAACAGTCATTCTTGAAAGAGTTGACATTACATGTGTTACAATTAGTCGAAATAAGATCCCTGAACATCTATGCATCTCTTCCATCGATGATCAAACTCATTCATGCCTCGTCAATAAAAATCCCCTGACTTTCGTGCTTAGAAATTTCCAACTTAACTCCCACATTAGGTTCATTTTTAAGGTTCGGGCTGCTTGGAAGTGTTTGCATACTTCCTCACGGTCAGGCCATTGTTTTGATCGTTTCCAGCTATTAAAGAGGATCCACTTTTTGTCATGCGTAATCATTCAGTCTAGAAATGAATAATATAATTTTTATTGAGAAGGCATCAAACACTTAAAGACGTCGAATTCTTCTATTTTCATTGGGCCCATGCGGAACCAATTTATCTGGAATTTTCTCCTGACAGATTTGCATAAGACGACCAGACGCAGTTAGAAAAGCAAACGCCCCTCTTCTTTTTCCATCGCGCATGTTTTCGAGAGTTTTACTCGAAGAGAAATTGTGGGAGAATTACTAAAGAGCAAACATTTATTTTTAATCATCCATGTTTCTCCATAAAATACTGTAGAAATTACATTTGCTTTCAGTTTTCAAAGGCAAATCAAAAGAGCGTTAAGTATTTTCCGAACAACCTGATTCAAAATCGCAATATTTATGGACTAAACAAAAGTATTCAGCAAACTCTCTAAGCAGTACGAATTAGCTTATGAATATCTGAGTAGAGGCTTGTAGGCAAATGACTGTATTACAGGTGGCGCTACTCCAAAATTCCAGGGGACTGTATTTAAGATTGCCGCTATGGTTAGGATTTATGTAAGGATTGAGTTCAGAACCATGGGGGTTATGATTAGAGTGATAGGGCTATGCAGCTTAGGGGTTAGGAAGAAATTTACGACGCAGGAAAAGGAAAAGCCTGAAATTTAGCACCCGGAACTTCATACTGCCGCGCCCTTTTATTTATCGACATGAAGAACTATGCGCAATCACCTGCAAAACGATTATAAAGACCACGTATATCATTTGATTAATGGGAGAAACGCTTAAATCATTAAATTGTTCGCAAAAATTACCCTCGTTGTGCTGGGCATTCTACAGAATTAGTCATCTATCGTGGCTAAAGTGATCCAGGGATGCGGCTCGACACGAATGCATGACCTACTCTTATCAACGAAATTTCTCTATGCGATAAGGATCTGACAATTTGGGTGAGCTCACTGCAAGTTTCGGTGTTGCCGAATAAGAATAAACTGACCTGTTTCTGCCAATTTTCAAGTTTTATTCACTGACCTGTGTCTTTTGAAGCATTTTTTCCCCGGAATGAATTGAAAACAAGCATGTACAGCAGAATTTATTGGGGCCAACAAATTTCGTGACGGCTTTTCAACTGCAACCCGTCTCTGCATAACATAGGTAACGACTGAACGCGCACAGCAGTATGAATTTGTACAGAATGGCAGTGCATAGGAGCAAGGTCAAGGTTCAAAATAATCAATAATCAGCTAAGACGTCCACATAAGCATCAAAAAGGAAAAAAGGAAGACGAAATGTTAACAACAAATCACAGTCAGAGGAAAATAGAGGCGTGAGGTTACCAGGGCAATTGCAGATTGATCACGTGATCTAACTGCTTGCACAGGCTTGGTTTTTCCCTCCGTATGTAGGCTGCTTCCAAATAACGCAAGGTTCGAGTTGTACGTGCTCGGACAAGTACCTGAAAGGATGCTTTAGGGTCGACAACATGACCGCTATCTAACAGCTGCTTCGTTATAGACGAACGGGGGGTTCTATCTTCCTGTTTGAAAAGCCAATTAGGCAAATGCTCAGCGGCCCTGGTTGCCAATTGCCTTTGCGTTCGCCCAATGTACTTGCATCCGCAAGTGAATGTGAATTCATACACACAATTGGGGGTGGCGTGCATTGGCAAGGCATCCTTTGCCCGGTTAATTGGAAGGCTTTTTGTGGAACTGATGAAGATAAACTCTGCTGCGTTGTACGTTCTTTCTATAGTGCAACGCAAGCGTCGCTTGATTGTGTTTGAGACGTTGTCACCCTTAAAAGGTAGACATATTATAACGGGCTTCTTCGATACGGACTGTTCCGTCAACTTTGGCCTTGCTCCAATGCACTGCCATTCTGTACAAATTCATACTGCTGTGCGCGTTCATTCGTTACCTATGTTATGCAGAGACGGGTTGCAGTTGAAAAGCCGTCACGAAATTTGTTGACCTGTTTCTGCCAGTTTTCAAGTTTTATTCACTACTGCTTTTTCCCTTTGGGAGGAAAATGCGCCAACCGACACACAACAACTGAAACATTCGGAGGGTTTAGCTAGGCAATCCAAGGCAGAATCCTAGGGTTTGTGTGCAAACCTACCTCTACCTGACCTACGGCTAACCATAAAATTAACCCCCTCCCAGTAACCATAGCCGGTAGCATCCCCAAACACGCAGGCCCCGACTGAGCCTATGTGTATTAATTTTGAAGTAGGCAAGTGTGCGAAAGTTAATGTTTAGGCGCGGTAGGCTTGACGGCAGTTACATTTCTGCACATTTCAACCCAACGCACCTGAACAAAAACCTGGCCTTTGTAGTAGCGCAGCGTAGTTGTGCAAGCTTCCAACGACAGAACCAAATGCTACACGAAAGACGGTGGGTTTTTGCGTTTTTTTGCCTGTTAACACGAGAGTCGTAAAATCAGTTGTCAGAACGGCTGCTATCCTCACTCTCCAGTGGTCTGCGCCTCACGAAATCCCTCCCAGTAGGCGAGCAATACTCAAAATAGCTTTCTTTTGTATGGGAAAAAAATCTTCAGGCAAATACACTGACAGACTGGCGGTAGAATGGAGCGTTTGAGGAGTTCAGTTTTATTAAACATATAGCCACTCTTAGGGGAGGGGGGAGGGGGAAGACTGGCTTCCGCAAGTTATTCAAGGTCCTTCCTGTGGATTCGGGAATCACGGCTAATGAGCCTTTAGAGTGTAGGAAAATAAACCTATCCTGCATCATCACGTAGAGGCGCCTCAACCGGCTGATAGGGTTGAAAGAATTGTCGCCTAACAACCTATGCATTTCTAAAGCAATCTGGCTTGTAAAATACAAAAAACCCTGCATAATTTTCTGATTTGCCCAGCGCGCCAAATCCTCATAGGCCGGTCAAATAACACCAGCAAAGAGTTGGACCGACCGGCGATAGCCATAAGTTATCGATCTTTCCAACACAACGGGGCAGACTGATAGATTAATACTCGTGGGACGCGCTAAGTAGAGTAGTTTTGGCAACATGGACTGAATGGAACAAAACAGACCAGATGAATGAATTGCTTTGAGTCAGGTTTCCTTACTCGTCACATCTACAGAGTGGGTCAAGTCGCATAAAAAGTTAGTAACTTGTAAATAAGAGATATGGAGACGATTCAGTTAACTTTATGCTTAAAATCAACGTCTAGTTTAAGCAGTCTGCGACTAGCCCCGTAGAAAATTCCCCACATGTTTTTTTTAAATAAGATTTTTTGTTTCACAAATCGTGATATATGAGTGAAGGCCTTCTGGAAATTTATGAAATTTGCCTTACAGTCTCAATCGCGAATAAACTCTTGAAGGTTTTGCGTATTCAACGGACCTTTGGGTCCAGAGCGTATTCCTAACAATTTTCGAAAGAACGGCGTATTTCTCTGGATGTACGGCATTCGCTTTGATGCCACTCTCAAGACTTGTCAGTAGCGGAGGAGAGTACTTGTGAAAATCTCCCCACATGATCCAAACCTTCTGTGGACGCGTATTTGGTCCTTTGGCCTTCGTTCGGCAGCAGGTGCTTTTTGATGGAATCTTCAGAACAGACGCTCATTCGTCTAGGAAAAACTGCGATTTATCTTATTCAAATGTCCCTAGCGATGTGTAGTATTGGGATTTTAAAAAACTTTATTCTTCGACGGTGCATATTTCTGATAAAATTCACGACATTTAAAGTCAAATTGAATTTGTGGGAGTCCAGAGACAATGCGCTGTCTCGCAAGGTTGCTTTAACGAGCGCTTTAGATGGACAAAATTTTAACGCAGCGGGAAATTGTAAAGTAATGTAGTAACTTCATTAGTATGATCCAATGTTTGAGTATGAACTCAGCATTTAACTTAATGAATTTATCTCTATGGAGCAATATTTTCTCGACATGAATTTGAAGCAGGCATACATAGCAGAATTTATTTGAACTAATAAATTTCGCGATGACCTATCGAGGGCAATCTCTTGCCGCCTAACAGAGATAACGAATGTAAAGTATACAGAGATTTGAATTTCCATAGAAAAAATTCAGTGCAAAACAGCAAGGAATCGTTTACTGAAAGCCTTTTTCATCTGTTTATTGTACCTTTGCTACAGCTATGCCTTTTGAGGTATCTAGAGGCATTCGATGGTGTTTCAACAACACAGAAAAAGGTTCAAAGAAAGTTGACCCTGCAACTAAATACCCTCATCCAACTGTCTCTCTTTAATTTAAGTCTGAACATGCAAAACTCTGTCAGACGTAGGAGTAAATTCGTTTCTTTTGCAGGCCTAACTTTCAAACAAATGTCAGTGTTTTATCTGTAATTCGAGTAGGCGCCGCTTGGAAGTTTTTAAGTAGCTATTCGATCTTTCCCAAAACACATGCTCAAAAAGGACAAGAAGCGTTTAGAGTTTGTAGGGTTTTGTGAACATAAACAGTTCTCGGTTTAGAACGCGATAATAGTGCCCCACCCGGATCAGACAAGGCCCTAAAAGTGTCGTGCTTTCCAGCGACCATGAGACCTACATTTGCAGGCTGTCGAGATGAGGTGACTTTACACACACTGCTGGAAGAACACACGCATTGGCTTATTCACTTCTATAAGATGATGATGATGGATTCGAGTAGGGATCCGAAACGTCAGGCTAATAAAGCTCTTGTCCCGGCGATCACGCCTCCTTCTTCAAGACTACTTCCTGGGACTCGGCTCTTCGCTTCTATTGGCAACATATCAGACACTTATCCCCCCCCCCCCAGTGGTATAGGCTTCTGCTTAGCCAGGTAAGCGAGGTGCCCATGGTTAGTGGGAAATCTCTTCAACAACAATCTGCCCTGCCTTGTCATTTCTAATGAACGATGATCTTTGGGTGATAATCTAGGCAGTCGGCAAATGCCTAGGCATTTTTTGGTTCCTATTAGTACGGCTTCTGCTATCCCACCTCTAGTTCAGCTGCATGTCATCTATGACATCTTGTTGAACTATTTTGGTATTTACTCTGACTTTGTAGAAGCATGTTGATTAAGGTCACCCTACTGCCCGTCCGTAGCCTAATTGGGGCTGACGAGCTAGACACGTTGGCTAATCAGGGTTCGTCCGGTTGTACACGAGTTACACGGCCCCGCCCTCGTGGGTGCGTCGTTTTGACCCCGTCCTCCTCGTTCGAGTATACTGTGCGAGGGAGTGGCATTAGCTAGAATTTTTAAGGTCAAAAATTCACTTTCAGAAAAGAATCGTATGCGAAGACTTCGTCTTTAGACACTGAAGGTACCTAACGCCAAAACTCTTTAAACGAATGCGCATTCAAATATCACTAGGACGGATATTGCGTAATTCCGGACACCTACATCTTTAAGAGACTTGTTGATAAGTGTGTATTTTCAATTCCTTCCTGAGGCTTGATACACTACCCATTAGATTGGACAGATATGGTAGTCAGAAGCATCCCTAGTGGCACTGTTCTCATCTATCAGTTTTTAGTCAATAGGGCATGAAAGTGAACAGTCACTTATTCCATTCGAAAAGTTTCTTTCTAATATTGGTGGTTGAGAGACGGATATCGTTTGGGAAATACATTCGGCCGGTCGAGGCATAGGGGGAGGTTTTGATCTCAAAGCACGTTTGAAAATCCAGATTCGACAGGACCACCGTATGATCACCAGCAGCCGTGAGAGTAGAGGCCTTGACTTGCCCGTGATTAGTTTCTTGTGACAGTAGACTTCCGCGGCATCTATCGCACTCTCTCTTGCTTCCCGGCCTGTATTCGTTGGCATAACATAGTCGAGAAGGCTAGGCTAACACGGCGAGGACGCGTAGTTAAACGTACCACCAAACCCCCTGGTTCACAGCGTACACTGACCGGGATTTCACGCCACAAAAGTGGAGCGCTTCACAGTTGGGCCTGTCAGACACATTGGTGAGAACGCAACTCTCACAAGCCATGTTGTACCAGACACGTATTGTTGTACTGATGTTCAATGATAATACCCGGTTGCCTGTTAATTGTCTATCAAGAGTTTTTCAAATCGAGAACATGATAATTGAACATGTGGACGTTTGAAGCAATATTTCCCCGGAATTAATTTAAAGCAGGCATAAACAGCAGAATTTATTGGGACCAGTACATTTCGCGACGGCTTATCAACTGCAGCCTGTCGTTGCATAACAGCACCTCAAATAGCATCAAGCGGCCACTGAGAGGCGCCATTGAAAGAACTTACAACTCACCTGAACTCATACTCTGCAACCCTACTAAGGCTATCCAAATTCCACGGGCGAAGGATGCCTTGCCATTGCACGCCACGTCAAATTGTCTTTACAAAATTACATGCACTTGTGGATGCAAGTACCTTGGGCGAACGCAAAGGGAGCTGGCAGCCAGGGCAGTTGAGCACCTGCCTAAATGGCTTTTAAAGCATGAGAATAAGATTCCATGGTCTTCTCTTACAAAACACCACTTTGATAGTCGTCATTCGGTTGACCCCAAAACATCTTTTCGAGTATTAGTTCGAGCACAAACAACTCAGTTACTGCGCTACCTGGAGGCAGTCTACCTGCGGCGGGAAAAAACCTGACCTATGTAAACAGTTAGACCACATGGTCAACCTCGGCTTGCCCTGGTAGACCTGAGCCCTTTTGATTTATGGAATCCCTCGGCGTGTTTACTTTCCCATTTTCATTCCTATGTTGCGTTTTCAAGTTACCATTTTATTGATTAGTCTGCGCGCAGTATACGATGACAGACATTCATTTGCTCTGTCGAAGTTTAAACCTCTGTAGCTTTCTCACTTGTTATCTGTGTTGTGCAACGACAGGCTGTAGTTGATAAGCCGTCGCGAAATTTGCTGTTTCCAATAAATTCTGCTGTCCATGTGGACGTTTGACGGACACTCTATCAGTCCAGACACGCCTACGCGATCATGACTTTAATATCAACAAATCAGACCTGCTTACTGTACGGGTTTTAGCCCCGGCAGAATCACCTAAGACCCGAAGAAAAGGAGGCCGAAAACGTACTGTTGGCCTTAAAGTTGTGGCTACAGATCTCCTTCTGGTTTTTAGTATTTTTGTCGGTAAAGTTTTGTGACGGACATGATTTGTTCCAGTCTCTGTCCGCCCCTCCACAATACTGTGCGATTTGATCCCCGCTTTCATTTGAATCAGCAAACGTTCTTCTGAAAACTGAGTTTTATGTGGCCCCTTGTGACGTTGACTGCAGGAAGCAGGTTCAAAAAACGAAACAACTTCGTTGGATAATGCAAGACTGCTCGAGACAGTATTCAGAGTGCTCTACGTTTACGAAGTTATTTTCTGCGGTGAAAAGTTTAGAAACATCTATAGGGAGCTTATAGCCACATGTGAAACGTATGGTCTGCAGATTTCTTCTAATGAGGGCCGTGAATGAGTAACCAAGCATGCTAACTAAATAAAGCCCTCTGTTACTAATAGACTGGTTGCCAGAGTTTTGTCCACCTAGATAAAACTTTTTACCAGCTATCGCCTGTGTTTCTGTCTCCAGTCAGCGATGTTTAAATCATATTTTCCTGTGGAGAAAGTGGTCGTCAGCACCTTAAGTTAGGGCAACCATCAAAGTTCGCAAGTGGGTAGTTATTTTCCTTAGACCAATGCTGGCCTCAAAAATCGATGGCCTCGATTTACATAAAAGTGAGACTGTGTTTAGACCAAAACCTCGTAAACTGGGGGTATTCGAAGTAAAATGAATTAGCGACTATCCGACTATCGACGAGGGCTGCAAAGGTAATCGGGTTACGCAGACCAGACAGCACAAATCTCATTAGCGCATTGCCGGCATCTGTCTTTACGGTGAGATTAGTGTGCCAAAATATTCCTCCACCACTGTAGGGACCGTCTAGCCGGCCTTTCGATGGCCTTCATTGATTGTATACTTACAAGTAAGTAGTCGCACTGACCTTCGTAACCGCTACCCAAAAGTAGACGTTTAAGTAGCGATTAACTGCTCAAATTTCATTTGGTCTTCGATTGCATAAAGTTAGTTTGAAGTGAATACCTGCTTAAGGACGTGATTATCGTTCTCATGAATGTTCCACTAAAACCGGTGTTCTAGAGATGGTTGTTGACTAGGATCTAAAGTATGTCTGTTTAAATGGGAAAAGTCCGCATGTAGTGGATTTTCACGACTCCAAAGCACATTTCCGAGGCTAGACCGAAAAAAAGGCAGCAGTTTCCCTAAACGTTTTGGTTTTCTTTTCACCATGCTTTTTTATACACTTTGAGGCTGTTTTTATTTGACTTTGATAATGACACTTGGTGCTGATGAATGCCTATCGCCAATCAGCCGCGCTCGAAACCGATGATAGAATTTTTAAACTTAAATCCTGATAGTCGTCGGGCTGGATATGCTGTCAGTTTAGACATGCTTTTAAAATCCCGAATATTTAGGCTTCAAAGCTAACGAAATCGGGCTGACTGTTGCTACCGAAAGGAGGTGGCTAATGCCTTCTTACCTTTACATCTAAAACAATGGAACTCAGTGGGGTTATTTTTTGCTGTCATGGTTTGACCAGCATCGCTGTCAAGCGTATTGTGAGAACGTTGTCTTCAGTGGCCTTTTCTATCTAACGGTTTCGTAGACGGCAGACGTTTGTCGGTAAGGGCAACCGTATTGACGTGACCTGCTATGCTTTGGCGAGCCATACGAAAGCCCAGTAAACTTTCACAGTTTGGAGACATTAGGCGCATATATAAAGACCTTAATCTGTTCGGAGAGATGAGTCAGATAACCAGTTCGGAATGCCAACTTTCCCTATACATTTTCGCATGCTTGTTCACGCGCACGCAGTCGATGTGATTTCGGACACCCGGCGAACCGATGCAATGCAAACCCGCTCTAATCAAGCTTATCAGCGATCAGCAACGGCTGATGCAGAAAAATACCCAGATCCGTCCTGTGCAATCGAGTTCTGCGCCCATGACAGCAGGCTGGTTTGGTTTGCGTGCATTTACCTCGCGGTCGGTTGACGATGTTGTTGTCGCTGCCTAGTTGGGTCAGAAAGGTATGTTTATGCGTGGGTTTTCCCCTTGTCGACACTCCTTTCTGACTGACTGTCACTCGGTTGGAACAGGGCCGTCAGGGGTAGGGGGGAGAGGAGATAGAGTGGGTGGTGGTGGTGGGGCACAGTGGTCACAAACCTCACACTCCCCCCTCCGCCCGCCTCCCCTGCCTACCCTGTCCTGCATTTTACATTCCGAGGTCAGCAAAACGTTTCCTCCCATCCAGGGAATAAGACGACTGCCTAATAACGTTGTAGGGAACTGACTTGGCCCGACCTCAGAACGGGGACTTCTTTCCCGCCTTCCAGCCTTCTGAGTCACGGCCTCTCGTTCTGGTTACAATGACGAAAACGCTCTCCTAAATGGACCCAAATCAGGGCGGAGAAAAGCCATCTAGCCCAAGCAGATGGGCGGCAACTTCAGTCACAACACCGGTGAACGGTAGTAGACCGTAGACTTTATGGTTGCCCAAATACATTTTTCTCTGCCGTCATTGCTCCATAACTTTTGGACGTGAATTTTTGTCGGTCTTCATAGATTGCGTGCAAATTGCTAGTGAAAGCGACCTGAAGGGAGAGTAGTCCGACGTAGTAGCTAGGTTGGAAGTGTAAAAAGCGTTCTGCAGAAGTCCTTCCTGGATGCCTTGGTTGGCCACTTTGAAGAGGTTATCCGTGTGCAGTCGGACGCTGTCATTACTTCGCCACCAGATGTCCTTGAGAGTGGAGTCGCCTTTGTTGAATTGCTTCATCTAGACGATGCCGAGAGCTCTCTTCACTGATTTGTTTTGCCAGAACAATTTATACTGTATTACTTCTTCTAAATCCCATCAAACAAAAAACATGATTCGCGGAAAGTGAAAATCCTTATTAGGCCGAATTTTCGGCTGCCAGTCGGGGTTACTCACCCCTTACGTTGCTGTGCGTTGACGTAGAGACAATTTTTTTTATTACAAGTGACTCTGTGTCGCACAATCAAATCGACACCAGTAATGAATCGTCGATACTTGCTGTTTTTTGATAAATCACTCATTGTCTAAACTTCGAGACCTCTACCTATCGACTTCAGGTGGTTGCGGTGGCCTGCTTAGAGGCGGTGTAATTGTCTCCCCAAGTCTATACTGACTTACTGGTCATTTTTCCGAAAATTTACTCAGACGTCCTCGTGTTTACCAGACAGTTGGCCGAGCTAGGGTGTCAGTGATTTCACGTGTACCACTTTTGCATTTGGTGATTCTTCTGGACATAGCGCTCTCACCACACACACCACAACGTTCACGAGCTGCATTCAATGCCTTGAGGTCTGATATAACTAGATGTCCAAAGTTCTAGGTTTTTTTCAGCTTGGTACACAATTAGGCCCAAAAATTTAAAAAATATTAAAAACGACCGAAAAACGGTGACAACCGCTTCGTCGAGCAGAATTGGCTATTTTTTGGCAAAACCACCAGAATAAAACAAATTTTTAGGCAAAATTGCACACCAGTAGACCGCAAATGCATTGGACACCTCCATACAAAGGGACTGAGCCTGTTGTTTTTCAACGCAAGTGTTAGAAACTAATTTCTGTTTTGCCCAGTTACGTAGAAGAGCTGTATAAATTGGCCACTTTCATTCAGTCTGCGAGAGACCTCAATACAAGATTCTACGGTGCAGTTTGTCAGGTCGACTTCTCTCCAAGGGCCGGTCACATTTTCAACCTTAAAACAAGGTCAGCGTCACAGGCGTGTTAGAGTATATGTGAACGCCTCTACTGCCAAAACCTCTCATAAAGCATCCTCTGAGATTGCGAAAGTAGTCAACACAATGGTGAATGAAGCAAGTGGTGGGCGCGGGCTGAAATTCTGAAATATGCGCTGGGATAAGGTGACCACATAGGAGAGGTTGTAATCTGGATTGCCATGCGGCATCGTCTCAAGACGTTCCAACAAAGTTAAGCGTGTATCAAGGCAGAATTGGAGCGTGCGTTGTTGAAGTTTCTGTAAATGGCTCAACTTAAGGCGCGTGCACTGTTGCACTGATTCTCCATGTCTTTGTAGTCCAACTAAGTTGTGCATAATTATACGTGCAGCATTCCCGTCTTTGGACATGCAGTAAAAAAGGATAAGCACATGGTTTAACTGCGCTGCGAACACGAAGACCACAATGGGCATAAATTTCTGTTACCGTAAAAATGATCATGAAAAAAACATAAATTAACAAAGGCAGCTCTCGATAGCATTAAAAAAGCACTGGCCCCACCTATGAAGGGGCCATATGCTGCATTCTTGCGTCTTCAACAAACGTCTTCCTCGAATGGATGCCACTTCTAGTTATGAAAACGTTTTTTATATCAGAATAATAATAAACCAACCTGTCCCTTCACCTACGTTTAGACTTTTCAAACCACCGACAGTATATTTCTAATCCACACCATGAAAATGGTTCCCATTAGTATTCGTAAAATTTTGCAAAGGGTTTACACCGCATTGGATACTTCATGGAGATCGTTTGCAAACGGCCAAATTTGTGTTTATTTCGTGGTCATTATAAATATTTTCATAGGAAACATTTTAAACTGAGTACTGTAATCTGCTGAGTTAGAGACTTGAATACATAACTTCCCACAAAATTTGTAAAAGAAAAGTGTTTCTGATTGCTTTCCACAAAACGTGCACGGACTTTTGGAGGCCACAGAATCTATTGGGCAAATCTGTGCTACGAAAGCAGTATATTCAGCGACTATAACCTCGGGGTTTTGATGCGTATTACCAATTATTACAAATTTCCTCGGATTTTCTTTTGTGAGGGAGAGTTTATTTCAGCATTCCATGCAAAGTTATTATAAAACTGTGTTTGTTTGTGTAACAACAATCTTTTCAAAACCAGACTGCTTGCATACTGCAAACATTTATTTTAATAACTGCGGCGTCCCCTTAAAATGTGTTTCGGGCATGTAACATGTGTGCATGTTTTTTGATATTCAGCTGATTTTAAGTAAAAGGTTAAAATCGACGGAAAGTCGATCGTTGGGCTGGTTTTGACCAGGTGATATTGACTGGAAGGATGCCAAAAGACAACTTTCCTAATGAAAACTATAACCAATAGTAATTTATTTCCCACGCCTAGGACGTTACAGATTTTAGTGACTGCTGAGCACTTACGGTGTGGCCAGTTTTTGATAAATAAATGCTGCCAAACTCTCTCGGTTAAAAGGGTTAAATTCCTCCTAAGAAAATTGTAACATACAACCAGCTAACGAACGCGCGTCCCACCTCCAACTGCTGGCATTCACAGATCGATCAGGTTGTCTTCAATATGCGGTTGGCGTCCATTGTCCGTTGCCTTGACTATTCCAATGCCCCAATCTGCATACTCAGTCCCCACCTCCTCTGGTTGCTATGCCAATCACGACTCTACCTAAATCGCACAACACGGATCCATTTATAAACTGAGGCGTACAGCCTTCCTGTACCACCCTCACTGCCCGCCCCAGTGTCGAGAGGCAGCAGAAACAATGACACCGGAATGCGAGATGAGAATAGGAAGAGGAAAAGACTGGGTTTGCTGAGAGTATACATCCGGAAGTCGGCTGTGGAGATAGCAGCAGCAAATATGCACAATTCTAGTTTTCAGTGCCAGTGGAAGAATGAGATCGTGGGGGAGGGGGGGGTGGTTAGGTGGAGATGAGGGCCCAAAATGCATTGTCTCTAAAGAGGGCGCCTTACGCTTCAGATCACTGGCCTGATATGCTGATTCGCTATGCGTGCTCATGAAATAGTAATGACGCATTAAACACCTGCTCTCTATTAGAAAAATGTAAATCAGATGGGCTATAAATATGGATGCTAACTGCACTTTTTGCCGGCATATAAAAAACGGAAATTAAGGGAAGATGAGACTCCCTTTAGGACACAATATCAACGCTGGAGGAGGCCTTCACCAGGGTATTAACAGTGGCTATCCGTCTACAGAAACTGGTGTTCGATCTCCTAAGGCATGCGATTTGGGTGCCCCGGAGTTAGTCAATGCCGACCGTATAGAAGTGGCGTAACCTAGTGGACCATCGATAGTTTCGTCTGCAAGGCGACTGAAAAGCCGGCAACGGTAGGTTGTGTAACCCCACCTCTCAAAGAAATTTAGCCGTCTTATTATTATTTATGAGAGAGACTATGCATATGTTTTCTTGAAAAAATGAACAAGTCAGGCGTAAACATTGGACAACAATAACCCTACAGATATATTGAGGAAATAGAAAGTTGTGCCCTAAACGACGCAAAGTAAACCAAAACGCAGCGGGCGAGCCTTAGAGAACGCATATTATTGTGAGTACCAACATGGTAAAAAAGGTTTAACTGCCCATCCGGAAGAAATGAGTAAGTCACGGTGTACGAAATCAACAACGAATGACAATGTAAGTACATTGGAGTAACTTGGAAATCAGGGCAAGACAAAGGAATTACGGGGAGGGGGAGCGAGGACCTCAGGCCAAAGCCATACTGAAACAACTTGTGGCATGCGTTTATATGAAAGTGATGTATTTCACACAGAGAATTATTGTAGCTATGATTTAGTAGGCAAAACAAGGCCTTAGAAAACCAATATAGTGGTTAACTTTACATGATAAAGCCGGTGGGGTTACACAACCCATGTTTACCGAAAAGCTGAACCCTGCAAATCCTCTATGTTGCTCGGCATTCATCTCGGAAGCATGAGTTCACAACATTCTCATGCACTTGCACAGTAGGCTCAAGTTTTAGCATTTTTATCCACGTGTGTCTCTGCTTTACTCGAATGGGACCGAGTAAAATTTGGAGAGGATATTGAGGCCGTAGCCCACGTGGTAGAGAGCCCCTTGGTTAGACAGCGCTGTCTCTCCACAGTGTTGGTTGGTTCTTCCGACAAGGGGTGAAAATGAGCGACAGGAAGTGATATCACTGTCTTCCTGAGTTCTGTGGCGTCGTCGTTGAATCAGCAACCCCTGCTGCCTGGTAGTTATCGCGGAAAGGACTACTTGCCCGCAACTTTTGGGGGAGGGGAAGGGGTATCGATCCTGTAAGGGGCCAGGTGGAGAACCGATCACGCAGTTCACCTAAACACTGTCTTAGTCTACCGCAAACGCCGCTTCCAGATGAGGATCTGGCGGGAACGGAATAAGACATTGCGGGTAATGAGTCATCACAAACGCCGTTGTTCACATATCAAGTCATCCACGACGGGCGTGGCTGTTAGCAAAGTGCTCATCCAATCGCCAAATGGAACTGCCTGCGGCGTACGCGGTTCTGAGTTGATGAGAGGGAACCTTGCTAACTAGCCCATCAACCCCAAGCGGTCGGTGAGGAGAGAAGGGCAGTCACGACGTCCAGCAGATTTGTCCGGCCAAACGGTTCATTGAAATCAAACCTGCTTAAAGGATTCAGGTTACCAACAAAGGCAATGCGCAGGACGCAATTCCACGAGAAGATACGACCGTTTCACAGAGAGTACCGTCTTTGGTCCACGGTTTGTACGGCTGCCCCAGTAACATTAGAAAAGGAAGCCTCCTTTCTGAAGGAATGTTCAAAGAATCTCTTTCAAGTTCAGTTATGGAGAGAATAAGCCAGTCTCTGAGCACCGATGGGCGATATTACAATTTGAAACGACAAACAATCAATATGTTTCACTGAGTAAACGCCACCAACTATGCTCTAATTATACCTTTCGAAGATTGCGATTTGAAACATATACTCTTCCAGCAGCGGTTGACTGATATGCCCGGTGTGATAGGTCACTAACTGGCAACTGCCCCCCCCCCAGGCCGAACTCAGCCAATCAGGGTTATGATTGGCTTAATGAAGGCAAAATAGGCCCGAAAAAGTACTGTATCAATCTACCCGTATTCATTGTCGTACCTCCTCGCTGTTATATATATGCATGTGTCCGAAGAACGGTAAGCCCCTGACTCACTGGTGGACTTTTGAAGATGTAAACGCTCGGTAGCCGATGAATCTGGCCCGGATCTCCAGACACACAGACGCTAAGTTAGCATCGGCTAGCTGACGACGACTGATAGTCCGGAAGTTAGCCTCCCAATATCCCTTTTATTTGCCGACACATTTCCAGCCTATTTATGCATTGATGAACAACTTTCTGCATACATGCAAGACCCCGTCTTTTGTTTATTATAATTGTTACAGATCGCTGCAAAAAGACTTAGCAAATCGACTTTTGTTGTTTGCCCGTGCGGTTACCGCCGGCGAATGAGGTGACGCTTGTTGAAATTTCAGCAGCCTACTGTGTGTGGCCAGACTTCTTTATACCTTCAAACTTCGCCATGTAGGGTTGAGCATGGAAGACTGCAGAAATTTTTTGAAAAAATTGTTCCGCATTGCCTTTCACAGTGTTATCTCTAGATAAGTGTTTGATATTAACACCTGCCTAACCTCAAGACATGATTAGTTATGAAGCGATCTGCAACAACGCGGTATGTGAAGATATGCAGGGCACACACCCCTTCAAACAGAAAAAGCTGTTTACTTTGATCTGGAAATCTAAAAAAACGTGGAATATACTTTTGTTTACCTAGGAGAGATTGACATGTTGGGTTCTGACTACGAGCCGTCACAAGCGCATGCCTCCAAATATGTGTCTATCTAAGCATACGATGAGTACTACTATTTTTCAAGTTCAGAGGCAGTTGCTGGGAAGACTCGTCATTATCGCCATCTCATAAGCTTTTCATGAAGCCGGTTATGCGTTTGAACAAGAAGTAGATTCTTTGCCTTCGACAGCTATTCAGATGAGCCTGCAGGTACAAACCCACATCTCTCCAACATCGACTTACGAAGAATGTGAACACTGCTAAATATACTGCTACAAGTTGCAGCTGTCGCACAGGAAAATAAAACAGTTGCATCTAGAAAGTGGGGAGCATTATTTGCACAGAAAGTGTGTGTTATGTTTAACAATACCAGTCACTAAAATACTGCGTGAATTTAAATGCCATCTCTCCAGAAAGGGCACGTTGGCATAATGTGGCCAAATGGGACAATGAACTACTATATATTTTTTCCGCTATTTTCTCCCGAACATGCTGTTAACCAAGTAGGTATGCATTATTTGTTCCTGGAGACGGAATTAATCTGCAGGTGAGATTGAAATCGGTGACCGAGATATCCAACTTAAAATACCAGCAATTTGCCGTGCCGCCGGCAAATCTACACCCGGCTCTGTGTTGGCTACCAAAGCAAATCCTCTAAAGTTATCCTGCCTGTTTAAAGCGGACGTATAGCGCATATTTAATTTTTCACCACATCGTCGTCTGAAAGAACGAAGTGAGGGAATGCGATTTACAAGCTGTCATCAAGTCTGCACTGATGCGATTAAAATGATTATCTTTACACTAGAGCAGCCAAGGGTTCGCCGTGTTCAGTACGAGTAAAGTACATGCTTACTTATCATCTTATGGTTCTCAAATATAGACTTCTACGTACTATGTCTTGTTAATTGAAGCGAAGTGTTTCTATAGACTTCTCTACATAGTAGTGGCAAATTCTAACTTGCGACGCATTTTGTGAGGCTGCGCATGCGAAAATAACCAGATCTTTATCGCTTTGTTAATGTTTAAAACTGGGCGACTTGTTTTTTCACCCGATTTAAATGAGCATCGACTATTGAGCTCAGAAGGTCTCGCCATTTTCCCTGAACGGGAAACGCAGTTATTTGGTCAAATATTTACGTTTATATCACAATGGCTACGTTAATTTTCCTCCTTTCGTAGATCTATTTGGAAAGGCTTTATCCATTTTTTATGTCAAAAATGATCCTGACGGAATAGAAACAGATTCCTAAACTGAAGTTGGGGGCTGAAAATTTATCCCGTGCGTTAGCTGGATACAGCATCGTTGGTTTTTAACGGATTGATATATCTAACCCATCTAATAAGATAAAACCACGATATATTTACGTAACCGAAGGCCTCAGTTCGGGAGCTCCAGAATCGACTCCACTTTATCCATTCAGCTTAATTGGGCGAATAAAGTATTACATAGAGTTGTTTATTCATATTCATAAATTACTGCGGCAGTGAACGGATACAGAGCGACATAAACAGGTGTGAGGGGCAGCAATTTGCGTTCAGCCCTCATGAGGACACAACCGTTTGCGTCCAACCTTGCCCGTGTCAAACAATCTAAAAAAGTAAACAGAAGGGTATACGGCTGGTCTTCCAAGGGACCTGACATGTTGTGGTAGAAAAAAATGGTCTAGATGTCTGAGGCTATTCACAAAATATTTGTGGTCTCTTGAAAGTTCTCATAAAAGTAACGCTTTAAAATCAAAATACTCCTATTAGTCTGACACAAAATATGGAGAAACTACATTTCGACAAAACAAGCAAAAACAAGTGACGTGGATGTAAGGTTTATTAGCTTGTGGTTAAATCTATACGGTCCAGAAAAACAAATACATAGGCAGATTTTTTATCCCCCGATTCATCCAGAGTTAGGTTTTTGCGACAGACTGTAAAACCTTCTTTCAGAATGTGGCATACTCTGAGGCCTGAGATGATGTGAGAATTTGTTTCAAGTTAGTCAGCATTAAAGTCTAGTTGAGCAATCACTTCCTGTTAGATGTCATCCAGAATTTCGTCAAGTGTTCGGTGAGAACTGATGCATGCGGTGTATGTCTTTTAGCCCTGGGTCTTGAATTCCTTAAATTTTCAGCCTACTCTTCTGGGAGAGCGTTGGTTAGACGTCACCACCGAGCCATCACTGCTGTCGCATAAGCTCCGGTAAGGTGTTCCACGAAGAAATCAAATCCATGGAAGTACATGTTTAAACAGGAAAAAAGAAAATTGATTAAGGTCAATGAGATATTTTTTGAGAAGGTCTGGCATTTCACTGGCGCTGCTGGTATTCCATTTGACAACGTTTCATGAAGGTGTGGGCATGTATTCAAGTGTTTGAAAAAAAAGCCATAAGGTCAACCAAAACATCGGCCCAAAAACCATTGGTAACAGTAAGGTAAAAACGCTCTGCCGTACAGAACAGCTGACGATTTTTTTAGTTTTAAAAAATATAGCATGATTATAACTGGTTGGTATTCTGTTCTTAGTTCCTACTCAATGAGAACGCACGAATGTCTATCTACGTTTAATTTGATTATAAATTGATTCTCAAGTGAGAATTTAAATAGAATATATTTACCGGGTGTTTTTAATATCACCCCTACCAAGGTCTACTTCGTAATGAGTAAACCAAGACCTTATTTAAAACTAAAATTCGGCATTCCACGTTTAAATACCCTCTGTGCTTCCTATTCTCTTTATCCGGTGTGAAGATTTTCTCCTTGATTCACCTATTATCAATGGGAAATCTGTTCTACATGGTCCACATTAAGAGCCGCAGTTTGATTTTGATTTGCGTGTTAACCCCCCTTTCGACTAATTTGATTGGTGCCCAGTCTGACCGCCGAGGTCTTCAGCTCATAGATGAGGTTCATTACGAGGCAGTAAGACAGACGGATCGCAATGGACAACAAGAGTATTTTGGGTTTAAGTCCGCCTATTCATATTTCTTCCAACCAGGAGTGGGTTCTTTTTGCCAACGCGGTTGAAGGGACAGCTCCATCATTACTGCAGACACCTCTAGACTCGGGTTCGAGTGATACGGGTGGCGATAGATAGGTAATTGTCACGAAAAATATCCAAAATTACCCTTCTTCCTCTTCTTCGAATCAGGATTTCCTCTGTAGCCGTCAGCACCCCCATCCCCAATGAGAGAGCGGGATTTCCTTTCTTCGTCGAGTAATTTAGCGTCATAATATTTGACTTCCTTTATCCCTCCAGCGAGTCGACCCCGCCACCCCCTCCCGACTCTCTGCTGTTATTCCCCAACACCTTTGCTTTCCCGTTCGAGTACACGTACTCTGCCTCTTCAGTGGCCCTTACCAGATTACCGTTGCCGCGTGAATTAACGGAAGGATGAATTGGCACGCGCTGCGAG
>CACRXP010000272.1:78105-107388 GCA_902702965.1 Spirometra erinaceieuropaei | reverse complement strand
TATGCTTCACAATCTCTCCCCTCCTACGTTTGGGAGGTAAAGACGGACTACCGTCGGAGGCCACATCAATGTGCATTTATTCATTCACTTGCTCCTGTGGAGCAGGATACATCGGCCGCACTACGAGACGCCTGGTAAAGAGGGTGCGTGAACATATGCCCGCCTGGCTAGACAGAGGTGAGACCCGGTCGAGTTCGAGTTTATTCTCGCGCATTTAATCGATACGAACCACCGAGTCGATGCCAAGAACGCATTTCAGGTTGTCTACCGGACACCAACATGCTTCTCTAAAGGCCTACGCCAACGGATACTAGCAACGGCCGAGGCAGTAGCTATACGGTTAGCGAATCCGGTGTTATGCTGTCAGAAAACTCTGACACAAGCGCTTTCGCTGCCGTGGCCAACGCCAACCCCAAGTGATGAAGCCATGCCGCCTCAAATCCCTAATCATGATGATGGGTACTCCGTGTACTCAACCCAAGAACATCACTCAAAGACTCTCTTACCCCCCTCCCCTAGCTCTGATGACTTACACCCGCCGACATTCTCATGCGGGAGGCGTGATGATGAGTGTTAGTGACTTAATAGCCCTTGAGGCATCTATAAACACCGTTGATTTTGTACATTTTCATTCCTTCTTGTAATTGTATTGGCCTGAGGAAGAAGTACCGAAAACGCGTGTTTGCCAACTTGCATTTTCCATTGTAACATGAGAATATTTGCGGAACTATGCAATGGCCGTATGCAGTTGAATGAGAGGTCTGAAAATTTATGACGTCAGTAAATTCTGCGTGCTTTGTCTCATTTGCCTTATTCCAAAGTGTGGAATAGTTACTTTTGACCTATCTGCAGTCGTCAGTCCCGACAACCCATCCCAATGTCCTCCTGCACTGGGAGACTGCGACAATCGGAGGTACCAGACCAACTGTAGTCATATACTATGTTTTAATGACACCATGCTTGGTTTGATTCGAGTCCTGATGTTTACTCGTGCAGCTGAAATTTTTAATGGCATCTACCGTAACTCGTGACAAGGTGCCGCCACCTGCTCATAAACACGATTGAGGACACAGTCAGGCAGGCAGAGTGTGGTCGATTTAAAATTTCGTGGCGAAAGATCCCAGCCATATCTGAAAGTTGCTTTCAGATCACGTCGGGGTTAACAATTAGTGGAATTCCAAGTACAACGATTTTTCAAGTCAATGCGGGGCATAGGACATTTTATGGTCAAAGTCATACAATCAACTCAAACGTCCAGGCCTGTTTCCTCCTTCACTGAGGTGTAGGAAGTCACGAACAGTGGTGTTCCCTATTCATCCTAGTTTCAAGACGGTAGCGCTGACTTCAATTTTGCCGAGAGAACCTTGCAGACTGCTGTGCCGTAACGGGTGACTGTCCTCCGGAATTTAAAGTTTTTTATACTGTGCCTGAGCAAAGGAGGCACCACCACTATTCATGGAAAATCGCTGAAAAAATTTCATCATTACTGGAATCAATGTACGGTGATATCCTTTAGCAAAAACGCATCACTGTTATGTTGAGAAGACTGACACCTAGTATAACTTGCTACGCAAATTATGTCGTCTTGAAGTGCAGGTTCATAAATGCCCGCTTACATTATGACCTTTAACAACCCATGTGCGCATATTCTGGCTGGCTCCACATTATGGTTTATGTAGTCAATGCTAGAAATTGTTAACGGAATTTCAGATGACATACATAAAAGGTGAACTGAAGACCTTGACCAGGCGTGGTATTAGAAGTCATTTTTCCACATTAACCGAACCACTGATTCAAACCCTGTAGGCCGTGATCTGGCAAATGAAGGTCATCTGAAAATGTTTTTCACAGTTTTTCCTATTTGCCGAAAGGATTAGGTGGGTTCAGCCTTCCTTTAGAGTGGCAGACAAGAGATTATTGAAACCGTCTCACAACGAGTTACGAAGTCAACCTAGGATCGCCTTTTCGGGCTTTTCTATCCTGACCAGTTAAAAGCCACGCTCCGTCGGTTTTACATTAGTTTACTTGCAAGCTGTTGACCTATGTTTAGCCTGCAGCCTTTACGATCTGATTAATGACGGTCATCGATGCAGCTGACTTTACTCTAGGGGCTGTTATTTTTGTCGCGTGCTTAAATCCATGCAGACTTATCTTGACACTTCCTAGACACATGCCCTAGACAAGTTTTTTGCAACTGGCGCTCTACTTTTACATATGAAAGGGTTCATAATAGTTTGCATACATTTTTCAATGCTGGTCGGTCGTTGACTTGGTCCCAGGAGTCTCCAGAAGGGTCCTTGTTGTAGAATCAAGCTTATGAACATTTTTATGCAAGCGTCAGAAATTATTTTGCAGTTATTTTTTAAGAACTATCAGTTCACAATAGGTTGATGATCGGGAACTGGAGTGGTCGCCTGCGGTAGCCTTTTATCGCATTCTGTCGTAAAGTCAAACCTGATACAGTAGGTGGGCAAACTCAAGAAGTATCAATCGAAATTCCGAAATGCGTTTTCGTTTCAAAAACATTAATTGAGTAGGGTTGTAAAACGAATCTTCATGCAGCATAATTCTATAATAATTCAGTCACCTCAAGGTGCCGGCGTTCGAAAGAACTTCTTTTCGGCTGCATGTAAAAAAACACTCTGTACAAAATGACCACATAAATAGCCTGGATTTTTCTCAGTGATTTTCGATGCCCTTAAATGTCCAATTATTTTCCGTGGAAAACATGCATAAAATATTCATTATTTTGCACATTCGGTAGAAAGTTACGTCTGTATCCAAACGCATACTCGTAGGAAGGGTATAGTTCAGTTTTCCAAAACTTTTCTAATTCTGGAATAATTTGCACCCGCTCTACCGTTACACTTGCATTTGGAGTTTCCAAACTACAAGCCGTATATTTTCCGCGTGCGGAAAACCACACGTGTCTCCACGGTAATAAAGGGAGACTATATATTGTTCGTGGATTTCATCCATATTGTTAACGTTACAAGCCACATTGGTAAATACAGAGACATGACGTTTTCCCGCAATTTAAATGTCCCACAATAACGAACTGTTTTTAAAACCGAATTTAGAAGAAGACATAATTTCCTAACGAATGAGCAAGAAAATGAACATTTTTATACATGATTTCCATGAAATATGATTGAATTTGTAGGGCATCGAAAATCAATGAAAAAATGCATGCCACTTAAGAAGTTATTTTTACAGAGTGTAGTCTTTGCATGCTGCCGGAAGGATGTTTATTCGAAAGCTGGCATCCTGGGGTAACTGAAACATTATGGAATTGTGTTGCAGGCTAACTAGTTTTAATCTTGTCGGAACGAAGACGCATTTGGGAATTTCGGTTGGCATTTCATGAGTTAGCCCACCTACTGTATATTAGTCGATTTTCGCATTCACAGCTGTCAAACTGCTGGCCACTTGAATGACGGAGTTTGCTGGAATAAGGTGAGCATTTTCGCATATATTTGGTGTCTCTGAAAGAAACTGGGATACGCTTGACTACTGCTCTTTAGGGGCTACCATATTCATTTCGGCGCCTAGGCCCGACCGAGTGAACAGTTGTTTTGAGTTGACTTACGAGGTCTTCTTAATGTTAGGTGAGAATTCTACAAGCCAGCAACTGCCAGTCAGGGAAGGTGGTCCATTTGCGTCTCTGGACTTATTTTTATTAATACTTGCCCCCGCACAGTCAGCAGGGGCTGAGGAATGTTGCAGACGGGATTAACACTGCTCATTTCGACAGAAGCGTTGCCCATCGATGGCAGGCGACTGGCGGATTTTATTATCCTCCTGGTTATGATTTGCCTCCTTCCACACGTTCCACTTTCCGACTAACCTCACGACTATGAATCTTTGTGGATTTACTGTTTTAGCTAGAAATACTAGAATACAGGTGTGGTGGGAGACGACAGTTTGAAAATCGACCCACACCGCGGATCTCACTTTTCGCTGGTTGATATTGACTGCTCGGGTATTCGACTACAGCATTAAGACGGTGGACAACGGCATACCCTGTGCTAACTCATGAAATGTCAGCCGAAATCCAGTAATACGATCTCGTTTCGAAAAGATTAATTAAGTAGGTTTGTAAAACTAATCGTCATGCAGCATAATTCTATAATAATTTAGTCACCTCAAGGTGCCGGTTTTCGAAAGAACTTCTTTTCGGCTTCATGGCAGAATCATATTCTGCAAAAAATGACTACTTAAGTAGCATGCAATTTTCTCACTCATTCTCGATGCCACTAAACATTTAATTGCATTTCATGGAAAACATGCATGAAACCATTTATTCTTTTCCTCATTGGGTAGAACATTACGTCTTCTTCAAACTTTTTACCCAAAGGAGTGTTTTAATTCGGTTTCAAAAAGGTTTCTGATTATGATATATGTTAATACCGTGAAATTGCCGTTCATACAACGCCATGTCACTGCATTTACCAATGTGGCTTGTAAAGTTAACAATATGGATCACATCCATTGCTAACTTTTATGAACACTATATGGTCTCCTTTATTACCGTGGAGACACGTGTGGTTTTCCGTACGTAGAAAATATACGGCCTGTAGATTTCAAACCCTGAATACAAGTATAAGAGCAGGTGGGTTTTGGAATTATTCGGGAATTGGAAAAGTTTTTGAAAACCGAATTATACCCTTCCTTTGAGTATAAAATTGGAAGACAGCGTAATTTTCTACCGAGTGAGAAAAATAATCATTATTTTTATGCATGTTTTCCATGAAATATAATTGAATTTATAGGCCGTCAAAAATCAATAAGAAAAGTTCCTGCTACCCAAGTAGTCATTTTTGCAGAGTATAATTCTTCCATGAAGTTGGAAATAAGCTCATTCGAATGCCGATACCCTGAGGTAACTTCACCATTATAGAAGTATGCTGCAGGATGATTAGCTTTACAACCCTACTTGTCTAGTCTTTTCGAAACAAGATTGTATTTCGGAATTTCGGCTGACATTTCATGAGTTAGCCCACCTACAGTAGATATGTGCACATTAAAAATTGCATAATCTTCTTAGTCCTAGTTGCATTTATTTGAGTCACGGCTCCCAAATAGCACCCTTTTTTACCTTCCAGGTTGAGGAACGTTATAAAACTTTGAAACATAATATGAAGCTCACATGACAGCCAACATGCTCGTTTGTGTGTTATAAGAGTCCTAGCTGCCACTTCGTGTTGGACCTTTAGGGGAAAAGTGTGTCTTGCACCTTTCAAAAATATGTACAATCGAAAATCTACGACCAGGTTAGATCTGTCAAAGCAGCGAAGAGTTGTCGTCGGGACGTTCCAGTCAATGAGTGACATCACTGGCACAAATTTATAAAAGTAGACTAAATCTTAATTTTTACAAGGGAGTTGCTTGCTCAGAGTACCACGTCAAATGACGTTTTTGGGTTTGTTTTTCTCCCGTGTGGTATTATATTTAAATTTTTTAATCGATCAGAATCTACGGCATATGCACAAATGATTAACGATAAAGGCCGATATGAGGCTGGACGTTATGACATCGTGAACCAGCGGAAGCTGATACTATGGATGTCAAAGGAGTCAGTAAATAGGAGAACGATCGGTGAACGCCCCCTATCATTGTATATTTTCGATCGAAACCGACAGGGCAACGGGCTCGTGGCCCAGTGGTTAGAGGCGTAGACTTCTAACAAATAGGTCACGAGACCGAGTCCCAGGCGTTTCACACCTCGGAGTTGGATATGACTGGCTGACGACGGTTAATAAGCCAGAAAGGCCATCTCAGTCTCCCTTGTCTTTGCCAGTAATGCCATTCTGCCTAAATGGGAGACCACTAATCAAAAAGTTGACCTAAGGGTCCGTAGAAAGTTGCCTTCTTTCCGGCTTCAGGCAATCCCACACGCTTGCATAATTCCAACGTTTCCTTCTTCAACTGAAAAACAAAACGTTTATTGGAAATGAACGCCTTTATTTGAATTTAAGTCTTAACTGCTGGTGTTTTTGCAGTGAACTAATACAAACTGCTTTGTCGCGTCCAATTCAACTATGCGTATTTTTCCGAAAAGCAAATGATTCAGGAATCCTGTGTGAAGTCGAAAGTCGAGGTAACTAAACAACTGATTCTGGTGCCCGTGTGTAGCGTCGTTTCTTCCTGAAACTGTTGTACTCGCCCAGTAACACCTTCTCAAAAATTAACAGCTGTCCATAGGGACATCATTTGAGTCAATAGCCTTTACTATAATCCAGTAGACCAATTAGTGACCGCAAAAACTTCTTATTTATTGGCCAATAAGCATTCCATCCACCGCATAATCCCTCTTCACCTAAAAGTGACCGACACAAATGCGAATGTCGGATTTATTAGATGTCGCTATATTGCGGGAGAGATAAAAGTCTCAAAAAGGCATTAAGCAACATGCGAAAGATACCTGTAAATTAACCAGCGTGTGACTATAAAATTAAAGATTTCGCTCTTCACTGGGAAGAACACATTTCTTCAGAAGTTTTCACTTCGCCTGAGGTATGCTCTGTGAGACATCCAACTGTTCACGAGTGGACGTGTAAGCAGAGTTATGGATTTCACTTGTTTTTATGAACTGAACCAGCACCTTGCTGATCGAACGACTCCAGCAAAATGGGAGTGGACACTGTTACATCAAAAGGAGACCTAACAGTAACACCTGACGGATACCCCGATTAACTACTTAGGTCTTAGGTCTGTTGAAGGGCGCGGACGTGTAAGCCAAACGACGGTATGCTGACGAGTATACAGAAAACGACAGTAGTAATATGACTGGGCCGCCTTAGCAGATGTTAAGTATTCGGACACACAGGCAAGGACATTTACTACGTAAAGTGTACTTTAAGTAAGTATTCCTAACTAAAATTGGACAATAAAAAAATTCGAAGATGCGGTCTGAATAGGGTGGATAGGGTGAATAGGGTGTGCACGTATTACGAAGTTTTCAAAGAGGACACGGTTGCCCTGATAGTTATACGTTTAGTATATTTAGCAGAGCTCGTGTTTATCGCTAGATGATACAGTTACTGCACTGATAGCTTGTCGGTCCGTATCCGCGTGGTTAGTTGTCGCGATTTCATCACTGTTGCCGATTTTCTACAAGTCAATAACCACCGCCAATGTATAAAACAGTCGAAACCCTGATTTATCTAATTCCCAGAACCTCGGTTGCTTGCAGAGGCGTGTTGAAGTGTTCTGACCGTCAATACTTCCGAACTGCTTTATCCTGCAATCAAGATGGCAGAAAATCGAAAAGGGCTCCTAGTTGCCTGATCACATTATTCAGACAAAATTCTGTGCCAACCCTTGCAGGCTTCCTTCAGTCGGAAGGCTTCACTTCAATCTAAGAAAGGTTAACTGCTATGACAAAACAACTAGCAGATATATATTGTGATAGCGGGCGCTCACCGATCGGGTTACGGAACATGCTCGTTCCGTTGTGCCTTGGGGCTCATACTTAAACCCTCGCAGGCAGTCGCACAGCGACTAGTGATATATGCTGAGAAGGTCTCCCTTGTCCAGTCTCCCTTGTCTTTGTCGGTATCACCTTCTCAACATATATATATATATATATTAAAGGTTCGAAAGAAATAAGCTCTTTGGGAAAGATTAACAAGGTGTATTGGAAATTTTCGATCTTAATTCCCAAAGTCGTCTTCGGACGTGGATAAAGTATGCAAAACAGTCAACATTTAAACATGCCGAAAAATCGATTTTGCCTTGTCATTCCTGCTGGTGTCTCGTTCTGATTGGCTATTGCCTTTTCTACTTTTCCTTGAGGCTGTTGTTCACCGTATCCAATTCTACGTGTCTATTGATGCATGCATTATCAGAATGGATGGCCTGTAAAAATTCGCGGCCCTTTTTAGATGAACAGACAACTACAATGCGGGTCCTGTCCCAGGCGAATTTGTGTCCTTTTTCCAACGTATGCATGGCAACTTCGGACAAGTAGTCTCACCTTTTTACGGCAAACTGATGTTCGTGTATTCACGTAGAGGCCGATTTCCCGGTTTGATCACAGTAAACAGCATTACAGGTGTTGCATGGTATCTTATAGACGACTTCCTTCTTATATAAATAGCCAAACCTATCCTTAGGGTTTACAAGCCGGTTACGAAGTGTAGTCGTCGGTTTGTGCGCCACATGTATCTGGTGCTTCCTCAGGTGTCTTTCGACTAGTTCGGACACATTCTTTATGTATGGAAGCGTTCGCCAGTTTTTAGGTTTTGGTGTCTGATCGGAAAAATCTAGTTCCTTCTCTTTTTCTTTTAACTCTTGTCGTCGCATGCATCGGTGTACAAAATATCTAGGATACCCATTCTGGGAAAACAGTTTAAACAAATAATTCAGTTCTGTTTGATATGTTTCGTTGTCAGAACAGTAAGTTCTTGCTCGTTTAAGGAGGCTGTTCACGGCATTCCGTTTGTGAGAGATTGGGTGATTGCTCTCGTAATGCAAAAGAACTTCCGCGTAGGTTTCTTTGTGGTAAACCGAAGTGCGAAATGTCCCGTCAGGTTTTCTCTGTGCGAGGACATCAAGAAAAGGGAGTTTGTTGTCAGCCTCTTTCTCGAGTGTGAATGTGATTCCTGGAAGTGGTGAGTTAATAATATTGTGGAGTATTTCCAGTTGATCACTTTTAACAATGAAAAACGTGTACTCAACATATCGTACCCAAAATTTGGGGTTAATTAGTGGTAAGGCGATGGCCACTTATTTCTGCATCGTGACCTGCCAGAAAACCAGAGATGGGTGATCCCATAGGGGCTCCCTTCAGTTGTTGATTGTAATCCTGCGCAAATGAAAAGTTTGTTTCTAGACAAAGGTCTAAGAGTTCAAGCAAATCAGATGCAGGGATATCCATGTCGTAGTATTGGAGACGTTCCTCTGTACATTGTCTTGCTAAATCCAATGGCATGGAGGTGAACAGAGAAACGACATCGAAGGATACCATTATTTTATCTGCTGTGATTCTGAACCCTTGCAATTTGTCCAGAAATTCTGCAGAATTATTTATTGATGTTTCACAATCCTTTGTCAACTGATAGAGTTTGTGGAATAGCCATTTAGAAATCTTGTAATTAGATGCACCGATTAACGAAACTATCGGTCGCAGTGGTACTTCAGGTTTGTGAATCTTGGGTAGTCCATATATCTTTGCAATGACTGGTTCAGTTTGTCGTAAGGATTTGGCAATATCTCCTGATATTTGCTTCTTTCCTGTAAGACGTTTTAGAACTTTTTCAATGGCCGTATTCTGCGCTTTAGTAGGGTCCGTGGTAAGAGGTATTATACCGTACTCCCGACGTAGATACCTGCTAAAAGCCCAGACACGTGTTTCGCCGATATTTTGCCGCTGCGTGACACAGCTGCGAGGGATTCGGCTCTTCAGTGGGACCCTCAACGTTCTCTAGCGGTTTCTGGTATATGAACTCCAGAGAATAATCAAGCAAATAATTTCAGAAATTAATCAGTGCAGGACTTGGAGTTAAATCACGGGTAGATATATTTATACAGTGTTATTTTCTCATATTTCCTATCTCCGATGATGCGCTCGAGTATGAGTGTGAAACGTCAGATGAATAAATCATCCCCAGAGCTCGCCTTACCATCATCTTCAATATATATATATATATATATATAAACCGCGTGCATTCAAGAGCACTCGAAACCGAATTTCTTCGTGAGAGTATTTTTAAAAGTGGCTCATCCTGCTTGCAGCAAAATTATCGTTAGTCCTTTGAAATCTAGGCCACAAAAGAAACTACTGCTACCGAGACCAGTGGACGGACCTCTCTGTATAAATTTCGGAAACCACCACCCCCACCGCCGCCTCGGACGACACTGCCGGACAAGGACAGTCAACGAACACCTGCGTTTGGACACCAGGGTCTCTTTGAACCTTCTAAGACCCCGATCATTCCAACAAGACAGGGAACTGGAACAAAAGCCACCTGTAAGGAAATATTGCAATTGCATACATCAAATATAATTAGCTTTTGTCTTAGGTATTTATTTTGCGTTATTTCTGGTCGCTTTGCGAATAACAATATCAATTATATATTTAAAAGATTTGGACCGGCTAGTGCAACTGCCACATACAATAAACATCCTCTCGGAAAATGACAAGACAGGACGTACATGGCTAAATGCCAGGTCATTTGGTGCCAGAGTCTAGGTTCGAATGTTGGCTTATCCAAACTTGGGGAAGCCAGAAATGGCTATTGCAGACACGCTCTCTCTTGTTCTTGATCTGTTTTTTTCCTGCACTATAATCAGTCAGTATGGGGTCGTCTGTGAGTGTTCTAGAAGACGTGAGAAGAAGAGCACGTTCATTAGCCTAATGGATGGGGGACCTACTACCATATCAAGTAATCCCGACTGACACCGATGGGACTATGACTTCGTGGTCTAATGGTAGAGCGCTGGACTCCATGACCCATGTCAAGGCTGTGTTCTGCACATATATATACATATATGCAGAATGGTCCTACCGTCAAAGGCAAGGGAGACTGGAATGGCCATTTTTGGCTTATTATCCGTCGTCTACCAGCCATACCCAAGCCCGAAGTGTGGAACACCCGAGCCTCGAACCCGCGACTTGTTGGTTTAGAAGTCCACGCCTCTACCAACCGGGCCACGAGCCGTTGCCCTGTCGGTTTTCGATCAGGAATATGCAATGGTAGGGGGCGCTCACCGATCGTTCATACGGAACTCACTCGTTCCGTTGTGCCTTAAGGGCTCTCTCTCGAGCCCGACCAGCAGCCGCACAGCGGCGCATGATATATAGGCAGAATAGTATTACCAACAAAGACAAGGGAGACTGAAATGGCCATTTATGGCTTATTAGCCGTCGTCAACCAGTCATACCGAACCCCGAAGTGTGGAAAACCCGAGGCTCGAACTCGTGGCCTGGCAGTTAGAAATCCACGTCTCTACCTACTGGGCCACGGGCCCGTTGTACTGTCGGTTCAATCGTGAATATACAGTGGTAGAGGGGCGCTCGAAACCGACAGGACAATTGGCCCGTGGCCCAGTAGTTAGATATGTGGACTTCTAACTAAGTGTTCGGCAGTTCGAGCCTCGAATGTTCCGCACTTTGGGGTCAGGTATGACTGGCTGACGAAGACTAATAAACCAGAAATGGCATTCCAGTTTCCCTCGTTTATTTTGGTGATACCATTCTGCGTATACCATGCACCGTTATGCGGCTGCTGGTTGCACTCGAGAGAGAGAGAGCCCTAGGGCTCAGCGGGACGTAAGAGTTCCGTAGAAACGATCGGTGAGCGTCCCTCTACCATTTATATGTGCATATTGATTCCCCATGTCGTCCCAACGGACACGAAATTTTTTTAAACAAAATAAGTTTTGCGTAAAAATAAACAGTTCTTTTCGTGGACTTCCGAACCTGGTAGCCCAGGTCATCATCAGAAATAGAGCAAATGTGCGTAACACTTAAAATCTTTTTCATTTCTAAAAATCCATGTTGTCTGTCATTCCTGGCAATAAGATCTTGTTGTGGGCCGATATACCCTAGGAAATGACAGCTGTTTTTTTTCTTTTTTTTTCTGAGATTATTCCACATCACGACTAATTCGATGTGGCGACTACTGCATGAGATATCGGAAAGGATGGTCTCATAAATTAGCGACCTTTTTAGATAGGTAAGCACAAATCATGCGGTTTTGTCTCGAGTAAATCCACATGCAGTTTGTTAGCGCAGGCATGGCAACTTGCGACAAATGGTCACGCTTCTATTCCCACAACGTATGTTCGTCTGTGCGTGCAGAGGCCGTCTTTCCAGTTTGACCTCCGTATACAACATTGCGGGTGTCGCATGGAATTTTTTAGACGATCTCTTTTTGCATAAATACTTAACCCTATTCTCAGAGTGTGAAAGCTGACTGTGTAGTGTATTCGTTAGTTTGTACGGCACTTCTATTTGGTGCTGCTTCATGCACCTTTCAGATAGCTCGGGCGCATGCTTAATGCTAGCAAGTGTTGGCCAGTTTTTTTTTCATTTGAACCCCTGGTGGGAGCAACAGAAATACTCATCTTCTTCCACTTGCACCTGTTGTCTCATGCATTGACGTATGGATACTCGTGAACACCTTGTGCAAAACGTTTAACATTCATCTAAGCCGGAGAAGTCGTGCGGGGAAATTTGCAATACTTATTGACAGAAAACGCTATACGTAAATCACGAGTTAGTTAGTGCGTATGTTGCTGCTCAATTTATGTTGCCTCTTGTTGTTTTATTGCCCATCACAAAAAGAACGAACATGCCTTCCGTTTCTGGTGATGTTCTTCACATCATATATTAGATGATGCTGAGTACGTTTGTTTCAGGCAGTGACAGTTCTCATGAATTGTTCGCCGAAATTCAGAATTGCGTTTTCTATCAAGAAGGATTACTTAAGTTGAGCTGTAATACTGGTTTTTAGGGAAGTTACTCCGTGAAACTTTAGACACGCCATGATTTTTGACCTTTGAATACATTTCGTGTAAGCCACCTGCAAGAGCAGCATTCGACATAAAATGAATACTTATGCAGTATGCAGTTTCTTTATCGATTTTTGATGCCTTTGAAAAGTCAAATATATTTTTTTACAAAACTCTTAGCGAAAGATTGTTTCTTATACTTTTTTGGTGTGAAATCATGTCTTTCTCAAAACCGCTGCTCGATTAAAAGGCATCTCCTGATTTTAAAAGTATTCCAGTTACGAATAATTGTTAAATCGATCTGCTTTACATTTTTATCTGGGGTTTTCAGTCAACAACCCGTATATTTTCTCGGTAAAGAAAAATAAACATTCCTTTATGCGTTTAGCAAAAAACTATACGGATTTCATAAAACAATTCAGCGGATTGCGACTGTGTTGCATAATGAAAAGGGGCATTGTTAAACAAACAGTTACGACGCTTTTCGGGTGTACATTGCACGGCTGTAAGAAATCGCATAAGTAGGAATTTTTTCAGGACGAAATGCGTTTTTCTCTGAGTACAAAATTTGAAAAATACGTGAATCGCTATCAAATATACACAAGGACGTACGTTATTCCGAATTATGTTTGAATTTGCAAGGGCATCGGGGATCGATGGAGAAAATGTGTACTACTTAAGTAGTTAAATTGGTCGAAAAAGGATCCATTCAAAAGCAAACTTCCTTGTGTGCCCAAATTGTTACGGGGTTTGCCCTAAGGTAAGCAACATAAAACCCCATTTAAGAAATCTTCCTAAATCGAAAGGAATTTCAGAATTCCGGTTAAAATTTTTTGAGATCGACGTTCATAAAGTCAATAATGGGACAGATTGAAACTTTTAAAAGTGCACAAATATTACTTATATGCTTGATAATCGCGCCTATACTTTCTCGTGCACCTCGAGAAAAGAATAGAAGTACAGAGTGTTATTGGGAAATAACATTTGAAGAAGCATTTTACTGCGCATTCCGAAGAACATGAGATCTTCCTTGTCAATGCAACGATGACACAATTTATATACGCTGTGACAATGACAAGCCTAATCGTCAGACGGTAAATGTGCCGGACCAAACACATGGGCCAGATCGGAGTTGGGGTGTCGTTGTCGGAAATACGCACACATAAAAAATGCCAACACCGGGGTGCGGTGGCGAGCTCACTCCGCGCTATTTGGTATTCGTGGTGCCGCACTACCCGCCCACCCCCCCTCGTATAAAATCCTTGTCAGTATGTTTTTAGACCAAGGGGTATGGTGGTGCGCCTAGGTGCGGGTTTTCGCTGAGCTAGGCACCTGCGGTCTCTCTTGCCTGTGCCCTTCTTGAATGTGTCTTGCCACTAGGTCTAGGTGGAGGAGGAGGGGGGGGTGCGGAGGATGATTCGTATGTCTACTCTCACTACAAACCAACTTACGCGCAAATCACAGTTCCTTCTCTCAGCTTGCTGTGGAACTCACATAGTGGACGGTGTAGATATGTATGGCGGAAGAGTAATACGAGAAGGCCTACCACTGTCGGAAAACTGCGTATATTCGGCATCTATCTACGCAAAACGGAAGACTTTGAGTCGGTTATACCAAACTAATAGGCATCTATGACGGCCTCCGTCTATGTTCATCTAGTTACAGTAAGTGACCTATCTCATGAAATGTTGGTTGAAATTCTGAAATGTGTTTTCGATTAGGAAGGATTACTTGGTCGCCGTTGTGATACTGAGTATCCTAAGGCATACTCTTATAACATTTTGGAATTGGCAGGATGTCGGCTTTTAAATGCACTTCTTTTCAATCTCCTGTAGAAAGCGTGCTCGGTAGAAAATGACTACTTAAGTAGCATGCATTTTTCCCATTGATTTTCGATGATCTTGGAAATTCAAATATATTTTATAGAAACCATAAATAAAAATATGCTTTATTTTAGTCAATCAATAGAGAATCACGTCTTTTTTATATTTTATACTTAAGGAAGAATTATAATTAGGTGTTAAAAAAGTTTCTAATTATGAGACTTTTCAAGACCGCGAAATGTCAATTCACATAGCATTGTACCTGACCATTTACCACTGCTCCTCATGAAATGTACAAAATGGTCCGCCTCCATTGCAAAATTTTATGGACTCTGTATGATATCTCTTTAATGGCATAGAAAAATATGTGATTTTCTTTACGCGGAACGCATGCACCTTGCACACTGAAATTACTATGCGCTAATGCAACAAATGATCAGGCTCCAAATTATTCAGAAATTGGAAAACTTTTTTAAAACCTAATTATAATTCTTCCTTAAGTATAAAATATAAAGAAGACGTGATTTTCTATTGATTGACTAAAATAAAGTATATTTTTATTTATGGTTTCTATAAAATATATTTGAATTTCCAAGATCATCGAAAATCAATGGGAAAAATGCATGCTACTTAAGTAGTCATTTTCTACCAAGCACGCTTTCTACAGGAGATTGAAAAGAAGTGCATTTAAAAGCCGACATCCTGCCAAGTCCAAAATGTTATAAGAGTATGCCTTAGGATACTCAGTATCACAACGGCGACCAAGTAATCCTTCCTAATCGAAAACACATTTCAGAATTTCAACCAACATTTCATGAGATAGGTCACTCACTGTACGTTTAGATGTGTTGATGAGTAGGGTTAGCACAGCACCGAATGTATCATCCGGGAGTACGGCCCAAAAATGGACTGTCAGACGTTGCAGACTCATATGTACCAGACCCAGTAGCGGCAGGATAGCACATTTTCAAAACCAACCCTCATTTGATGCGATGGCCACCACATTAGCAGCTTATCAACGTCTTATGAACGTTTTTCAGCCAGAAAACCTAATGAGGGCACTAGTTAGATGAGGACGTCAAGTGCTCCACCAGCCATCAATGACGTCACGGCTGTTCCTGCAGCCAAATCACATCAAATGCAGCTGCGCGATCTAATGGGAACGGCAAAATTAGCCAATAGCGAAGCCTTATAGTCGAAATTGCTTGCTCAAAATTTAAACCGCATTACAGAGAGGAAAGAAAGTCCCTAGCCCATCTGTCAACTCGCTAAGTCAGTCAACGTCTCAGACGTCTCCTGGGCTAGAGCTCTGATACGACTGAAAACAAACTGGAAAGACATCAGGGCAGGCTGTTTCGTGCCCGTACAGCTTTTGACGATGGATCTGCTTCGGATGTCATGCAGTCAGCAGATTTTACTAACGATTGCTAACAGAAGCGAAGAAGCGAGTCCCAGGAGGCAGTCGTTAAGAAGGAGACACGATCGCTGGGACAAGAGCTTTATTCTCCTGACGCTTTGAATTCCTACTCAAACCCATCATCTAAGACAAAAACAGCCCGTATCTGCTTTTGCGTCCGATGGCGGGTTCGAGTAGGAATCCGAAGTGTCAGACGAATAAAACTCTTGTCCCAGCGATCGTGTCTTCTTCACATTACTAAAGACCTCACATCTGCCATCTCACGTAGAGTCTTACCCCAGACGTAGCGCATAATCCAATGAAGGATGGGAGATGGTGGAAGTGGATTTTCGGCTGACTGGTTACTAGGGACTTACCTCACATCCTGGGCAAAATCTCAACAGGATGATCGCGAAATAGGTGGACTTACTGATGGCGGACGATGGCGCGGGGAATTCGGCGGGAATACAGTGTCGCAACACTTAGAATTGTCTATTCCCCCACCAGCCTGTCTTACGGGCGGACTACTACTACTAGTACTGCTACTACTACTACTACTACTACTACTACTACTACTACTACTACCACTAATACTACTACTATTACCACCACCACTACTACTGCTACTACTACCACTACTACCGCTGTTACTACTAATACTACTATCACTGGCAGGAATACAGTGTCGCAACACTGAAGAAAACTTTTTCCCCCGTCTACCACCACTGATACGGCGAATACTACTAATAATCCTACTGTTAGTACTACTACTACTACCACCGCCACCACGGCTGCCAATGCTACTCTACCAACGCTTACAGTATGGGTAACTAACTGCAACAATACTAGCATCATTAACGGAGTGTCGCGACACTGGTATCCAACCGGGAATTCATTCACACGGAGCACTGAAATTATTACAAATTCGTATTCACGACGCGTAAGACAGGTTATTTTTCCAAAAAACTGGCAAATAGTTAACTTCTTGCAGCACACTATTCCTCCTGAGATATAGGTTTAGGTGAATGTAGGCGGAGAAATCCCGGAAGTTCCATATTTAAAGCAGTATGCGCACATTTAAAAGTCGCGAAAATTTCAAGAATGTGTTGGATTAGAAGTTCGACGAAACAGGGCCTTCTTTTTTCTAGCCAGACGACTACGGATCAGCTAACGTAAAGGATTAACAAGTTTAAAGAATACAGTAGGCGTGCAATCTTATAAAATGCCACCTAAAATTTTAGGAGCGTTTTCGATGATAAAGGTCAATCGAGGTCTTAAGACTAACTGGAAAGATGTGGCCTACTAGCCACACCTGATGGACACAATACTGCTGGGGTTTGGTTTAAAGATTATTGTTAGGGTTTAGGCTTAGGGGTTTTAATAAGGGATTAGGGGGGTAGAGCGACTACTTCTTAACCACTCAAAGTAGAACCGCGCATTCCCAATAGCTCTTCTTTTGCATACAACTACTTGACCTAATCGCATGTACGCTCCCCGGTCCCGCCCGTAAAAATGCCTTTTACCACCTGTCCCGTATTGAAGGTGACTGGGGTTCGTTTACTCCATGTGGGGCTGCATATGCATATCCGGCCGATTAATCATCACGCAGAATAGTCACAACATATTTCGGTCTTGGCCGTATACCAGCTTTTGGAGGAGCTTCCTTCCGGGTGATTGCAAAGCCTATACACTGCGAAAAATAGCTACTTGTGTTGTACGAATTTGCCTATTGATTTTCGATGGTCTTAGATACCCAAATGACTGTTTTTGTATTGTGCTCAGTAGGCAGAAAATTATGTCTTCTTTAAATCCTATACGCCAAAATTGATTTTTTTATTTTCCGAAAAGTTTCTGCCTGGGAGATTTTTCAAAACCCTAAATTGCCTGCCCTAAAGGCAACGTGTCTTTCCATTTTTTATTGCTGACGGTAAAGCTTACAATATGCCCCGCGTCTACTTCAAGACTTAGTGGGCCTTTAAGTCGTCATCTTAATAGAGTATGTAAAAACCTGATTTTCCTCGCAGGGCAAATATGCAGCTCGTAGTTAGGAAACCCTGGATGCAACCGCGACGGCATATCAGGTTCAACGTTATTCACGAATAGGAAGGTTTTTAAAACGTAGAGCTACGTTTCCTTCGAGTAAAAGGTTCAAATAACATGTTATTTGCTGGCAAATGAAAACACGAAAGAATGTTTTGCCCCTGTTTTCTAACTGATATACATATATATTTATTTGTATGATGGAAAAAGCCATACTACTCAAGTGCTCATTTCTGTCGAGTATTTTCCCTGCAAAATGCCGGAAAGAAGCTCTTTCAAAAGTTGGCATCCTGGTGTAACTGATATGTGTAGTGATTGTGCCGCATACTTACTGGTATTACTTAAGGCCGTACTTAAGTATCCTTTTCTAATCGAAAGCACATTTCTGACTTTTTTGTTAACATTCCGTAGGACAACACGCGTGCTTTATATATGGACATCTGAGCAGAGGCCTCGAACCATCTCTGCTTTGTAGTAGGAGATGTGCCTTATGCAACAGTGACTTAAATGTTGCATTTCACAGCCAGATGGGTTGTCCTAAAACAGGAAAGAAATTAAAAGTTTAGAATTAGCAACTAAATGACGATTGAAGTTTTGCCGTGAAATTTAGAGTTTGCATAGTCTGCTTACCTTTTTTGACAGCATTGTGACAATCATGCTGTCATTGCTGTCAGATAACAAACGCTAGATTGTGACAGGAAAGGTAGACGAGGATCCCAACTTCCCCTCCTCCTCCACCCCTATAGGATTACTTCATGTTCGCAAGCGTTCAAAACCTAGGTAGCATACACTCAGTTTTGTTAAACCTCCCTGGTATTTATTTTTATTTACAGACGTGGACGCACACGCGTTCACATACATATATGTATATGTATATGCATATATATATATATATACTATCGTCCTCTCACGGCACTTTTATGTGCGGCACAAATAGACGGGTTGCCCGGATATGCCAGCGGATAAGACTAGTCCCATTATCTGGTTTTTGCCAGTTTCAAAAAATGGACTAGCACATAGCAGAGGGTAGGGTGTGAGACGTACGCTGGGGAATCATTTATCAGGACACATCTGCGAACACCTATATTTATCAAATGTGATGCGCTTAAACCTATCGCGACGCGCCAAGAGCAGTGGCGCCGAGGACTGACAGCTGATGGGCTGACTGGGTACGTCTGTGAGAGGACTTTCTAGTGATGAGGCCTTTATGCCATTCTTACTCATGTCCCTATGTGTATCCTCTTACATCTGAGGGGTGGATCAGGTTGTGTGTCGCACGCAGACGAGCTGTTTAACTATGTCAGCCATTACAAACACGGCTATCCCTAGCCGTCTCGACTTTTCCCTTCCGTCGGAACAAGGACGAGGAGAAAGGAGTGGCGTGGATGTTGCAGAAGTCAGCGTCAATTTGATCAAATTCCCGCAAAATGTACAGCTGTGGGATCTAACTTGTGGGGTATCGGTGATTGCTACCGTCCAGAATGGTCGCATTGTCATGTGTTTTTGTCTCTTCTTACTGATTTGCTGTGCGAAATTTACATACCCTTGAATATTTTTAAGCCTGCAAGTGACGAAAGGTTAAGATGCCACCGACTATCGTATCGTCAAAACTGTTTCCTCCGCATTAGATCTTCCTAGTTAATTGGCAACTTTTCGCAATCCGTAATCACGATATAATGTTTCGCTCAAGAGCAGTCTGACGATGGCCCTTAAAGCCTAACTGTGATTGTCCAACTGCATGCAATAACAGTTGAGCCGTGTGATTGGTTGAGCATTTTTGCAAACTTGCTGGGCCCTCATTTCCCTTGTTTTTAATGCTGCTGTGGAAACCGCTAACTGGTTCAGTTGAATTCATTTTCAGCCCTTATTAGCAACCCTCGTCATCTGGGCTGTCCGCCGATTGGCTGAATACTTATGGGAATGTTGACGCCGGCTCCGTCCTACGGCACGCCGTTATCATTCCTTAGAGACTGCTTTGACTTACGACCTTGGTTGTCCAAAAACCCTCTATGCGGCATTATTTTTTTCAAAAAGGGAATTTAAAAATAAAAAATTCATCGGTGTTTACGTGACCATAGTCCTCACTGCCAAATTCTGTGGGATCCTTCCTCTCCGTTTCTAACGCTATGTTTCTAAAACGAACGTAACAGTGAAAAATTTTGTATTCCTGAGATTCCTGACTTATGTGCATCTAAATTTCTGCCAAAATATATGCAAAAATCTCCGTTCAAGTCTCTCCGAAACCTAAAGGTCGTAGCACGTATCAAGGTCCATTAAACACTGACTGTGGTTTCCAGATATACTTCCATGCACAAAATACAATTTAAACAATTTTCATTCAGATGTATTTTCCAATGACTTCATTCATAGGTGATCTCTTAGAGATATACAATTTATCCCTACAGTATGATGAACCCTCAGGGGAATTTATTTCAGGGACTACAAGTACCTTACAATGTAGCGTTTAAACATACTGCACGTTTTGTTCTAAAAATTAATATTTTTCGTGCATTTGTGGACTCCCACGTTTTTCCTTAACTTTGTACTGCTTAATATAAGAAGCTTCCCTTGTCCATTAAGTAAAAAACCCCATCGTTACATTTCTCCTGTCTCCAAAATCTAATTGGTTAAGCAATGGAAGATGAAAATAAATTTTTAGTGGACTTTAAAACTTCAAAAAGTACCAAAAATCGGGTAATTTTAAACACACTATACATCAATTATCAGAGAACACATGGAAGTTATAACCATTTCAGGCACAAAACTTGAAACTGTACTATAATAGACAGCAAGATTACATCAACGTGGGAGTTTAATGAGAGTTACTATGAGCTTACAGATCACCAAAATATAAGACTTTGGGAACCGAGATTTATAGACATCCTAAAATGGCACGCTCATGTGCTCAAACGTTCTTAAGGCCTTTGAATTACAATCGTACTAGACAATCTCTTTCTATTTTTAAGTGGATCGAAGTGCTTAAACAAGACTTGTCCGCGCGCATCGACTATGGCTCTCTGGCGACACTCCCGTAAGACCGTAGGTCCGTAGAGTCTCGGCGCTGGTATTATCTCTGTCGACCCTAATATAAATGCAGGGGTTTGAGTAACTTTCGGAATCGGCCACTGTCGTAATGGTTTAGCTAGTGCACCCCTTCCTAATAACCTGCCCATCATAAACTATTATTGTGAGAGACGAGGACAGTTTTGCAACTCACAGCCCACCCCCTCCCCCGCACCGTCGACTCAGCCTTGACCATCAAGTGCTGGAGAGGAGGGCAGATTGTTGAGGAGGGCGGGAAAACAATGCAGCTGTTGACAAATGCATCACCTATGGAGAGCTTCTGATCGCATTGTTCCCTGGAGAAAACACACTGTCTTTAACGTGTCGTTGTCCTGGCTGTTGTAGCACCAAGCCAGCTGAGCGGATGGGTGGAGCGATATTCCATTGTGTTGTTTTTGGCCGAAACAGCACCCCTCTTATGGGGCAGCCTTTCGCTACAGCCCAGCAGGACTCAGCAGGCGGCCTAGATTACGGACATGCCCACATGACTGACGTGTGCAGCCGTGCGTCAGTAGGAACTCTTACCGAGTGGGCTGTTGCGAGCATGTGAGTGACGTGAACCGATAAGCAATTTTTAGGAATCGCCGTCGCGTCCCGCTGTTCCTCCTCTGAGCTGTGAGGAGTGATTAATACCCTGCCCCGAGAGTTAGTCCACTGGGGAGAGTACTTAAAGCCCCTCTATAAAGAAAATAGGCATCTGAATTGGGGCAATGCACGATTCGCTGTCATCAGTCGTGGTTAAGACTCCGTAGGACCAACGTTCGCTCGTTTGCTCCTAGTGGGTAGATGTCCCCCGGTAAGTAGTGGCAAGTCCCAGAGTAGTACATGGTGGATTTGTGAGGTTGGCCACTTATTAGTAGTAACGGCGAGATGTAGTTATATAGCCCCACCTGAAGTACGCAAACCCCAGCCACCTGTAATGCGAGACCGGTGGAAATGGGGGGTTTTACAGATGGGGACGGGGAACGCACAAGTAAGCCTAATTCTAATTCCTAACACCAACCCTAACAATAACCCTTAACCGCAACCCCAAACCCGAGCCCCGAAACAACAAACGCTAAATTTAGAAAGAGGCAACAGGCCGAAAGTCAAGAAGGACCACCGGCTTTGGGCGAAGAAAGGTAGGCACGGCAACAAAGAAACAAGGCCGCCAATAGAACACAGACTGCAACTCACAGCAACGCCATGCCAAAGTAATCACACCGCCTCAAAATAATTAAGTAGGTCAACAGCATTGTGTCCGTCAGGTGCGGCTACATAACCGCATCTTACCGTCATATTTCTTGTGGTAGTGCATACCTCCTCTCCAATGAAAGTTATGACATACCAACATTAATGAGCATCTGCTAGTCAGTTTGAGACTGTTTTGTGTATGTAGTGGAAGAGAATTGGGGCAGTGCACAATTTGTTGTTATCAGTCATGGTTGAGGCTCCGCGGGTCCAACGTTCGTTCGTCTGCGCTTGGCGGGTTCACGTCCCCACTTTCAACGGTAAGTAGTAGCAAGTTCCAGAGTAGCACATGGTCGACTCGTGGAGTTGGCCACTTGTTAGTAGTAACTACCTGTTAGCCACGTCTAGTTCGACGGCCGTGCTGTACAGTCAGCACCTCGACCTAAGCGACGGACACTCGAGTACGATCTCTTCAATACCTAGTAGTAGTCAATAATCTTTTTTGAGGGCATGTAAACGGCTACTGTTCTGGCACGCGCCGTGTATCGGGTTTACCAGTCGCTGCTTGTGTATAAAACCGGCTCTCTGTCCCTAAAGAAAACCCGCGGCAAGATTCTATTTCGTAGCCGTGCCTGTTAGGCGTTGGGGCTAGGCTGGGGCTTGTCTACTGCAAATACGGCAAAGCAATAAGATCCGACCAAAACCGCCCTCTAAATTACAATATGCTTAATGTACTGGCTGACTGGATTAGATGTGCTGATTATAGGCCAATTCGGAAGGAGAAATGACTCTCCAAAGGCAAAGAACCTGTCCGAATTCTAATCTCTCAACCATTTGTTCGACTACTCAAGACTCTTGAGCAGCATCTGAGCTCCCAGTTTGGAGACACCGTCAGTTCTGACTAGCACACTTAACGTGACCGCTGATATCTGATTGGTAGAAGCTTCAAATGCCTTCCCCCTCCTCCTGCTATGCCTTGAGGCGGGCCGTACTTGTCTGACGCGTTGATCAGATCATCTTGAAACCTGCCTTATGATGCTGCGACGCCACTTCCGGCGGAGATATTCGCGAGACAGTTCAGTCAGCTTGTCAGCGCCACAGCGAAGGCGTTACCTTTTCGTCGGTGTCACCACTTTGGAATGGAGCGTTAGCCCATCGCGGTTTCAGAGACCGCGGCCAGATCTGATTCTTCTGTTTGCCGCAAAATAGGGAGCGATAAAGGCCCAGAAAGAAGAAGTACGATTCTAATCTCCTTGGTGTGGGCTGAACTGAGTCTTGACGGACGGCCGAGTGAGCCAGAACGACTAGATCAGACGTGAAGAGTAATGTGCTTCAGAAGTATAAGCAGCCCAACGTGTGTCAGTAATAAAATTTTAGAGAACGGTTTACCTAGCGCAGAGCTGATACACGGAATCCGAAGGTAATCACACCACTCTTTCTTCTCATCGTCAATAAAAAGGCGACTCGTTGACGTGCTGCTTTTAAATTTCCTCGGTAAATATTCCCTGCTCTTTGCCTGCCTTTGAGAGGTCTAGCTGGGAACTCTAAGAGAGAAGGAGACGGAGGTATTCTAACCAGGTCACATCTGGCGACGTAACGCCAACGTGGCGGTAGCTATTCCAGATTACCTGCCTTGTTTAATTACCGAGATGTGCTAACTCATGAAACGTCAACCAAAATTTCGAAATGCGTTCTCGTTTCGAAAAGATAAATTAAGTAGTGTTGTCAAATTAAATATGTTGCAGCACAAATCTATAATGATCAAGTTACCTCAAGTTGTTGGTTTTCGAACGAACCTATTTTCGGCTGCATGTAAGATGTACACTCTGCTAAAAATGACTACTTATTTAGCATGCAATTTTCTCATTGATTTTTGATGCCCTTGAAAATTCAATTATATTTCATGAAAAACATGCATAAAAATATTCATTTTTTACTTATTCGGTAGAAAATCACGTCTTCTCTCAATTCCATACTCAAAAGAAGAGAATAATTCGGTTTTAAAAAAAAAGTTTTCTAATTACCGAATAATTTTGAACCCGGCCTGCTGTTACACTTGCATTCAGGGTTTCAAAATTATAAGCTGTTTATTTTCCGTGTACGGAAAACCATGCATTTATCTAAGGTGTTAAGATGAGACTATAGGTGGTTTATGAAAGTAAGCAGTGGATTTGAGCAATATTGTTAACTTTAGAAGCCACATTCCTAAATGCAGATACATGACGTTTCATGAACGGCCATTTAACGGTATTAAAAAATCTCACAATTAGAAACTTTTTTAAAACCGAATTATATTCTTCCTTTTAGTATGGAATTGGAAGAAAATGTGATTTTCCACAGAATAAGTAAAAAATGAATATTTTTATGCATCTTCTCCATGAAATAGAATTCTATTTTCAAGGGCATCGAAAGTCAATGAGAAAATTGCATACTACATAAGTAGTATCCTAAAATGTCACGCCCATGTGCGCAAACGGTCCCGGGACGTAGTACTTTAGGCTTTAGATGTCCAATCGTACTAGACAAACTCTTTCTATTTTTATGTGGATTGAAGTGCTTAAGCAAGACTTGTCCGCGCGCATCGACCATGGCTCTCTGGCAACACCCCTGTAAGACCGTAGGTCCGTACAGTCTCGACGCTTTTATTCTCTTTGTTGACACTAATATAAATGCAGGGGTTTGAGTAACTTTCGGAATCGGCCACTGTCGTAATGGTTTAGCTAGTGCACCCCTTCCTAATAACCTGCCCATCATAAACTATTAGTGTGTGAGACAAGGAGAGTTTTGTAACTCACAGCCCGCCCCCCCTCCCCACCCGTCGACTCATCCTTGACCGCCAAGTGCTGGAGAGGAAGGCAGATTGTTCAGGAGGTCGGAGAAATAATGCAGCTGTTGACAAATGCATCACCTATGGAGAGCTTCCAATCGCATTGTTCCCTGGAGAAAACACACTGTCTTTAGCGTGCTGTTTCCCTGACTTGCTGGCCTGGCTGATGTAGTCACAAAACCAGCTGAGCGGCGTACCCTTAAGCCCCCGCTGGGTGGAGCGATATTCCATTGTGTTGTTTTTGGCTGAAGCAGCACCCCACTTATGGGGCAGCCTTTCGCTACAGTCCAGAAGGTCTCAAAAGGATGCCCAGATTATGGACAGGCTCACGTGACTGACGTGTGCATCCGTGCGTCAGTAGGAACTCTTGTCGAGTGGGTTGTCGCGAGCATGTGAGTGATGTAAACCGATACGTCATTTTTAGGAACCGCCGTCGCGCCGACCACGCGTCCCGCTGTTCATCCTCTGAGCTGTGAGGTGTGATTAATACCCTGCCCCCTCCTGCCTCGAGAGTTAGTCCACTGGGTAGAGTAATTAATGCCCCTCTATAAAGAAAATAGGCATCTGAATTGGGGCAATGCATGATCCGCTGTCATCAGTCGTGGTTAAGACTCCGTGGGACCAACGTTCGCTCGTCTGCTCTTGGTGGGTTCACGTCCCCACTTCCGACAGTAAGTAGTAGCAAGTTCCAGATTAGCACATGGTCGACTCGTGGAGTTGGCCACGTGTTAGCAGTAACTACCTGTTAGCTACGTATATTTCGACGGCCGTGCTGTACAGTCAGCACCTCGACCTAAGCGACGGACACTCGAGTACGATCTCTTCAATACCTAGTAGTAGTCAATAATCTTTTTTTGAGGGCATGTAAACGGCTACTGTTCTGGCACGCGCCGTGTATCGGGTTCACCCGTCGCAGCTTGTGTATAAAACCGGCTCTCTATCCCTAAAGAAAGCCCGCGGCAAGATTCTATTTCGTAGACGTGCCTGCTAGGCGTTTGGGCTAGGCTGGGGCTTGTCTACTGCAAATACGGCTAAGAAATAAGATCCGACCAAAACCGCCCTATAAATTACAGTATGCTTCATGTACTGGCTGACTGGATTAGATATGCTGATTATAGGCCAATTCGGAAGGAGAAATGACTCTCCAAAGGCAAAGAACCTGTCCGAATTCTGATCTCTCAACCATGTGTTCGACTACTCAAGACTTTTGAGCAGCATCTGAGCTCCCAGTTGGGAAACACCTTCAGCTCTGATTAGCACACTTAACGTGACCGCTGATATCTGATTGGTAGAAGCTTCAAATGTCTTCCCCCTCCTTCTGCTATGCCTTGAAGCGAGCCGTACTTGTCTGACGCGTTGATCAGAACATCTTGAAACCTGCCTTTGATGCTGCGACGCCACTTCCGGCGGAGATATTCGCGAGACAGTTCAGTCAGCTTGTCAGCGCCACAGCGAAGGCGTTACCTTTTCGTCGGTGTCACCACTTTGGAATGGAGCGTTAGCCCATCGCGGTTTCAGAGACCGCGGCCAGATCTGATTCTTCTGTTTGCCGCAAAATAGGGAGCGATAAAGGCCCAGAAAGAAGAAGTACGATTCTAATCTCCTTGGTGTGGGCTGAACTGAGTCTTGACGGACGGCCGAGTGAGCCAGAACGACTAGATCAGACGTGAAGAGTAATGTGCTTCAGAAGTATAAGCAGCCCAACGTGTATCAGTAATAAAATTTTAGAGAACGGTTTACACAGCGGAGAGCTGATACACGTAAGTCGAAGGTAATCATATCACTCCCTCTACTCATTTTCAATAAACGGGCGACTCGGTGACGTGCTGCTTTTTAATTTCCTCGCTGAATATTCCCTGCTCTTTGCCTGTCTTTGAGAGGTCTAGCTGGGAACTCTAAGAGAGAAGGAGACGGCGGTATTATAACCAGGTCAATCTGGCGACGTAACGCCAACGTGGCGGTAGCTATTCCAGATTACCTGCCTTGTTTACTTTCCGAGGAACTACAGTAGATGTGCTAGCTCATGAAATGTCGACCAAAATTTCAAAATGCGTTCTCGTTTCGAAAAGATAAATTAAGTAGTGTTGTAAAACTAATCCTGATGCAGCATAAGTCTATAATGATCCAGTTACCTCAGGGTGTCTGCTTTCGAAAGAACTTATTTTCGGCTGCATGCGAGATCTATACTCTGCAAGAAATTCTTTCTTACGTAGTATGCAACTTTCTCATTGATTGTCTATGCCCTTGAAACTTCAATTAAATTTCATGGAAAACATGCATAAAAAATATTCATTTTTTACTTATTTCGTAGACAATCACGTCTTATTCCAATTTCATACTCAAAAGAAGAGTATAATTTGGTTTTAAAAAATTATTTTAGTTCCCGAAAATTTTGAACCCGACCTACTGTTACACTTGTATTCAGGGTTTCAAAACTAAAGGCTGTATATTTTCCGTGTACAGAAAACCATGCATTTCTCTATGGTTTTAAGAGGAGACCATATGAGGTTCATAAAATTAAACAGTGGATTTGAGCAATATTGTTAACTTTACAAGCCACATTCGCAAATGCAGATACATGACGTTTCATGAACGGCCATTTAACGGTATTAAAAAATCTCACAATTAGAAACTTTTTTAAAAACGAATTATACTCTTCTTTTGAGTATGAAATTAAAAGAAGATGTGATTTTCTACCGAATAAGTAAAAGAATGAATATTTTTATGCATGTTTTCCATGAAATATGATTGAATTTTCACGGGCATCGAAAATCAATGAGAAAATTGCATACTAATTAAGTAGTCATTTTTTGCAGAGTATAGATCTTGCATGCAGCCGCATAAAGAGGTATGCTCGAAAGCCGGCATCGGTAATTAACTGTGTGATTAAGGGATTATGCTGCACGATGATTAATTTTTATCTTTTTCGAAACTGAAACGCATTTCAAAATTTCGGTTGACATTTCATGAGTTAGCACATCTACTGCAAATGCGCGATCTTCGAGTAAATCTTTCGGGGTAAACCTTTCCACACACGGTTCAAAAGATGGTATCAATATTTGAGCTGAAATCCACCAGATACTGCCGAATAACCGCATAATATTCACAAACCGCCACCATTTAGTCAGTAGTATAGAATTGTGCAATTATTTACCCTGCAAACGACGCAGGTACAAGCTAAAAACTCAGACACGCGTGTTTTGCCGATCTTATGTCGCTGCCTGACGCAGCTGCGAGGTGTTCGGCTCATCAGTGGGTCTCTCAGTTTGACCCATTTGTTTTCTGGTACATTCCAGATCACCCTTCGACAGACTGCGTAGTTGTGACTAGCCAGATTACGGCTTCGGGTAGATAATCAACCGCACGCCGGTACTAATTACAGGCCCTAGGGCCGGTAAAGCAACACATTCGTTTTCTTCAATTTTCCACAAGTTCATGGGGGGTTCGGCATGCAACCCCGCCGGGGTCTGCCGGTTTGGATTAGTGTCAGCCAGCAGTCCATGCACTTTGAGCGAGATCGCGACCGTTTATACTCCACCAAAAATGAGATTCAATGGGGCTGATTAAGTAGGGGACTGAGCAGAACCAGATCCCACTCGTATCCGGGCCGAAAACTAGGACTATCACAGACGGTAGCACACCGATATATCTGCTAGCAAATGCAAGGGGGCGGAGGGGGTTAGAAAGAATTTCTCGATTTATCTGTCGACGTCAGTTAGCCTGCTTCAGCTCCAATCTGTGAACACCTGGGAGGTTAACCCGAGTCAGTAGGTTTGAACGCCAATTGTCTTAAATTTAACCGGGGGTTGGCGTCATGTCGAATGTGGATGGGCGTGCCCAAAGTCATATTGGAACGATGTTCACTAAACTGCCCCACCGGCAAAAGCACATACGAGGTCTCAGCTCCCCCCTTTGCGTGAGGGTTGTGGATTGGGACGGTGCTGAGCAGTGCTCCGATCCCTAGTCGTCCTAAAATTTAGTTTAAGCTGGATTTCCTGACGATTGGAACCACACTTAAAGACACTCATTCATACTTTCCATCACAGCAGATTTGCACTGATTACATGAAGTTGGTGAAGTATTCTCATGGGTATAAAATAGTTTCAGAAGGATCTCTTAAGCCCACTCCATTCTTAGTCATCCATGTGAAGCCAAATCCGAACTCTAACTCTCTCATAACACACTGCTTTTTATTTGCCACACATAAATCGCTCTCTGGCTGAAAGTCACTTACTCCCGAGCAAGGAAACTGGGGCTTCGCCTGAATCGGATGATAAATACGTAGTGCTTTGGCCGGAGTGGTGGTAACATTCTACAATATGTATCTCTGGCGTCTACGTTCGTGGCCTACCCCTCAGGATTAATCGGCGAGCGCCCACTGTCATAATATATATATATATTATGATAGTGGGCGCTCACCGATCAGGTTACGGAACATGCTCGTTCCGTTGTGCCTTGGGGCTCATACTTAAACCCTCGCAGGCAGTCGCACAGCGACTAGTGAT
>CACRXP010000272.1:30823-75154 GCA_902702965.1 Spirometra erinaceieuropaei | reverse complement strand
AATATCGATTTTTTCGGCATTGTTTAAATTTTGACTGTTTGTTCACACTTACTACACGTCTGAAGACGAGCTGGGGAACCAGACTCGAAAATTTACGAAATAAAGTTTGTTCATTTTCCCAAAGGACTCATTCTTCTTCGAAATATATATATATATATATTAAATGTATAATACCGTACTCCTGACGTATATACTTGCTAAAAGCCCAGACACGTGTTTCGCCGATATTCTGCCGCTGTGTGACACAGCTGCGAGGGGTTCGGCTCTTCAGTGGGACCCCCAGCGTTCTCTAGCGGTTTCTGGTATATGAACTCCAGAGAATAATCAAGCGAATAATTTTAGAAATTACTCAGTGCAGGACTTGGAGTTAAATCTCCGGGACCTGTATATATATATAATCTATATCTCAGACCCATTCGCTATCCGCTATTATGCCTGACCGGGTAGAATCTGAAATGTACAATTTAATGCAGACGGCCATTGATCCTTAGGGCAGGCGATGGTTAAGGCCTAACCAAAAATCCTGTTTCCTGTTGCCGTAACAGCTCGATTAACTTTAAGCCCATGAGTCTTGCGATGGGTTTTCTGACAGCGTGCCTTGCCGTCAGTCGTATTTAGGCACTTTACCTAGATCTAAGGGCCGGGATTTTATGTGCCCTCTTTGCCTTACCACATGCAAGACTGCCTATTAAAACAAATGACTACATCAAATCCCCTTATAATGGCCTTCATTTGAGATTGCGTTCATCGCTCCGTTTTCTATGCTACAGGTCAGTCGTCGGCTTCTACCTTCTGCTCTAGGGATAAAAAGTGCGGTGGATGGTCCATCTGGAACATTTTCTGTCGATGGTGCTCGAAAAAGCCGAGCGCAGTACGACAAACTCTAGGCGGCCTTGATGTGGACTACCTCGGAAGACCCGGCTGTGGCAAGGACAGAGGCAATTTCCTCATGACGCTCTACATCACAGTGAAGGTCATGTACCTGGCCAACGCCGTGGGCCAGGTCTACTTCATGGAGCAGTTTGTCGGCTCCAACTGCAGCTTCTATGGGGCCCGCGTTCTGGCCGATCTGGTTCAGGGTCGAGACTGGCAGGAGTCAGGCCACTTCCCCCGCGTCACCTTTTGCGACCTGGAGGCCAAAAAACTGGGCAAGAATCACAGGTAAGCTGGAGCCACTAACCCCTCACCCCCACCCTCCTCCCGCTTACACAGGACGACAATGGCCTCGTTCATCAGTTTGTTGTTGTGGTTTGGGTACTACGTGGGGGCATGGTTTTCGGACGGCACAGCATGCACACACACAAGTCCACTGACAGTCCAACCATAGCAAACAACGGCATGCACAGTGTACTGCGTGGAGTAGGTGCAGCACCGATAACCTGTGCGCCAACTGGTTTATAGTGAGGCAGACTTGCGTAGCACCAATTGCACTCACTCTTTCTCACCTCATCCGGCAGGTTTCGATGGGATGGCAATATCAAGGCGGCCGGGGGCAAGATCGGATGCACTAGTCGAACGGACCGTCTACCCGTGCCGCGCACAATCTGGTCCCCGCAAAACATATCGGACTTTCACAGAGGACGGCTGGCATCGCATGTACCTGAAATTGCCGTAAAGGCCACATAGGTGTGGGGGCGAATCCTCACTCATCACTGACTGCGGGAGACATTAAGGGTTATATGAGGTAATGACATAATGGGATGTTGAAAAAGGCACGGAGATGCTTGATCAGCGCGATAAGGCCCAGTGTCTATGGTATCCGTAGTATCGGTCATCTAGTGTGCTACCAAAGTCGACGATGTTGCTCTGTATCAAGTGTATGCTTGTGTCTTTTCATAGCTTGCACGATGCTTAACTTAGTCGTTCAAAAGGGTTTTGGTTTCTGCGATACCTGTTGAAACGGATTAAATATCGTGCGTTTGTGCCCAAGGTATTGAGATCCTACCTATACCCCGATTCTTGCCAATCTCTTCTTATTAATTTGACTGCAATTACCGTAGCTTCCGTCACCGCAACAGGCCGTCAGACATAATGGACTTGCTGAAGAATTCTCGGCACTTCTACGACACTTTCCTGAGGTCTCCACTTTGTCATTAAAGTGCTACTTCCAGCCTCAATGACTGTAGGATCCTGTAGCGACATTGCCGCTGCGCGGCTGTTTTGGCAGACTTTCATCAGACATCAGCTTGGTGCGGTCGCATCGTCAGTGTTTGATCTGTTTCGGCATTACGGCGCATGCGAGCTCATTTCAAGGACTGAATGTTCCAATGTCTCCCCTCCCCTCAGTTCGGTTTTCTTTCATTTCCTAGCTCTGAACCGGCAGAAGTTTTAGCTGGCTGTGTGTTGGATGACTACAGACGGGCGTAGGGCTAATTTGTACGGAAATGTTTAATCTACCAGAAAAAATGACTCGCTTTTGAGATGGGCTCTGTGGTGTGGTTGTTGCGTGCAAAGCTTCTGACAGTTTTGCTTAGTAAGTAAGCAAGTCTGACCGACGTGGTAAGGTAAAAGCGAACCACCTTCGTCTGGTTGTTGCCCCTCGTCTGCGGGCAATGCACACGAACGGTGTTTGCCGGAGAGACATGCGATTGCCTCGATCCTTTCAATGTCCCGAGGCAGCGTACTCGACTCACTGTTAACCAGGCGAACCTGTCTGGTTCAGCAAGGTCGGGAGGATAGATAAACGATTTGAAGTAGACGAAGATGGGCTCACTGGAACAGGTTTATTTAAATGCTGATGTTTCGAAGAGCTTGGTCGGCTCTCTATTGTCAAAGCGTGAAATGCACTTAATCGACCAGAGATCCCAAGTGGCGTGTCACGTTGGTCGGCCTCTCGCTGTCTCGGCCTCTCGGGGGATGATGGACGGGCGTTTTGTCTGCGTGCTTTGTGAGTCATCACTCCGTCGGGAGGAGGTTATTGAACCAGTGTCGGGTGGTCCGTCTGGCGGTTCTTGTTCTTCTTCACCGAGTAAACTCGCCGTCGGGCTGTCTCCGCATGGCCTTCTTAAGTCCGGTGTGGTTGTTTGGTCCTGATTGTGATGACGTAGGACTTTGTAAGCTGCAGACAAGTTTATGAAGACGGAGACGAGTTTGTCATCCAGTCGCAATGTATTTCCTGGACGCAGCTCGTGCTGGAATGCCGCTTTCTCCAGGGCTGTCTGTGTGAACGAGAAGGGAGGCGGTTGATTGCTGTCCTGATGGCAAGTAGATCCCTTCGTCCCTTCACTTCCTTTGCTTTCCGACTAAGCGGCGAGAATTGCCACCACTAAGCCAAATCCCATGTCGTAGGGCGAAGAGAACATTTACTAGGATGAAGGGTTTATTGTTTACAGAACCCGGGTTGTCCTCGCAGGCGGCAGTGGCTACCGGCGAAGCCAGGGCTGTCGTTGACCGTGAGCAGTCATACCTCAGAGTCCCTGGGACACTGGTGGCAGCCGGGTTTGTAGGCTAGTGGGCTAAGCTGGAGTGGTCTCTAAGCGATGTCTGTTGTATTTCCTGAGGGGTGGCGTACCAATGACTTAGGTTGTGGTTGCAGGGGGGGGGGGGCAGGTGCGTTCAAGTGGTCGCATAGGCAGCTGCGACTGTGCGGACGCAGGTGTGTCCAAGCTGAGGTCGAAGCTCACTCCCGCTGCCTGGCAACCCATATCAAAGGAAGGCCTACTAGTACGTCTATCGTCCAACTAATTCGCAGTAAAGGAAGGGCTACTAGTCACATTATTTCCGTCACGACGGAGATGCGCCATTTCCCCACCCTTTGCCTACAGCTTTCTATCTTACCCTGTCTACGCATCGTCCTGCATATATCGTCGTCGTCGGCGGTTGCGACTCTCCGTACTAGGTATAACAGTACCGACGCCGCTATTTATATTTGGCCGACGTTCCCCGTCATCTGCATTCACACCCGCTTGCGACCAATCCCAGTAGGTGGTCTGTCGCTTTACGTTCCCCCTCGGGGTTCCCTTTCGTCAACGTTCTCCCTCCGCCTGGGTTTGCCCACGCCTCCGTCCGGTCTAATTTCCTGGCACAGCTCCGCTAATAGAGCGCCACTTGTTGGGCTTTGGAATTGGCTGGGTAGTTTACCCTATCGTTGATTAAAGTCGTTTTGGCGGGCAAAACTACGAGCATTTCCTTAACTGTCTAGTGGTTTCCTCGACCCCTCCCCCCACCGGATTTATGCTGCTTGGAAGGCAAAGGTGTGCTAAGGACTTGCAGTTTTTGGCTACCATTAAGAGCTGGTCCATCCCCTCCACTCCACATTTGCGTCCAATAAAAATCTTGGAGTCGGAGATAGTCTCACCGCCTTTTATGGCATAACCCGGGCCTTTTGGGCAGCAAAATATGCTACAATTTCAAAAATTATGGGTTATCCCGGCTAGAGCAGTTAAACTTAATCAGATTCCCTCAAACCATTCCGAAGGGAATAAGGCTGATTTTATTCAGCCGGAAATGGTAAAAATAATCCCAATCTACATGAATTTCCGCTCTCGGTGCATTCTCATCTAATTCACGTTTGAGATCAACCCATTTTTATTATTCATGCCAGTGTAGCTTCGTTTACGTAATTCTTTACGACAGGCTTATTTTATGACTCTGAGCAAGGCTTCAGGAACTTCAGCGTCCACTGGATACCATACATTTTGGCGAATAGCTTGAAGTCCCTTTCAATCGGTTTTAAATTTCTTCTGGTTAGATGCTTTAAATGACCACTGTCTGCTGAGGCGAATCTCTGCAGTTTGATAGCTTTAAAATTCAGAGGGTTTCTGACTGGGCAACATGACCTTTCCAGTTTCCAGTACTGGAGGCGATTATGGGAATTGCGAGTACTTGCTGGGCTAAGGAAGTGTAGATCATTCCGGCCGCTTGTTTCTCCCCCTCTTCGAACGACGTACTGCGTACCAGACTTAAACATGGCCAGCTGAAGTCAGACTATAACTAGTGTTCCACGTCTAGCTGAGAATGCGTAGGGCTCTGAATGTGTCCCCGAGATCACAATTCCAGTGGGTTGAGTGCTCATCAGATCTTTCTGCGTCGGTCGCCTGGCAGCGTGTCCTGCTTTTAATCCTAGTGGCTATCTTTGTCGCTGGTAAATAAACGACGTGATCCGCCGTGAGGGCGTATGAGCAGAAGCTTTTAGGGAACTGATTACTACTTCTCAGTTAATGTATGTCCCCCAAACGGACCATGTGGTAGATGCGCTGGACCAACATGGCGGCCATATCGGATTCTGGCGGGTGTTATCGGATTGCGCTCCACAACAAATGCCAGAACGCCGGGATGCGGTGGCAGATCCGGTTGCAGGCAGACGTCGTGCACACTGAGACCCCCTGCCTCTCCTCCCATTGTTGTTGGTGGTTAAAAACCTGGCCATTTGCTGCGTGGACCAGGGGATGAGGAGCGGAAAGTCAAGGTGCGGACTTAGCCGTGCCATCCACCTACTCCCTCCCCCGTCTCAGGTCTTCTTGACTCTGTCTTGACACCGAGTGCAGGTGGGGGGAGGAAGAGAGAGTGCGGTAGATGCCGTTCAAGTCTACTATTACTATAAACTACATTTTCGCACAAGTCACCGTCACTGTTCCCACCCAGCCGTGGCAGGCGTTATCTTTGCGCAATAACAAATGCCAAACTCTAGGGGGTGCGCTGGCATACCTTGTTGTCGGCAGTCGTCGCAGAAACTGGGACCACTGCTACGCTCTCCATTGATTTGGCGGTCAAAAACCTGGCCATTTGTTGTGTGGACCAGGGGGTGCGGAGTGGATCGCCAAGGTGCGGATCCGTCCAAGCTATCAACCTGCGGCTTCCCTCATCTCCTGTCTTCTTGACTCGGTCTTGACACCGGGCTCAGCCGGGAGAGGAGAGGCGAGTGTGGTAGATGCAGTGCAAGTCTGCCGGCACTATAAACCCCCTGCGAAAGTCACTGTCCCTGCTTCCACTATCTGTCGTGGGGCACAGGGGGAACATCGTCGCAATGGAGGGTCGAACTCTCCTGTGTGATTCCAGCTACGTCTGTGTTTGAAAGTGCACAAACATAACGACCAAGGTGTCATGCAACACGAGATTGTCACACCGGCCTGCTGCGCAGGTTGACCTTGAACTTGACCTTGAATGTAACAGTTAAAGATCCATGCGCGGCCCCGGCACCTCGTTCACGAGCTGTAGGTTTATCCTTCTCTGGGGATCTCCTACTATAGCACACGGCAGATAAAGCAGGAAATATAAGGGAGGACGAGGAACTTTGGGCGCATAAAACACTTTCCAACGACATCTCCCGCAAGACAGGAGAATGGGAAACTTCCCCCCTGTTCTAGCGTTCTACATCAATTATCTTTTGGATAAGTGTTAGTGTTAGGGACAAATTTAGGATTCATTGATATTTTGGCAGATTTTCAATAACTCATATTGACCCAACTGTGGGTCAAGTTACCCGCCCAATTAATTACGCGAGCCTGGTAGTCATCTGGTGGATTCTGGGTGAATTACTTAGGAAATCCTGCTTGGGCAGTCAACTTACTGTATCAGATTTGGTGGATTCCAGACGTTAAAGTAGGTTGGACGGGTAACTTGACCAAAATGTGATTAAACTCTCGTCGTCCGGCGGGGCCTCGTAGCTCATGTAGTTAGAGCGTTGGCTGCGCTAAAGCCTTCCCCTTACTGCGTGGGTTGGAATCCCACCGAGGCGCCGAGTTTTTCACAGTTGGGTCAATATGAGATTTAGGATTGTGGCTACATTTAGGGTCATAATTATGGTGAGGATGAGGACATGGGAACATTTGATCTGCTGAGAATTTTGCGTAAGACTAGCTGTGTTACCGGGATCTCCTATTACCATGCCCCATCGCGTCACTTTCTGGGTCGGTCTTTCTCAGGCAGATGTGAAGAATCCTACTCATTATGCTTTCCAAACCGATCAATTCTTATTGCGTTAAGATCCACTAAGTGTTTCTTCGAAGTTGCAGAAATTGGTTTAAAATTGTCTGAAGAACATCTTAGTCCAGCTTCACGCAGTTTTTTCTGCGTGCTTATTGGGAATTCTGCACCTGTAGGTCGTAGACCATTTCAGAGCAAGCGGTCAGATGTGGTTTAGTAACCTCACCTGTGGCAAACAAACACCAGCCACCTATAATACACTACCGGTGGAAATAGGGGTTTTCATAGCTGGGACAGGGGAACGCACAGGGGACAATGTCAAGTATTGGTATGCAAAAGAAAAGCTATTGGGAATTCGAGATGGTACTTTGAGTGGTTAAGAAATAGTTTCCCTAGCGCCTAACCTCTAACCCTAACCCCCAATCCTAACCGCTATCCCTAACCCCAACCCCAACAGTATTGTGTCCATCAGGTGGGGCTACATAACCACATCTTATCGATTGAGCTTTATATCAAGTTCCCTGTTAGCGTTGCATTCGAAAATCACGTCAAGGCAGGACAACTGTTTCTCCGACACGTCTTTCGAGTCGCGTTGAGTAGAACGAGGACGCGAAGATGGGATTGATTAAATACGTGGTTGAGTGTCTGCTTCCGACTTGAGTGATTTACTAGTAGGTGTTCAGGACGAGAGGAATTTGTCCTTCCCGGGAACTGGCTACGGCATTTTAGCAGTTAGCAAAAGGGAGTGCCCTTCACTCGCCGTCAACGATGATCGAGTTCACCATTTCGATGAAGACGGACCACACCTTTTCGTCCTCTCATTCATATCGTTCCCAAGTTGGAATGACTCCGTGTTTTTCTGGCGATCTCTCTCTCTCTGGATACACTCGGCACTCCCCAATTTCGGAGATTAACATTGTGAACAGTGAGGAGGGCTGCTTCCGAAGAGAAGCCTTTGAGAATGACTGTCAATAATGGCCATTTTATATTTATTGAAATAAGACCGAACCCTATGAATGTGTCGAAGCTCACTCCTGCTGCTTAGCAATCCATGTCAAAAGGAGGTCAATTAGTAGGTTTACAGTCCAAATGATCCGCAGTAAAAGAAGGGCTGCTCGTCGCAGTATTTCCATCACGGCTGAGGTGCATCGTTTCCCCACCCTTTACCTTAAGACTTTCATCTTACCCTGTGTGACGCAGCTTCAAATTATCCGGAAGGCTTGCGATGCAATGACGTCCATCAAACTGTCTTTTTAAATTTGAACGCATAGCACTCTTGCCTAGGGGACAGAATTCTTAATATTCTAATGGCTTTCCACCTTATGAACGTCCCCGTCTGTCAGACATTTGGGCTGTCTCTAGCCGTTGGAATATCTGAAAGACGAGATCGCAGGAAAATGCTCGAATTGCAGTGGAAAAAGTTAAAAGTATTCAGGAAGAATTTCGTTAGTGAAAAACGGGCACAACATTTTGTGCTTATCTATGTCTGGAAGCCGTGCTTCAACCTCAGGTTAGGTTAGGTGCATCTTCTTTCTGATTTAATTCGTAATTGAAATATTCAAAGTTAAAGTAGCGCGTGATTAACCCGTCTGATCTGATTTAATTAGAAATCGATAGCTACTACGTAAATCCCGTCTATTGCCTCGGAAGTATCTCTTTACTGTCTCATTTCACGACCGACAACGCTTGAGCACTTGATTCCGTGGTAAGACTTTAATCCCGCCAAATCCCTGATGAAACTTCAAATTTTCCTGGTCTCATTTAAGTTAGGAATAGCGGCCGATACCTAGCAATCAGTGTAAGTCATTCATCCTCTTCGCTACGGGATGTAGACTCTAAACTCCAATTAAAGAACCATTTTTACCCGAAACAATTTCAGCTCGCTGAACACTCTCCATTGTAAGTAAAACGTATGGAGGGCTATTTGTTGCATAATTACGTTCACATCACAAATGAATCTCAGCGTAGCGCTAACGGATAGTGAGCACGCGTTTGTCGCTAATATTTCACTCCTGCTTAGCTCTGGTACAGAACTCGGTCGGATCTTATTTCCTAGTCATACCTACAGCAGAGAGGCCCCAGCCTAACCTCTGACCCCAAACCATTACCACTAACCCCAACCCCAAAACCTAACCCCAAAACCATAACCTTAACAATGTTAGGGGGCGTTCACCGATCGTTCATACGGAACTCACTCGTTCCGTTGTGCCTTAAGGGCTCTCTCTCGAGCCCAACCAACAGCCGCGCAGCGGCGCATGATATATAGGCAGAATGATATTACCGACAAAGACAAGGGAGACTGGAATGGCCATTTCTGGCTTATTAGCCGTCGTCAGCCAGCCATACCCAAGCCCGAAGTGTGGAACACCCGAGCCTCGAACTCGCGACCTGTTGGTTTAGAAGTCAACGCCTCTACTCCAACAGGTCGCGAGTTCGAGGCTCGGGTCTTCCACACTTCGGGCTTGGGTATGGCTGGCTGACGACGGCTAATAAGCCAGAAATGGCCATTACAGACTTCCTTGTCTTTGTCGGTAATATCATTCTGCATAACCTTAACCCCTAACAGGTTCGGATACGAAACAGGATCTCATCCAGAAGTTAACCGGATGGTGGGTTTTGGCTAATGCATTGCGTTCCCGTCTGCGACGAGATGCTGGGCCCGGATTGACGGTCCCGAGCAAATTAGCCTGGGGTAGGATTGTGGTCGCTTCATTTGACCAACGAGCTCAATCACGCGTGCCAATATAAGCGGGGACGCGAGATCCAGCTAGGTGGAACAAGAAGTTTGCTGGCAGTGACGCTCTGGATGCTTACTCGAACCCACTGTCAGCGAAAGTCGCCGACATGGGGGCACTGGAGGCACAAGGAGTGCAGTACTTATAAGACCCAGTTTCCATACAGTCACGCGCCTACTATGATTAGCAGCCTTCGCGTTCATCACTGGGGGCCGCAATTGTGTGCGGGAACACATGGGAGGCTCAGCAAGCAGCAGCAGCAGCAGCAGCAGCTTCCATCTGTCCCTTCAGGCGCGTTTTTGTGTGTCTGCCGTTGACGACTATCATCCTCCCCCCCTCCTCCCCTAGCGCGCTTATGCTCCTTTGCCCTGTCGACTTGTGCCAACCTGCAACCAATCAACGAGGGGGATGCGTTGATTGGCTTCTAGCACTGGCCAGGTCACCGCCACGTCTCACGCGGTCGCCGCAACAACTTGAGGGGCGCTCTTGGGGCGGACAGAAGGACTAGATGACAATGGGGCAGCGATGGCGATCGGGGACCGGCAGTGCCTCGTGTTAACTTCCAGGCTGGGTGGGGGGGAAGGCAGAGTTGGGGCCAGAATCGGTGTTAGAGTTAGAAGGGTTAGTGGTAGGATTAGGCGGTTATGGGGGTCACTGTTCGTGTCGCGCTAACAGTTAAGAAATGGGAACAACCTGCTTCCCGGAAGTGGACGCAAGGCTACCTGTAGTAGGGGGAGTCCTAATTCCCGTGTGAAAGTGCACATAATTCCCAGTGGTGGTCGAGGCTTCAATAGAGACGATTATGTATCCATGTTGTGTGGACGAGTGAGCCCACCTCCTGCGGGTGAGGGAGCAGTGTGTGTGTGTGAGGTAGATGCGCAAAAGGCAACAGACAGCGCGATCGGTTGGTGCCGAAAACCTTCACAGTCGCTGTTCAGCCTCTTCTGGTTGCTTGCGACATGAACTGCCAACAATTGCCGTGCAATAATGCAATCTTTCCTGGAAAATCCCTAGGCAGACTTCAAAGCCGCACTTATGAACTTAAGAACTAGCAGAGGAGAGTTCCGGCTGTTCGTACACGCCAGGTTCTACCTTGCAGAGAGGTCCCGCCATCACGTAATGCAGTACCGAGCTGAATGTGCAGGAATAAGAGCCAGGAGTCTCCTTCCGGATCCACAGAGTATCCACTAATTACGGAGTGTTTGGTAAGGGCAAAGCGGGGTGATTTTGTTATTGGACGTTGAAGGCAGAAGCCTAAAACACGGCCCCATCAGGTAAACCGGAAAACCCTAAACCTAACCCTAAACCCTAACTCTGAATTCTAATCCTACACCCTAACTCTAAGTCCTGGCCCTAAACCCGAACTCTAAATCCGCTAGGATCTTATTTCGTAGCCGCACCTTTTAGGGTTTAGGGGTTAGGGTCAGGAGTTGGGGTTATTGTTAGGGGTTGGGGCTAGGGTTAGTGTTAGGGGTTAGGATTAGGAGTTAGACGTGGGGGTGGGGGTAGGGTTAATGTTAAACCCGCTTCTACCACCAGTCCCGTAGGACAGACAGATGGGGCTTGCCTACTTCGGGTGCGGCTGCGAAATAAGATCTGACCCTAAACCTTAACTCAAAACCCTAACCCCAACACCCAAGTTGTAACCTTGACCCTAATCCACTATCTCCCAAACCTAACCCTGGCACTAAACTCTAAACCCCTAACCGTACTTCTAAACCCTTGCCTTAAGCCTTAACCTAACATTAAACAGAAACCCACCAACTGGAGTCGATATTAATACGAAGTTAGTAGTCAATTTACTAGGAAATGACTAGATGGGGTCGCATTTTAGACATCTGCCAACTAACTGCGTTGGTTGCTGTCTAATTTACTTGCACAGGCGTACTGACAAGTAAAAGTGCAGTTCGGTAGATCAGTTTGATCGAAATTCGGCCGTGTTTGGAATGGTGTTGTTCATAACGGACGGAGCAACCATAGTAGATAGTCTGTGAGCTGATTGTCACAGTAGGTTATAATGCGTTGCAAAGAAACGAAATGGAACACCAATTTTGGCTAGATCGTAGTTGGTAGCGAGGAATGGGGAAGCGGACGGCGACCCTAACTCTAATCCGAACCTTAACCCTAACCATAACCTCAACCTTAACGTTAACCGTTAACCCTAACGACAACCCTAACCCTAGCCGAAATCGTAAACGTAACCGTAGCTCTTAGACCTATCCGTAACTCGAAACCCTAACCGTAATACTGAAACCTAATCTCACGCTCAAACCCTAACCATAACCCGAAAACTCAAGCCTAAAGGCATAACCCTAACCCGAAAATCGAAAACCATTAATCAGCACCCTAATCCCAACCTCAACCGTAAAACGGAAGACAAATGGGTTAGATGTGACTATGGAGTACCACAAAATAACGCCAGTAAACAAACCCCCCGCCACCTCTAATACGGCGCCTGACTACCAACTGCGATCTAGCACCAATTTTAACTGGGGTTGCGTTGAGAGCCAAATGTCGAGACGATTGTTAAGGAACATTTTCTCGTTCTTTTGGAAGGCATGATGTTCATTAAATGAGGTGGGGGTAAGCACACGTATTTTATAGGGGACGAACCACTAAAATAACCCTCCTTCCCGTCTTTTCGTGAGGACATACAGGGGATGACCGTTTGTTATCCCATTTAACCCTCCCCCCTTTGTATACCGAATATTTATATATAGACTACTCAGATTACTAAGTAGATGTGTGTCATCTTTCAGGTTTTTAATAGTCACAAGCAGACCGTCGACATATCTTCCGTATCATGTTGTCTGGCTCACGTGTGGTGGTGTAGCCTCATCGTCAGGAAAAAGTTACCGAACATAGGTATTTTGGCAGATTTTAAATAATTCATATTGACCCAATTGTGAAAAAATCGGCGTCTCGGTGGGATTCGAACTCACACAGTAAGGGGAAAGGCTTTAGTACAGCCAACGCTCTAACGACTTGGTCTACGAGGCCCCGCCGGACGACGCGTGTTTAATCATACTTGGGTCAAGTTACGCCCCCAACCTACTGCAGCGTCTGGAATCAACCAAATCTGATACAGTAAGTTGACTGCCCAGGCAGGATTTCCTAACTTATTCACCTAGAATCCACCAGATGACTACCAGGTTTACGTAATTCATAGATGTTTTGCAGATTGGGTCAATATGAATTATTCAAAATCTGCCAAAATGCCTATGATTTACGTGAGCCTGGTAGTCATCTGGTGGATTCTAGGTGAATTACTTAGGAAATCCTGTCTGGGCAGTCAACTTACTTTATCACCTAAATGTGATTAAACTCGCGCTCGTCCGGCGGGGCCTCGTAGCTCAAGCGGTTAGAGCGTTGGCTGTACGAAAGCCTTTCCCCTTACTTTGAGAGTTCATATCCCACCGAGGCGCCGCGTTTTTCACAATTGGGTCAATATGAATGAGACTGTAACCTGCTAAGAGAAGACGTAAACCGTAAACTCTTGGTTGTTTAAAGCTTGTCTGCCATCGCCGATCAGACATGCCTCAAGCACAGAGTGGGAGGGAAGGAGGAACTCATGCGTGACTGATTATGCAGGAACCGAGTCAAACGCCCAGCTGTCTGCGTTACTGTCTAGTGTCCTGATGGATTCCTCGCGCGTCCTCAGTAGACAAAAGCGTTAGTGGTTCACGTCATTTATTAAGACATCGGTGGATAATGAAAAATACGGAAAAATGAGGTTATGTAGCCCCATCTGTTAGACACGACACTGTTGGGTTACGCATTAGGACTGCTGTTGAGGGTTGGGGTTGGGGCCAAGGCTAGTGTTGGGGGTTAGAGCTTAGGGTTAGGGTTAGGTGTTGGGGTTAGGGGTTAGGAGAACTATTTCCCAACCCTTCAAAGTAAAACTACGCAACTCCAATAGCTTTTCCGTTGCATACAATTTCTTGACCTCGTCGCCTGCGCATTCCCCCGCCCCCACCTGCAAAAGTCCCTGTTGCCACGGTCCCGTATTACAGGTGGCTGGGGTTTCTTTACCTCAGGTGAGGCTACATAGCCACATCTGACCAAAAATACCATTTAGCGAGCGGAACTGCTGTCTGCAGAGAAGCTAGAGCCTTAGTCGTTTACGTTCATCTAGTCGAAACACCGCATACGCGCTTCGGGGCAGAATCAAGGCAACCTGGCTTCCTCTTGTCCGATCAGTGATTTCCGATTCGTGATTACGTCTACTCACGACGCCAGTCGGAAAGAGATGAGGGAATGCTAGATTATCTGCCGCACCAAAAATGCACCAAACACTTCCTTCCAACCAAAAAAAACGTCCGTACCTCGCATCAACTGTGCGCTGTCGCGTGTCGCAGAGTTTTGACTGAATCAGGGCTGTAATAACTCCAAAACCCCCTCCCCTCCTCCCCCCGCAAATGCCAGCTCAACGTTCTTTCTACTGATTATTCGTCGGCTCAACAACCTCAATCTCCACGCACGCATCCGCGCACACAGAGAGCCCAATTATTGTGAAATTATGCAAACCCGCCGGACTCAACTGGAACGAGGTAATCCGGTTATTGCCAATTCTTCTGCCCTTAATTATGCGGAGATGAAAACCGTGCACTCTGTCTCGTGGTTGGCACGCTCTCTGCTCCTGCGCCCGCGTGGAATGTACTGTCTGAGGACTGTCAAAAGGCGTACGTGGATGGGTGCACCTCGGAGGAAGAGAGTGGTAGCTTAACAATAACATGCGTTTAAGTTCAGAAATTTCTCCATACTACTCAAACATCTCTTGTCATTCGGAGGTACAGTCAGCGACCGAACTCATGAAATGTCAACCGAAATTCTGAAGTGCGTCTTCGATTAGGCAGGATTACGTAATAGGGGTTGTAGGATTGGTTATTTTGCTATGCAGTCCCGTGATATTTCAGACGCGTTGGGGTTGTAATATTGATTGTCTTGTGGCAGAATCAGACACGTCGGGAGGTAGGCTTTTTGGCCGTCAACAGAAACCCTATTTGATAAAAAATTGACTACCGAAATAGATGCAGTGTATATATCGATTTTCAGCGGCCTTTATGGAAAAACTACACAAAAATAATATTTCCTGTGTGCATTTGATAGCAAATCATGTCTTTTACAAATTTGGTACTCGAAGAGAGGGTATCTTTCGGATTTGGAAAAGTCTATATTTGTGGCATTTCTCAACTCCAAACGATGTCCATTCAAATAGCACCGCGCCTCTTCAAGCATACAAAGTAATCCGAATCCATTGAAACATTTTTTAACTTAATTTTGTTATTTTTTAATAGCACGAATGAATGCTAGTGTTTTCCTACGCGTAACTCATACAGTTTGTTGGATGAAAAACCTAAACGAAAATGCAACGCAGATCGACTGCAGTATTATTCGGGAATTGAAATATTGGTCGGATGTGGTTATGTAGCCGCATCTGAAGTAAACAAACCCCAGTCACCTCTAATACGGGACCGGTAGTAACAGGGATTTTTATAGGTGGGATCGGGGAACGCACAGGCGACGAGGTCAAGTAGTTGTATGCAAAAGGAAAGCTATTGGGAATGCGCGGTTGTACTATGAATGGTTGAGAAATAGATGCGGTCATCCCTAACCCTAACCCCTAATCCTTAACCCTAACTCCTAACCCTCACCCCAAACTATAACCCCTAACACTAACCCCTAACCCTAACACTCAACCCCAACCCCAACAGCATTGTGTCCATCAGGTGTGGCTACCAAACCGAAAGGCACAGTACCCTCGAGAATAAATATCAAAGAAGACGCGGTTTGGTGCCAAATGAATGAAGGAAATAGTACGTCTATAGCAGGTTTTTACAAAATATTTTTGAATTCATAAGGACATCAAAAATCGAAATAGAAAATAAATACTAATTAGGTAGTCATTTTACCGAACGCGGTTTTTGCAGAAAACCGAAAAAAAGTTCGTTCGAAAAATAACATCCTAGCGTGCCTGAAATATTACGAGCTTACTTTGCGCAGTACTCATCATTAAAATTCGGCTTAGGCGATCTTTCCTAATGGAGAACGCATTTCAGAATTTTGGCAGTAGGGTCTACTTATCGGCGCAGGGTTTCGTAAGACAAAGGTGGAGGAGAAAAAGCCAACATCAGGGAAGGTTGATTGACCATGTGTGTGCTAGGGTAGGCACGCACTACGACATGGCAAAGGTACAACGAACATTAGGTCCATCCAAATGCAGAGGACTGAAAGATCCGCTTGAAACACCACAACGTGATGCCGTAGCCAAACAAAGTAGCAAATAGATATCCCATCGACTGTGCGGTTTAAAACGTCAGTCAGCTGCATGAAGCCTATTACCATCTAGGCTGACGGACAGATGCTTCCATCTCGGCCGGGGCAGACGGAGATATGGTGCGCAGGTGCTTTGTCGAGAGGGATTGTTTTTCTCCTCCCAGATCAGTGAACTTGTTAAAAATAAACTAACATCAAAGACGAGAGGTATTTTGGCGAAACCTATGGGCGGTTGACATAGCGGTGTGGCTTCACTTTGAAAGATGGCCTCCGTTTTGTCTGAGACTGTCACTACTGTAAGCACCAAGACTCATACTGGTAGGGGGTACTATCTTCACGGAAAGATTCGGCAGTCTGAGGTAGGGGATACTATTAAAACAGAATGGAGAATATAGTCACACAGCTACGAAACCACAGAGAATGACCAAATGGAGAATAAACAAAGCCTTTCAGGGCGTCCGTTCTACGAATGGGTTAGATGTGGCTATGTAGCCCCCCCCCCTGATGGACAGAACACTGTTGGGTTTGGGGTTAGGGGTGAGGGTTGGAGGTCGGGGTTAGGTTTACAGTTAGGGGCTAGGGGTAGTGCTAGGGTTGGAGGTTAAGGCAACTCTTTCCCAACCACTCAAAGTACAACCGCGCACACCAAATAGCTTTTCTTTTGCATACAACTACTTGACCTCGTCGCCTGTGCGCACTCCGGCCCCACCTGTAAAAACCCCTTTTACCACCGGTTCCGTATTAGAGGTGACTGGGGTTTGTTTACCTTAGGTGGGGCTGCATTACCACTTCTGACCAGCAAATTTTAATTGGGGGAGCTAGTCAAACTCCTTTGTCTTTCAGGGGACTTCAGCGAACCACACTCGAAGTAGGGGATTTAAACACATTCCTATCTATGTTGCGGTAAAGTATGAAGTAGCTTTCTTGTACAGGCATGCCAGGAACTCCATTCCCCTTCTTTGGCATTAACAGTGGCTTTGTTAAAGTCTGCACAGAGGCATTCACCTATTGCAGTTTTGGGGACAGTACTTGGATACGAAAATCTGTTCGTGACACCGCTGACAAAGTAGGACATGTGGCAATACAACTGCTACCCTATTTATTTTCGTCAGTTAACCGTACTCCGCATGTCCTGTAGTTTGAGGCAGTATCGAGAGAGAGAGCGCTCTAAAGAAAGTGTCATCTAGCATCAAACCACGAATTTGTACCCTGCCGGTTGGTATCCTCAGTATCGTAATTCACTTTAGAACGTCAGTCAAGCGGTTTCATATGACTGTAGAAGGTTACGCGCATAGATGATTTCGTTGCTGTTTTTACAGGCCAAGGCAACTGACTTGCCTACTCTGACAGTCCAAACACTCAGGCTCGAGCATTGAACTCAAATCAGTTTGTCATGGGAAACCCCCGGTCAAACCCTCACATCGGTTGGCTGAGACGTGGAATACTCAGTAACACGAGAGAAATGACATGCGCTAATCTATTGCGACTTCTTTTACTGGAGCGAGACCCCAGCCGCTACGATGTTGTATCCTGCCAGTAGAACCGAAGTGACGAGTCCCAGGAAGCAGTCTTGAAGAAGGCGACACGATCGATGGGAAAAGAGCTTTATTAGCCTGACGTTTCCGATTCGTGCTCGAACCCATCATCAGAGACGAAAGCAGATATGGGTGGTTCATGCACAAGGGACTGCTTCATCAGGGATCGTTGCACTTGGTGTAGTGACTGTTTTATGGCCGACATTTGTGTCGTTAATTGCTGCAATTTCATCACGTGTGTTGGATGTTGGTGTCTGAGGATTGCTCGACCATCTGGCGCACCGACCCTGGTGTTGGGAAAAGTGTTCACCTGTGCGCTCCCCTCGTGGCTAATTTCTCCGTCCAGGCGAAGTCTCAGCACCAAGTACGGAAAGGGAAGATCATTGCACTTGTTAATGGACTGGGAGCCAGTAAACCATGACTCAAGCAGCTACCGGCTCACCCTTCAGCCCCTTGTGCATGAGCCACCCGTATCTGCTTTACTCTCTGATGATAGGGCCGAGCAGGAATCCAAAACGTCAGGCTAGTAGAGCTCTTGTCCCAGCGATCGTGTCTCCTTCTTCAAGATGTTGCATTCTGTTGGGAGCCATTAGAGAAGAGGTTGGCAGGAGCTGGCAGTCGGACGAGGGCACATCTGACCCCGCGATTGTCAGACAGTGTGGCAGTTATCCGACAGTTCGACCCTCGTTGCCGACGATGTCCCCCGTCTGCTCCACAGCAAGGCAAATCAGGAACGGTTACCTATGCGTGAATTAGTTTATAGTGATAGCGAACTTGCACAGCATCTACCGCACTCTCTCCTCCTCCCCAACCTGCACCCAGTGTCAAGACAGAGTCAGAAAGACAGGAATCGGGGGGTGTGGCGCAGATGGATGACACGATCGAGCCCACACCTCGGCGCTCCACTCCACAGCCCTGGCTCGCACAGCAAATGGCCAGGTTTTTAAGCAGCAACAACAGTGGGAGACGGCAGGGGTCCCAGTGTGCACGACGTCTGTCGGCAACCGGATCTGCCACCGCATCCCGGCATTCTGGCATTTGTTGTGGAGCGCAATCCGATAACGCCCGCCCGAATCCGATATGGCTACCGTGTTGGTCCAGCGCATCTACCACGTGGCCCCTTTGGGTGCGGTCATCCGGCGCCTTTAGAGTAGTCAGGTCCGAGTCGGCCTTGAAAATGATTGGCCAGTTTGGATGGCTGGCAGTGACCGAGAATCAGACTGCAATTGGTGGGGCGTACACGTAGTTGTGGAGGCTCAGCAATGCAACGTGCGTACAGAGTTGGGTTGCTACAAGCCCTCTCATCCCAGACTGGAGTTCGGGTGACAAATCCGCACGGAGAGAGAATAGTTAATTTGAGTGAATGAGCAACGTACCAACGACAGTGTTATCGACAGCGTGGGCGGATGCAGCTGGCAGGGAGGGATCAGGTTGATAGGGCGGTTGGAGAAGGCTAAGTTGTTGAGTCGAACGTCGACGACAAATGCGTATGCCGTGTCGTTGGTTTGAGTGGTGAGATACCGCTGGTGACAGAGATATGATATCGGAAAGTGTAATGAATGCTGGGTTCTGACACGTCGGGAGGAACCGCTCTGTGGAACTTGAGCAGATCCATGATCAGGGCTCGATGAACTGGGATTGTTTGATGACCTGCATCTTGTTACACGACAGGATGTCGGTAAAAAGCCTCTCTTCATCGTGCTCACAGCAAGTGGGTAGGGGAAACTCGCGACAATTGAGCTCGGCCAAGTGTATCGGACGTTTATCAAACGAGTTCATCATTTGTCGAGGTAGTTGGGTAGATACTTGCGTTCTGCCTTGGAGCCGGGTGTGAACACCCAAAATATGCGACTGAGTGCGAGGCAAATGATCAAGGGAGTCAACGTTGTCAGCCAACCAGTTATACTCTAACCCGTGAGATTAGACATTTGAAACTGGATTCCGCTGTACACTGAACACGCCGTAAGCTCGCAAGTGACACGAAAGTGGAAATGGGCTCCTCGGCTCCACCTTTATGTGGCTTCTCTTCTGCATGTGTGATTCGAGCATGATACTGTCGGGCTGCGTTAAGCGTCGTGGCTTAAGATGCTGCCGACTGACACCTCAACTCAACGCACGCAGTTTGTCCAGTTGTTTGTGTTCGTGTGGAGTAGCGGACTGGTGGGCTAAAAGTCAGGCTGAATTGACCCCCCCTCACGTGTGTGTGCGTGTGTGTGTGTGCGTGCCCTCCAAACGGGCCACGCTTTAGATGCGCTGGACCAACACGGGGGCCACATCGGACTCTGGCAGGCGTTATCTGTGCGCAATAACAAATGCCAACATTTGCGGGGTGCGCTGGCGGACCCTGTTGTCGGCATTCGCCGCATAACCGGATCACTATCACCACCCCATTGTTTTGTGGTCAAAATCCTGGTCATTTGTGTGTGGACCAGGGGGTGCGGAGTGGAGCGCCAAGGCTAGGATCCGTCCGAGCCATCCACCTGCGGCCTCCCCCGTCTCCGGTCTTCTTGGCTTGGTCTTGACACCGGCCTCAGTCGGGGAAGGAGGAGAGAGTGTAGGTAGATGCTACGCAAGTCTACTGGCACTATAAACCCCTGCGTAAGTCACCGTCCCTGCTCCCACCGCTGCTGCAGCTGAGGGGCACACGGTGGACATCATCGAAATCGATGGTCGAACTGTCGTGTGTGTGTGTGTGTGTGTGTGTGTGTGCTGCGTATAGGGGTGGTGCCTCTCAGTCGATGGCTGACTGGCTGCCCGGCCTCTGAAGGGTAATGACCTAAGTTAAATGCTGCACTGTGTTTCACCCTTGAGGGCATTAAGGAATGTGTGCGTATTCAATGCCGCGCTTCAGGCAATCATGGCTCTCGCAACCAGCTGTGGGCTGACAGTTCTCTAGCACCTTGTCGGTGGATGTGTTTGCGTTCCTGGCAGGTCATGTGCATGGTCGCCCAGTCATCCTCTTCTTTCTGACGGCTTTTCACTGCTGGTTAAAATGCTGGTGAAGTGTTTGTTGTGGACCAGGGGTGTAGTCATACGCCCGGGCGTGGTCCGGTCATGCCAGCCATCTGCGTCCTCTGCCAACTCCGGTCTTCTGGCCTGTATCACGACACCGAGCACCGACGTGGGAGGAGGATAGAGTGCGGTAGATTCTGCGCAAGTCTACCCTAACTATAAACTGATTCACACGCAAGTCACCGTGCCTGTTCTCCCCTTGTTGTGTCGCCAGTCGAACTGCCGGTTCGCCTCATAGTGAAGCGCCAATTAAGGTCACGTGGCCCGCACTGGTAAACACGCAAAATTGGAGCGAGATTCTCCGATTTTTCTGATCTGAGGTATGTCTGACTGCGCTTTTTCACGGTCAGGCGCTTGCAAATTATTGTCCGCGCTTTTGTCGACTCTTCGCCTATGTGCTTTCGTTCAGATTGACTTTCTAGGGACTAGTTCGATTACAGTGCTGGTGTCGTAAGCTCTAATGTCTCTGGAATATCTGCATTTACCACTTCCTTATGTGTGGTTGCAGAAATATTTAAAGTTTGGGCAAGGATCGGGTGAAGGCCCCCAAGCATATGCGGCGTACAAAGAATACCTACTATACTTATTTAGGTGGGTTTTAGTCCAGAACGAGCCTTTCTGGAGGCGTTTTATGAGCCAGAGCAGTAGACATTTCGTATACTAGGTGATACTTAACTGACTGGCAGCAACCGATCATGGTTCAGTCCGAGATCTCTAGAGGCGTGTAACGACTACCGCCAAAAAGTCCAACGTACGATAAACAAGATTCCTTTGACGTTGTTATTTCGACCTCATTCGAAGAAAATTACTTATTAAAAGCCAGTGGAAATATGTGGTAGACACCAGTGCTCGATTATTCGCCGGTGACTGGTTTGTGGTGCGTATGCCTGAGTTTCACCTATGTTTTTGTCGGATTGCAACATACCAGACCCGCACTAAAGGTGTTAGGAGATATGATGCTTGAGCCCGCACGAGCGTTTGACAGATTCATAGTGTGGCTTAGTTTTAAAGGAAGTTCCTTCTCCACTTTCTTTTACAGATATACAATGCAGTGTGTTCTGCCCCTGAACATGTTTCTGGAAAAAATCTTCATATTCCTCTGGTTCTGGCACATCGCGGTCATTCTGGTCACCCTCGCCTCCCTTGTCAACTGGCTGCGACGACTTTTCATTGGTCGAGCGCGGCTCAAATTCATTCGCCGATATCTCAAGGTCATGGGCATATTGCCGCCCAAACTGGACGCGCGAGACCGTATGCGCACACACCAGTTTGTTGACGAGTACCTCACCGCAGATGCCTTCTTCCTGCTGCTTCTGATTGGTGCCAACAGCGGGGACCTGTTAGCCGGCGATCTGACCAGTGAACTCTGGTACGGTTTCCTCACTCGCAGTCAGGGCAAACAGACCCCACAAACTGTGCGTTTTGCCTCCTGCGCGTCCTGTCGTCACCCCTACTGCTCCCATATCCCACCCTGCGGCCCCACTTCGGGCACCTACCCCTGCTACGGCCAGTCCCTCCATCGTCATCACCAGGCTCTGCAACGCGGCGGTATCTGCCAACGCCACGACGAACGCAGTCACTACTGTGAGGCCTACCAGCCCCGACAAATGATGCCGCCCCTGCCGCTTGCTACTGCCCCCTTTCCGTCAGTCGGGGCTTCGTATTCGAGTAAGTACTACAAGTCAGAGGCGCGTCTATTTGGTGAGAAGTACTTCCCCTCAAGGAGTCCGCCTCGACGTCTCTCGAGCCTGCTTCAGCAGTTGCAACAGCAACCCCTACCGCACCCAAACCTGCAGGAACACCTACCAGCCTGCTACTGCTGCAATGGCAATTTCGACGAGCAGGGTTTAAAGACAGATGGCGAGGGCAGAGCCCCCTTAGTCCAGATCGCGGAGTTTATGGAGAAGGCGCCCAAGCAGAACCTCCTAATTGAGTGTCCAGAAAACAATCAGGAAAATCACAGTGAGGTAAACAGCGGCAGTAACCGGAACTCCACCAACGGTCATAGACACAGTGCCAGTGAGGACATTGTATAGGGGGCGGCTGGAAGCTATCTCAAGCATCTAGAGCAGACTTATTTATAACGGGGGACTGACGCGTCCACTCACCCTTCCCCTCCCCCTTTTAGTCGTGCGAAAACCCCGCGCGATATTCCTCATTTGAAGTAATAAAGACTTTGATCCGCCTGCGCGCGCTATGCAAGCTCGAAACCCCGTCTGGCATTCAGCCCTGGATGACTCCACATTTCGTGATCTCCCCATCTTTTTATCCAGCTCTACGTTTCCCAACTCGGTCGTGACTCTGCCTATTGTCCAGGCGACCAGATCAAGCCGGATGTGTGGTGTGAGAAGAAAGAAGCGGATTTCATCCCACTCACCTCTCCCCCCCCCCATCCATCCCACTTTCCTGCAATCGGGATTAGGACCTGCGGGTAGTTTGGAGTATTCAGTTCAAATGACAGGCTGAACAGTAGTATCTATTGTTTTTACTAAAATAAAAACCAAATTTACTCTAGGATTTGTACTTTGTTACGTTCTGAACTTCGACGCAAGAGGCCCGCATCTTCATCCTCTCCCCAGTGTCTCCCACGTACACACGACTGCTGGCCTTGAGCGTAAGTGTCGTAGGCTCCTGCCCCCCACCCGACTATCAGAGCCCCTGATCACTGCCTTTCGAGTTTACGTTTTATGTCTTCTCTCAGCATGTTATGGTCTCATTCATATTGAACAACTGTGAAAACGCGGCGCCTCGGTGGGATTCGAACTCTCACAGTAAGGGGAAAGGCATTAGTACAGCCAATGTTCTAACCACTTGAGCTACGAGGCCCCGCCGGACGACCGCGAGTTTAATCATATTTAGGTCAAGTTACCCGTCCAACCTACTGCAACGTCTGGAATGTGATACAGTAAGTTGACTGCCCAAGAAGTATTTCCTAAGTAATTCACCTAGAATCCATCAGATGACTATCGGGTTTACGTAATTCATAGGCATTTTGGCAGATTTTGAATAATTCATATTGACCCAATCTGCCAAAACATCTATGAATTACGTAAACCTGGTAGTCATCTGGTGGATTCTAGGTGAATTACTTAGGAAATCCTGCCTGGGCAGTCAATTAACTGTATCAGATTTGGTGGATTCCAGACGTTGCAGTAGGTTGGGCGGGTGACCTAACCCAAATAAAATTAACCTCGCGTCGTCCGGCGGGGCCTCGTAGCTCAGTTGGTTAGAGCGTTGGCTGCGCTAAAGCCTTCCCCTTACTGCGTGGGTTCGAATCCCACCGAGGCGCCGAGTTTTTCACAGTTGGGTCAATATGAATTATTCAAAACCTGCCAAAACATCAATGAGTCATGTTTCACCTCCATTTACGTCAAAGGGATAACCCATCTGCGTTTGCCGGTTGAAATAGGGGATATGCTCAATCTCTTGTGCCTTAGAGTTCAATTTAAAGCCCCTTTGGGCAGTCCCAAGGCGAACATTAGTAAATACGGAAAGGTGATACGCATAGAGACAAGGGAGACTAGGACGGTCGCAAAGTAGCTGTTGTCAACCGACCCTAACCGGCCGTGGGTATTCAGAGCCTAGTATTCGAGTACGCTTTCTTTGGTCAACGGGTGTTAATAAGACCAAAGTTCTGCTTTTGAGTGAGGTGTCCGTTGTCCGGTCGATTGTGGTAACTCAGCCAACATAGCTCGTGACTCTATTGGTGAAAGCAAGTTCATCCTATTTACTATTCCGGACCGCAGCTAACAGGTCTGTGGTTCAATGGGATTTAAAAACGTTTGATGAGCAGAATACAAGTGTTGGACTTTTGGGCTCTTCAGACACAGAGTTGAGTGAGTCTGGTTTACAACTAACGAGCCACAAATGGTCCTTACAGCCAGTTAAAATAATAAAGGTCAGATTTGGTTATTTATTCTCACCGGAAGTCAACGAACCCCAGTCACCTTTAATACGGGACAGGTGGTAAAAGGCATTTTTACGGGCGGAGCCGGGAGCGTACAGGCGACTAGGTCAAGTAATTGTGTGCAAAAGAAAAGCTATTGGGAATGCGCGATTCTACTTTGAGTGGTTGAGAAATAGTTGTCCTAACCCCTAACCCCAACCCCGACATTACTGTGTCCATCAGGTTAGGCTTAATAACCACACCTCAACAAAAAAATTAAAATAAAAATTTATGCACACACTCGATGTCTTATCGATAAAGTAGCACGAGATCTTACCAGAAGGAACTTGTTACTGGTACTGCGCTGCTAATAATTTTAATTTCTATTTCGTATGAGCATGCTGGATTGACTTCATTGGTACAGGCAGGTGATAAAAAAGTCTGAAGAGTTTTATCGTAAAATTAGAAGACAGAGGAACGTTCTGTTTAAGTGCTTACGTGTTTTGCGGGAGCGCAGGCCTCTTCGGATCGACTTCATAACGTTTTATAGGATACCATTTTACTGAAGGGGTACGCTGCTCCGTGTAAGGCGACAAGGGCAACAGGCCGTAAAATTTTATGAATACCGCGGCCAAGAAAGCTGTCTATTGGGACATGACTTCCCATCCAAGTACCTGCACGGCATCTGCTATGAAATAAATAGTTTAACCGCGGTCGGATGAGTAAATAATATTGTGATGCCGTGGTTATTCCTTCATCCAAAAGAACTGTGTTATATCGAAGATCTACAGCCATTTCTCGAAGTGCGAAGAGACCGAACGAGAAAGTCCCCGTCCTGTTTAATTTTTGGTAAGTTTTAAGTTCAGAGAATTTAACTCCAAGTACTATACATTAGGTCTTTTATGTAATATGTTAAGATATAAAGACGCGCTGTTTTGGAACATCAGGTTGAAACGAGGGATTACGCCGTTTTTATAAAGTGCAAGGAAAATAACATCTGAATATAGAGAAGCACAGCAAGTCAAAATGTTTTCGTCAAGGTTACTCACGCGACACAAATCCATCCTGTAATGGGATTATTGAAGAGGTAACTGTAAAATCCCCTAGATTTTTGACGATAATCGAGAAACCAAAGAATTGCCCAACCGCTTCGATTAGTGTCATTCATGGTTCCGCAAAACGGTTGTGTAAACTCCAAAAGAGATACCAGTCTGGAATTGTGGGTTTAGAAGATGCGGGATAATGGCGACAATTTCTCACCAAAGCAGCTTTCAGAGGGCAGTAATATACGGACAATACACGTCAGGTAATAATGGATAACATTTTTGATATCAGGCCGTACATGTGGTGTGATCGTTTTAAAAATGAAGTTTTCTTCTTGTTCTACGGACATGTCAGTCCTTAAAACTGATTCGCCGATGACGGCGTTGCGATAAAGGATTCATTTCTCGTTCAGCCGTAAAATTCCCTCCCTACACTTTTTTCAAGCCCTCATCTAAGCAAAGACTCACAACAAATGTCGGGCGGTTGGCAAACCCCTCTGGACAGATTTTTCAGACCCTGACAACTATTCAATCCTTCTTACTTAATCTATGTGGGTTAAATGTCAGACATCAAAGTATGCATTAATTTTGCCTCTCAATTGTCAACGACTCAATTTTAAATATCCCATCAAATTTCTTTGCATCAAGTGCATTTGTCCATCTTTTCTCGACGCGTCCTGTACAAAAATTCCCATTTATAAAAGAAGAATATCGGTGAAAAAGTCAAGGTCTTAATTATGTTGTATGAACTTGCTTGTTTCGGTTGCAATAGCACACTTACTGAAGTCGAATAACAAAATGTGTCTGACATCTCTCCGGTAGGATCGAAAAGAGGGTCAAGATTGTTAGCAACTGAGTCAATAAATTTCCCATAACTTGAGAGAAAAACAATCCATATCAATATGAAGGTGTTGCCGAAAAGTAAAAATAGCTAATAACAATACATCTCAGTTAATACCTTTATTTCGCAAACCGGAGTGATCTTTTTTCCTAACCTACTGATGAACTGCAAACATTCAAGATGCAAAGGATTTGCAAAGGGAGCGACGTTGTTATGCCGAGACAGTCGAAGAGATAACTATCGGCTACGGTACCGAACGAATTGACTACGTAGGAGAAACCAGGAGGACGCGGATGGTTGAGCATGAAGCAGCATCAACAGCAGTGAGACCGAATGACGCCAGTCCTTAGATTACAGTTTGCTCACCGAAACCCGCCCACGAAGTTGAAATTCTTGTGAGAACTGACTGCTTCTTGGCCCAGGAGCTGCGCATGTTATGGTTTTCTGGTCGACAGTCAACTAGCAAGTGAACCGACCTCTCATCTCCATATAATTTGCTGAAAACTTGTCCGATAACAGTGAATAACTGCACTATGAGCGAACACAACCAGTAACGGCAGTGTCGACCAGCCAAGTTGCTGAGTCATAGTCACCTCGAGAATCAACATTTACGATGAAATTGAGACGGTGAGCAGGTGGAATGCGGACGTACGAGCAAGTATCGCACCAACTCCAAACCCTTGTGTGGTGAAAACGAGAGCTGCTAATTAGGGTAGACATGCGAGGGTCTGGAATCAGCGTGCTGCAAACACTAAGTTCTTATTTGCGACACTGTCTAATGATGAGTCTAAGTGGAAATATGACACGTCGGGTCAGTAAACGTCTTGTTTCAGCAGTCGCGTCTACTCCTTTTGAGGTGTTACTATACCAGCCCTAGATTCTTCAAAGTACTCAAGCGGCCACAGATAACTCACTCTCACGCGAGGTCATTTGATCCACCACCACCACCACCACCACCACCACCACCATCACCACCACCACCACCACCATCATCATCCATTTTTAGGGGTTTCAAATATTTCTTTTACTTATGTCCTCCAATTTCAATCGAAATTTTTGATGAATGCATGTACATCCTTAAAGCCTCTTCCCAACTGGAAAAAAAGGCTTTACCATAGTGAGGTTTTAACAGCCTTTGCAGCCGCCTACTGGAAAACCAGCTTATTAAAAGGGGCGTACCGCTTCCATGCTAGGTATTCTTCAATTACTTTTGATAATCACATCATTGAAAAGCAATTACATGGGCGGAATTCATTTCACACTCCCTGTGCATACCTTAATTTAGATAAACTTTCTGGAAAGATGTGGCGGTCTCAGCGGTCTCCGTAGAGTTTGGTCTCACGGCGGGAAGGATACTACTTAAAAAATGTCAAAGCCCTGACCACATTTTGTTGGAGCGTAATAGCTCGGCGTAGTAGATCGTGGTTTGCCATCAAGACGTCTTTTCTACTTAGGGATCAAACTTCGTCGAGGTCAAGGGAACTTAACGAATGGGGATCCAGTGCGTCGCGTTGAGAAAAATTCAGAATTTTACACTGGAGAATGCCGTCCTCTGAATGGTACACTTCTGTATTAAGTTGGTTTGCAGCCGTGAGTGACTTTAGGACACGAAAGATAATTTCACTATATTGTTGCGCACACTTGTTGCGGCTGTTTTGAGACCACACAAAATAATCCATATCCTTTGCAATATATCATGGACACCGGAAGATTCTTCGTGGAAACACAAAAAGATACATAAATTTGACTCAGGTTACCGATGTTACAGTATCTAGCATTGTAGAGGGGCGCTCACCGGTCGTTTCCAAAGAACTCATTCGTCCCGTTAAACCCTACGGGTTCTTTCCCGAGCCCAACCTGCAGTCGCACTGCGGCGCATGATATAGGCAGAATGATATTACCGACAAGACATCTTTCCCTCTTTTTTGTCAGTAATACCATTCTGCCAGTAGCTATCAAATTATGAATAAATAAAGACATCGGTTGTGGTGAATAATATGGAGTAGAGTAACTCCCTTTTAAAGCCAAACTGTCCCGTTTTTTCAAGCACGGAATCTTAGAAAGACGGGGTTGTTTAATAAACGAAAATGCAAGCTGATTTTCATGCCTTGACACAAGCAGAAAACCGATTTGAAAAAATAGGCGATACGTAAATAACAGTAATGCCGGAATCTGGTTTATTCAGGTTAAATTGGCGAACACGTGTTTTCAGTAACTCTTCATCAGGCCAAAACGGTTACAAAGAAGTTAAGTTATGCGAATTACATGACTTATAGATGTTTCGGGGACAAGTAACATCCATCGTTCCCACGCCACTCGCATGATGAGGCGTGCTATGGCGTGGTCGGCGTGTCGTGGTCATTGGGTTAAGGGGGGCGAGGGCGAGGGGGGCCATAGGCTGTGAGTACGTCGGGTACCCTGTGCACACACCCTGGCATCAGGAGGTTGGGACGACGTTGGGGTCGGCGTCGGCCACGGAAGACAGAGCGCCTGTGTCAGAGTCATCTGACAGCATAACACTGGACTGGCTAGCCGTATTAGCCACTGCTCCGGCTGTAGCTAGCACCCGTTGGCGTAGGCCACTGGAGAAGCTTGCTGGTGTCCGGTAGACAATCTGAAAGGCTTCTTTGGCATCGACTCGGTGATTTGTATCGACAGGATGTCCGAGAATAGAACTCGAGATCGATTTCTTTTCAGCTCTGCCTTACCAGGCCGGTATGTGTTCACGTACTCTCTTGTCCAAGCGCCTCGTTGTGCGGCCAATGTACCCCGCTCCACAGGAGCAAGTAACTGTATAAATACACATCGATGTGGCCTGCAACGGGAGTCGGTCTTTACCTCCCAAGCTTAGGAGGGGAGAGTTAGTGAAACACACGCGTAAGTTCGCCGCGGGGAGAGCGCTATACGGCTAGCCAGTCCAGTGCTATGCTGTCAGATGACTCTGACACAGGCGCTCCGTCTTCCGTGGCCGACGCCGACCCCAACGTCGCCCAAACCTCCTGATGCCAGGGTGTGTGCACAGGGTACCCGACGTACTCACAGCCTATGGCTCCCCTCGCTTTCGCTCCCCTTAACCCAATGCCACGACACGCCGACCACGACATAGCACGCCTCGTCATGCGAGTGGCGTGGGAACGATGATTGGCGTGAGAACGATCTATGTGAATTGTCTCTGAATCATTTATAAGTCATGTAATTCGCATAACTTAAACTTCTTTGTAACCGTTTTGGCCTGATGAAGAGTTACTGAAAACATGTGTTCGCCAATCTGACTTTTCAATTGTAACATGGGAATATTCGCTGAACTTATTCAGGTTAATTGTATAATGATCAATATATAGTGGTTTTCCGCGGTTCAAATATTTGTTTTGAATTTCGTGTCATGTTAATCAACTTGGATCGGAATTTTAACGAAATCTCGTGTTGGACGGATTTTTAAATTCACATTTTTAATCATGCGAATTTTGGAGATAACTGTGTCTATTTTCGTCAGCTAGTATCCGGGTAGGTTCCGTGTAATCTAACTGACGGACACGTTTTTTGCATCGTCATTCTCTTTTTCAAAGTCGTCAATTCCATCTACACTTCCACTTCAAGGCCGAAGAGAACCCGAGGGAAAGATCATCTAGCCGACCACGCACTCTCCCTAATCCGGCGAGATAGCCGTTGGATTTAGAAAATCAAAGAATTCCCTGTCTTGTAGATGCGCGTTCGGAACGTACTGGTGATCTGGCGTTTAACCAATAACTAGTTGAAACAGTATCTTGAGAGAGCTGACGTACTGAGTTCAACTAATTTATTTTCATTTAGCATTTTAAACCCATGGGCTTTCGGAAATCTCAAATATATATCAAAAACACTCTTAATAGGATCTTTAGATCTGCATCTGCTTCATTTAATTGGTGATAGCCTCTGATGAGGTTCCAATCTATGGTGAAAAGGAGTAGCGATGCATGTACCTCACTCTCGTCCTCTCTTTCCGCACCACCTGTCCTCTTCCGATGATGGGACTGGGTACAGAAAAAAACTGGACATGTGCAGCTGACGAGTTTAAACAGCCCGTCTACGCGTGCCAAACATACCCTGACCCCAAACGTGAATGGCTCACGTGACAGGTAACATGGTCTCGGGTAGCATCTGCGGCCACACCAAACAGGACTCCCTGTAGCCTGACTCTCAACATAAAACCGAGCTGCCCCATCAGTCGACGACCCTCCCAGCTACGACAAATGACCCATTAGATTGATTTTAGCGAGAAATACACCAATATGTCACGGGGATTCACAATAACCGACAGTTTGACCGTCGTTGCCGACGATGTCCACCGTGTGCTCCACAGCAAGGTGAGAGCAGGGACGCTGGCCTGGACTTGCACAGCATCTACCGCAATCTCCCCTCCTCCTCGCCCACCTAAGCCCGTTGTCAAGACAGAGTCAAGAAGACCGCGGAAGGGGAAGGCGCAAGTGGATGGCACGGCCGAGTCTGCACCCAGGCGCTGCACTCCACACCCCTTGGTTCACACAGCAAATGACCAGATTTTTAATCAGCAACAAAATGGTGGCTGGCACGGTCGGACCTCCACCTGGGCGTGCCGTCACACCTGGCTCGGATTTTACGGATTGGGAGTGCCATGAAGGTTACATTATGAAGGAGTCATTGCAGCCTGGCTCTCAGGCCTCCAGTCGAGAGGTCAAGGTTATACCGTCAACTGGCAACCTTCTCAGCCACGGTTTTTAGCGCACCGTGATAGCTTCAAGCGCGTCCGACTGTTTCTAGTGAGGAAAACGCGCTGCGCCGTCGACCCCACTCCCCCCCCCTTCCCATTCCCACGTCCCAAGCACTGTCTGAGCCGGCCAGTTGACAGGTGCGGGGAATGGGAGTAGTGGCTTATATACCGAATGACCTTGTCACACAGTAACCTATGCACAGAGCACACGCACATCAGCCTTTTGTTATTTGTCTGTATACTCAGTTGATCTTTTTTAAGCCCGTAAATTCAGTCATATTTTCTCGAAAGATGATCCAAAAATACGACTCCATGTGATCATTTGACAACGTTTCGCATATTCCATATACAGTAGATGTGCTAACTCATGAACTGTCAACCAACATTTCGAAATGCGTTCTAGTTTCGAAAAATAAATTAAGTAGTGTTGTAAAACTGATCCTGATGCAGCATAAATCTATAATGATCCAGTTGCCTCAGGGTAGGGGCTTTCAAAAGAACTTGTTTTCGGCCGCATGCAAGATCTATATTTTGCAAAAATGACTGCTTATGTAGTATGCAATTTTCGCATTGATTTTCGATGTCCTTGAATATTCAATTATATTTCATAGAAAACATACATAAAAATATTCACTCTTTTACGTATTCGGTAGAAAATCACGTCTTCTTCCAATTGCATACTCAAAAGAAGAGTATAATTCGGATTTTAAAAAGTTTCTAATTGTGAGATTTCTTAATGCCGTTAAATGCCCGTTCATGTACCGTCATGTACCTGCATTTACGAATGTGCTCAAATACGCTGCTTAGTTTTATGAACCTCATATAGTCTCCTCTTAACAACATAGAGAAATGCATGGTTTTCCGTACACGGAATATATACAGCTTGTGTTTTGAAACCCTGACTGCAAGTGTAACAGCAGGTCGGTTTCAAAATTATTCAGGAATTATACAAGTTTTTTAAAACCGAATTATACTCTTCTTTTGAGTATGCAATTGGAAGAAAACGGTATTTTCCACCGAATAAGTAAAAGAGTGAATATTTTTATGCATGTTTTCCATGAAATATAATTGAATTTTCAAGGGCATGGAAATTAATCAATGAAAAAATTGCATACTACATAAGCAGTCATTTTTTGCAAAATATAGATCTTGAATGCAGCCGAAAATAAGTTCTTTCGAAAGCTCCCACCCTAAGGCAACTGGATCATTATAGATTTATGCTGCATCAGGATTAGTTTTACAACACTACTTAATTTATCATTTCGAAACGAGAACTCATTTCGAAATTTTGGTTGACATTTCATGAGTTAGCACATCTACTGTATATTATAGACTGCAGACCGAGTAGTTTTAGTCGAGAAACCGCTTTCCAATAGCATGTCATATGTTTTTATCGACAAATTAGATGGAACCTTGTCGTGCCTCTAGTATGATATTCGAGTACTACAAAATTCGTAGTAATTATAAGTTTCATTATAAGTTCATTTCTTCTGACGGCGAGTCGGTGTCACCGACTTGAGAATTTAGCAGCACAACTCGATTTTCCGAAGAGCCTTCTCTTTTTCATTATATCACCTCGGAATGCATACCACACCAGTTATTTAAATATAAGTTTATTTATGAACTTGAAGACATGCCGCCTTCATCCACACGGTCTCAAGAAGAGGCACTTGCCTGTCTAATAAGTGACAAAGATCGCGTTTCACGCATTCTTTTCAGAAAAGATTGCCAACTTCAACATCGAAAACCCTCTTTTCCAAAAACCACAAGTTAGGTTGCTAACGTTTCGAGTGTGGTTTAATCCGCAATCTAGAAAAGCCATCAGGTTTCCTAATACTCCTTGACATGGCCTTATTTGCAGCAGAACAATTGAATAAAGGTGACGATGGGGTGTGAGACCCACTACAAAAATATGCCCTAAAATTCCGCGTGACTGTAAACGCCACTTATTGTTCACCGTTGCCATTGTTTGAAATTTCCTTCGCTGCCTGACTATTTATAAACTGAACGGCGACACTTTGTTCGATGTCCATTATTTTTTGAAAATCGCTTTCATATTTATCGTTTACTTATCGTGCTCAATTCATTTGCCAAATGACAGCTCGCGGGAGGACATTCAGCAGAAAAGTATCTGCTTCCTGTGTCTTCATGCTCCCCGTCCCATGTGTTGCCTTGCCCGTAAAACTCTCTCAACCACTATTCAACATGTGACACGGTTCATAGGCTGGCTCAAGTTAGTTTGGGGTCCTATACCCCGTCCATTCCACCACACTCTCAATTTCTTCTCTGCTTTATTAAACAAATTTCTTTGACGTTCCCAATTAATCGCCCGATTTCTCTCAGTTGACTTCTATCGTGCCACTAAATGCTCCAGGCATCTTCTCCGACATGGAGAGTCCCCTTCAACGTTCAGATGCAGACACCCCGACGGTACGGTTAGCGGTTCATTCAAGCCAAATGAAAACTAACAAATATGTAAGCAAATTTGTTTTCGGACAGATTCGTGCAAAATTCCCAAAATCACAGGAGTACCGATACAAATCACAGAGGTTTTTAATAGCGCGGAGTCGTTAATTTGAATTCGCGTACACAAACCACCTACAAACTTTTTTGAGCCTTGTTGCCTTTCGGCATTCTTTTGTATGTGGTAGGTTTGGCACTCAAAATTGTCTACGCAAGCTATCCCAGGCAGACTATGGGCCCCGTGTAATGCGGAGAAGGGGCATTTGTCCAGAGGGGTGCAGGAGTATTCCCAGCAATAAAAGTGATTTCTGGTGTGCCAACTCATTTCCCTAATGGCATCCTAATGTTGCTACCTGGGAGCAGATTGTAAATGGCGTGTTAGCCAAGAATCAAAGAGTTTATGGGAGCTGAATGTCGCATCTCTTGATGGGGCAAAGCACTTTGAAGCCAGTCTGCAGTCAGCCAATATACAGTCGCTCAGACACTGCTCCGCCCTTTAGTGTTCTCTGTACTCCTGTTTAGGTGGGCATCCCAAAACGCTTGAGAAGGGGAAATCGACTGATCGCAACAAGTTCCTTTGGGGGGATTCCTTGAGAGGGGGGACACAAATCTCTTCATCAACCTGCTTTTTTGCATTTTGGAAACTGTTGTATCCGATCAGGGGAGTTCTCCTTCGCACTGTGTTGTCTAATTTCGCTTTCAAACAGTCAAAAACTGAAAAGTTTTCCTCGTCTACTGACTGAATCATAAGGTCATCCTTACTCCCGCTAATTACTAGTTTGAGGATCCCGACTGTCGTAAGATTTGGTTCACACCGTAAATCACAGCGAAAGCGGGATAGTTTACGACAAGCACTCACCTCAGCAATGAAACTACGACCACAAGGCTCATAAAGAATGCACAGCCCCCGCAGTAAATTTGTCGTGAGGAAAATAGGCAACTTCCGTTCGCAGGACGCAAAAGTGCCCCCCATCCGAACGCGATTTATTCGAGCAGCATCCTAGTCTAGTGAGTGTTGCAAAAAGTTGAGAAAAAGGCCTTCTTTCCTTCCGTCAATCAGCCGTTTTGTGTATTTCGGCATTTTGGGTTTACAGATGGCAAGCTTACACCCACCTCTCCCACAAATTTTTTCCCTGACGAAATATTTTCTGTCACAAACTATGTGTAAAAACAAACAGACGTTTGTTTTTGGAGTGGCTGACAAAAGAAAATTAACCAAAAGAAGGATCAACTCTTTATTAATGCGCCTGGTTTCGGGGAATTGAATTTACATTTATTCACATGACTGTGTGATGAAAGTTCAGCTCAAGATGCATTCAGCGGTATGCCGATTTTTGTTGGAAATACTCTATTTGCATATCAAGGTATTGTTCCGAAGAAAAGGGATTCTACTGTTCTCGGTAAATGTTGACATAAGTTCATGCTTACTTATTACAAGTCGCCATTTGGTGGCCTGTGTAGATAATAGAGCATATTCATCAATAAAAGACAGAAAAGTTCGACGCTGAGCCACGATCCGAAAGGAACAGCGTACATAACTTCTATGTCAATGTGGACCCTTTATCTCAGTTACTCCGATGGAGATCGTGATGTGTTGGTGAGAATCTTATTCTGCGCCTGCAGTTGGTGTGTTAACCCGTGCAATAACCGGAATACTAAAATTCATTATCGACTCGAAAAGATTACTTATGTGGAGTCGGACTATTAACCATCGTGCAGCTTTCATCCGTGATATTTCAGCTACTTCAGGATCTCTTATTCTGAATAAAATTCTTTCCTGTCTCCTGCAAAAAATACATTCTGTAAAAAGTGATTACTTATTTAGCATGATTCTTTCCTATTAATTTTCAATGCCCTCATAAATTCAAACATATTTCATAGAAAACATAAAAGTAAATATTCTATCTTTTACATATTTGGTAGAAAATTACATCTTTAAATTTTGTACTTGAAGGAAGGGCGTAATTAGGTCTTTAAAAGTTTCTTATCACGAGATTTTTTAAGAAATGTCCGTGAAATGTCCGTACCTCTGCATTTACCAATCTTGCAATATGTCTCAAATCTACTGCTAAGTTCAATGAACCACATACGATCTACTTTAATATCGTAGGGAAATGTATGATTTTCCGTGCACGGAAAATATACAACTTGTAATTTGGAATCCCTGAATGCAAGTGTAACAGGAGGTGGGGCCCAAAATTATTCCGTAATCAAAATTGTTTTTCAAAACCAAATTATGCACTTCCTTCGAGTATAAAATCAGAAGACATAGGAGTAAAAGAATGAATATTTTATTCATGTTTTCTATAAAATAAGTTTGAATTTATAAGGGCATCATAGATCAAAAGTAAAAATTCATACTTCCTCAATGGTCATATTTTACCGAGTGTAGCTTTTCCACGCGGTCGGAAAGAACGTAATTCAAAAAAGGGAATCTTGAGGCAACTGGATTATTATGGGATTGTGGTGCAGGATGGATAATATAACAACCCTACTTGAGTAATCTTTTCGAGCCAATAACGCAATTGATGTCGTGAGTTAGCACATCTACTGTAGATTCAAATGTTAGATCTGTCGTCCAAATTTGAACCTTTGCTGGACGATTGAAGAACTGAGGCTTGAAATGACCATTTTAGGGTCTAAAATGTTTTAAAATTCCCTCGGTGTTAATCTCAAGTACTAGTAAATGCATAATGCATATGACCTTTTTAGAAATTATGTGCCTTTTAAATGGAGGCCCTGAGGCTAAAAATTATTATTCGAATTTCCATTTATTTCGGAAACAGCTTTCGCCTGTCTTAAGTCGAGGCCCAGGAAGTCCGGACATAAATACGATGAGGTTGTACTGAAATATCAGGCATCTAAGGGGAAGCAGTATCTCTAAGAGCGCATCGGAAGCGCTTTGTGCCAGACATTTCATGGACTTTATACAAGTGGCTCACAATTCACATGCATCTTACGTTTCATTGACCAACCTTTCGATCTCAGTTCAGACGTTCAAAGACTAAAGTAGTGATTTGCATTGTTTTTTCCGATGGAAGCAAAAACCCCCCAAATACAGACTCATTAGTTCATGCCAGTGCTATTTGAAATGAGGGGCCGAAACGGTCCATGCCTTCGCCAGATAAACCCTTCGAATTGCTGCTTGCAAAATTTCTGTCGATTTTTCGTTTTCTGGACTGTTCCCATTTTGATTATTGTATTCGGCTAGGAGAACATAGGTAAATATGTATATGCCACGCACAAGGGTTATTGGCATAGAAAATGGTTTTGAGGTTCTTTGGTTATTTTTCCCGCAAAACCCACTTAAAGTGCTCCTTTGTAATATGTATTCTTAAAACGGAGTTCTCAACTCTCGTCACCTGAAGAAATATCCGTTTCAGACTTGTTGGCTGCGAGCATTCTCGTCGCCTAACCCCTTGAATCAAATCTTGCTGGTCAGCGAAGTTGGCGTTTCTGCAAGAAAAGAAACGAACGCTTTCCAGTTTAACGAAGATCATCACCGACCGATTTTCAGAAACGCACGACCCAGTATTGGCCAAGGTCTTAGGACGGGTTCATCGAAATCCCAGCGCGTATCCCCAGTCGTGATGGCAGAGGCGTTAGTTGTTGGGTGAGGAATTCCACTGTCGTTCATGTAGCCAAATTTTATGCATTCGACTAACATGCGCCAGACGCCCGTAGACTCTGCATACATCATGGTGCGCCAGTTCTATTCCCATCCAGCTAATGTCATATTGTGTCACGAAGAGGATAGTAAACATACCGATCCGGCAATTCGATCGTCGTTCTTCAGCGATGCCAACCGTGTGTTCCGCAGCAGAGTGTGAACAGGCCCGGCGACTTGCATAGCATCTACCGCACCTTACTCTCCCCCGTCTGGGGCCCGTGTCAAGACAGGGTCAGAAAACTCGGAGGGAGGGGTGGCAATCACGCCTACCAGATTTCGATCTAACCTCTGTGTTTGGTCCAGCGCATCTACCGCTTTGCAGGATTCAGAGGTAAGCATATCGATTCAGAGATCTGATGATGTATTATCGAACATGATCTCTATCCAGTACATCTTTTAGACATGCGGGTGACATAAGCAAAATGAAAGCATATGTTTTCAGTTTAGATGTCGAGTGGCTAACAAATTTGGTTATATTAATGCTAGGACAGCATAAGCAAACGAATAAAACGAGGTCTACATCGTGAACTCATGCAACCAGTAGGTGTCCGCTTGTTATTCGGTAAATAATTCAAACTTCTGTGCGGGAATGCGTTTTGGAAGTCCTCAGTTTTCTGCACTGTCCAGTTAACAGCTGCCCCCAGCGAGAATGAGGTTACTTGATTTGCTTAATGAGGAAGTCGCGAAAGTAAAAGTTCCGTGAAAGCTTATGTCGGCCACTGGCAGTTAGCAGAAGCAACTTTGGAAAAATTTTCTTTCGTATAATTGCTGCGTTCTTTCTGGCGACAGTAAGGTCCGTTGAATCTACTGGCGTCCTTGAAATGTCAGCAAATAATTTTAGGTTTGTAGTGTCTTTGGTTGATAGTCTGAAGAGGTTGCTTCTTTATTTGATGTCCATAAAAACTCTAACAGTAAAGTTGTTTCGGAAAGCCTTTACCTGTGCAGTGCGTTTGTGATTATCGTTTATCCGCAGAAGGAAGTTTTTGCTTTTTCTATTCACTCACCTGGGCATAAAGTTTGCTCCCCGAAGAAGCTGGACGTTAGAAAAAGCATTTGACAAACACGCACTTGGGGAGAAATTCTTTTCCGCAAACATTCATTTCTTTTGAGGGGGTCTTTTATGGATGTTTTGTGCATAAACATGCACGGCTCACATAATTTTTTCAAAACACATCCGAGGTTGAATTTGAAATGCCTTGCATCTCATTCACTTCTTTGATCTGAAGATTTTAACAACACACAATAAACCATTTCGTTTTTCTTTGAGCCTACGATGAGCAACCGATATCATAAAATGTTGGCCAAAAGTGTGAAATGCGTTTTAGATTAGGAAGGATTACTTAGGTTAGACTAAATTAATGATTATCGTCCGGCAAAATCCTATAGTATTTCGGACTTTTCAGGATGTCAGATTTGGATTCCTCTTCATTTCGCACGGTCTGAAAAATTCTCGTATTTTGAAAAGTTTTTAAAACCGAAAGATGACATTTATTCGGGAATAAAATGTAAAGACAACGTATCTTTTACGTAGCCGACAAAAGAAGGCATACTTTAGTGCACGTCTTCTATAAAATACGTTTGAATTTATAAGACCATCAGAAATTAACGTAAACAATGCATGCTAAGTGGGTGGTTATTTTTTACCGACGGCGGTTTCTGCGGGAGAGCAAGTGAAGTGGATTCAAAAATCGACGTCTTGGCAAGTTCTAACATAATCCAGTAGCAAAAGATTTGATAAACGTCTTCATGGCTGCATAGCTATGTTATACCTTTTAAACTGACCAAAACAATGATTCTTGTCCGCAGTAGTACAGTAAGTGACCTATTTCATGAAATGTTGGCTGAAATTCTTAAATGCGTTTTCGATTAGGAAGGATTACTTGGTCGCGGTTGTAATACTGATTATCTTGCGGCATACTTTTATAACATTTCGGACTTGGCAGGATGTCGGCTTTTAAATGCACTTCTTATCAATCTCCTGTAGAAATCGTACTTGGTAAAAAATGACTATTTAAGTAGCATGCATTGTTCCCATTGATTTTCGATGGTCTTGCAAATTCAAAGATATTTTATAGAACCCATAAACAAAAATATGCATTCTTCTAGTCAATCAATGGATAATCATTTTTTCTTTATAATTTATACTTAAGAAAGGAGAATAATTAGGTATTAAAAAAGTTTCTAATTATGAGACTTTTTAAGACCGCAAAATGTCCATTCACATAGCATCGTACCTGGACGTTTACGACTGCTTCTCATGAAATGAACAACATGGTCCGCATCCATTAGAAAAATTTTATGGACTCTGTATGATATCTCCTTAATGGCATAGAAAAATATGTGATTTTCTTTACGCGGAACGCATGCACCTTGCACACTGAAATTACTAAGCGCTAATGCAACAAATGATCAGGCTCCAAATTATTCGGCAATTAGAAAACATATTTAAAACCTAATTATACTCCTCCCTTAAGTATAAAATATAAAGAGGAGGTGATTCTCTATTGATTGATTAAAAGAAAGCGTATTTTGATTTATGGGTTCTATAAAATATCTTTGAAGTTGCAAGACCATGGAAAATCAATGGGAAAAATGCATGCTACTTAAATAGTCATTTTTTACCAAGCACACTTTCTACAGGAGGTTGAAAAGAAGTGCATTTAAAAGCCGACATCCTGCCAAGTCCGAAATGTTATAAGAGTATGCCGCAAAATAGTCAGTATTACAACCGCGACCAAGTAATCATTCCTAATCGAAAACGCATTTCAGAATTTCAGCCATTATTTCATGAGTTAGACAACTCACAGTATATCACAAGTCCCTTTCCATGTAAATTATGTTTACCGTATTCCACAAATTGCCCTTTACTGCACTTTTACGCATGTGCATCACTTCAATGAAACTCGTGAAGATTGTTAAGAATTTGAAACTCAGGGTTAATTTTAATTCTACTACTCCTCTTCATTGACTTTCATCTGATAATTTATCCAGATGGGCTTGATACACAGCATTACAACCCCACCTATGTAGTCCTCCCAAATCGAAAACGCATTTCGGAATTTCGGAAATTGTCTCACAAGATCGGTCACTCTCTGTAGACTTTTGCCGTCTTTCATTAATCTAAGGTTCAGTAATACTAACATATATGTAGTATCTATTATGAATGGGCATTACGTTATTATCCACAGAAGTTGATTGGCTTCGACTCGAACGTTCATTCAAATTTCGGGTCTGACCCTAATAAATAATGTCCGTATACTTAACTTCAAGCCCTGCACTGAGTAATTATTGAAATTATTCGCTTGATATATGCATATGTCCCGTTGCCCGCAGAATTTTTAGCAGACGCAGTTCTTGGAATCAAGCTATGGGAAAGCATTCCGTTATAAGCATGAATATTTAAATAATCAATTGTTGTTGAGCCAGTTTGTGATCACGCAAGGCACTTTAGCAAGTAACCGGAGATTACATATATGACAAATGCATTGCGCATTAAAGAGTAAAATTACGCGCAATTGTAAAACAAAATCCCCGCGTAATTAGGAGTCTCAGTTTATCTCAAAATTTCACTGTCACTCCCATTTTTTCTAACTAAGCCTACGTGGATTAAAAAGTAAAGTTTCCAATTGGCGTAGGTTGTTTTGTTGAACATTCCATATTTAGGTGACTGTCCTATGACACAAAAACTCCCTGAAACATGTAGACATGACCTACAGTGCTAACTGGCGGTGAAAATTGGCGTAACGTCAAGATTGCCGTCTAAACTAAACACTTTTTCACCAATAAAACGACTCAGCAAAGCATCAGACTTGAAAAAAGTATTTTGATGGTGCGTCTAGCTAATAAGCATATCGAGTATTGCTTGTTCTTAGTCTCAAAGACACAGATTCCAAATTTACTGAACCGAATTCAATGATGGGTATGCAGCATTGTATTCCATAATGCAACTTGATTTTATTAATCGGCTCACGCACTCATATCAACCGCATAAAAAAGTCCAATGGGGGATCAACATCCGATGGGGTGCGATGTTTTATCATACAAATACATAACATCGAAAATCATAATGCAATGTGATGTTGCACGGAAAAAAACTTTTAGTAGATGCGGAATTTGTTAAGCATATATCACGTAAGTTTCTGATTTTATATTTTACGAAAAATCAGTACAGGTACACATATAAACAATTTTGCGTGTAGCCTTTTTCACGCAGGACTGAACTCATGCTTAAAGTTTGTGTGGAAGAAGAGGAGGGTTGGCCGTGTACGGGAATAATTCGGTTATCAATCCGCACCTTCCAACTCCGACAGAAGCTCATAGTCAAAGATGATAACAGCAACAGAACAGGTTACAGTTACAGCGAGTATTAGCCAATCAGCAGTCAGTGACGCAGGCCCGGAAATGACTGTGCCGGAGAGGTGCGGTCATCTCCAGAGCCGGCTAACTGACTGCTGATTGGCTAATACCCGCTGTAACTGTCGTCTGTTCTGCTGCTGGTTTCAGCCCCGACTATGAGCTTCTGGGAGAGATAGAAGGTACTGATTGATAGACGAAATGTACCGTTTTTCGAGCAGCCTTATTAGTCACGTTCACCTCTATTCGCAAAACGTATTTTGTAGTCTTGGTGAATGAATACTAGGCAATAGACACATCAATGATTTTTTAGCTATTTTCTTAAATATTGCAACACCTCTAGGGCCTAAAAGGCTCCAGCCTCTGTCTCCTACACTGCGCTAGGAATTGTGAGATCTTATTTTAGTCAATACGATTTCATTTCTTTCTAAAATTCACTTTGGACGCATTGCTTGTTTAACGTATTTTATGCACTAAATGTGGGCGTAGAGGTAAGGTTCGGGTGAAGACCCCCAAGCATCAGTGGCATACAAAGAATACCTACTATCCTTATTTAAGTGGGTTTTAGTCCGACACGATTATTTCGGTTTGGTGTTTTATCGTACAAGGCTTTATTGTCTGTTGGTGACGGTCTGGTGCATTGTCTACAATGACCTCAGCTCAGAGAGTTGAGGAGCGATCATTGTAGACACTAGCTGATTATTTTCTAATTGCCCTGTTTAATTACGGTTGCTATATGTTACTGAATAAAAAATTTTCTGTCCGAAAAACGAGTTTACCTCTTATCTGTACTTATTTTGCCATGCCTCTATGCATACATAGGTCCCGCCCGTAAAACCCCGATTACCACCTTTTCTCGTAAGACAGGCACATTTGGCTGGTCGTATGTGTTTGGGGTCATTCACCCGATCATTGTCGGCGTAGATTGCATGCGTCAGTCCCTTGACACGACTCAGACGATAAACGGGAAAATATGCAAGGCTTACTTAGAGAATGTACGCCGCCAAATTATTATTTCTATTTAAAAGCGTACCCAAATTCAGGCAGTCCGTCCCAGCATACTTTTATTAAAAGCGACTAACGACTCGCTGAACCATATATAGTTTTTGTGTCTACATATCACCTCAAACACCTCGCATTTGGTGCTAATCAGAAGCAGCCGTCCTTCGTAAGTTTAAGTCCGAATTGTGCAATAAAATGCAATTTGGGACATTAGAGTAATTTATAAGCAGTCCATTCTCGGGAAAAAAAGTCAGCCATTTTTCTCTCCATTTTCCTTTTCAGGTTTGTATAATTCCCAAAAAAGTATGTTTTTTTATCGCGATTTCGCCACCGATAAAATTTATCTTTTAAGTTAATTGAAATTTATTGTCGCCCCCTTGTCCGTTATCTAGAAGTGCATCAACGGGGTGCAATTACGCTAAGTCTCTTTTTGTCAAGAGCGCCTGTACCTCCAATGACAGGAAACTATCAGCTTGGAGTCATCGATGCCGTTTTCGATACTTGTAGTTGGAGCAATATGAAATCCAAAGGATCCAGGCGACCAATAAATTAAACCAGTCAACGTCCAGAGAGCGTCGAACGCGGCAGTATGTTTGCGCTCCACTGACGAGAAAGGTGACTTTGACGCTTTTTAATTTCCTCAGAAATTATCCACGAAGTTGGAGTAGATCGGTTTATTCAAGGTCTGTAGGCTCAGACCGAGAATTTTATACATGAATATTTGAGCCAAAGCCCATCAGCCACAGCGGATAATCGTGTAATATTCATTAACTGCCGACAGGCAGCTTGTAGTACACTGAAGGGTAAGGTGATACCATACCAACAGCACAGGTACTAGCCAAAAGCCCATACACGCGTGTTTAGCCGTTGTTCTGGCGCTGCATGGCGCAGCCGCGAGGAGTTCGGCCTGTCACTGGGTCCCCCAGCATTCCCTGTGTGTTTTCTGGTAGATACCGCGGTCTTAGAAATTGTCGCTTTTTAATTTCCCCAGGAATTATCTACGAAGTTGGAGTAGATCAGGTTATTCAAGGCCTATAGGTTCAGACCGAGAATTGGGTGACCTTACGCGCTCGCCTGCCCTATCGACATGTTTACGCCGGAGAGTTCGACCGCCAATTCCGAAAATGTCCAAATGACAGCAGACAGGATAACTTGCAGAGAGAGGGCGTAGCGACTGACAGTAACCTCCTATGCGCGTGCCATATCTGCGGCTGGCGTGTGTGAGTGCCAGAGGTTACCCCAAGAAGGAGCTACAGTACGTGGCCTAACTCATGAAATGCCAACCGAAATTTCGAAATGCATTCTCGTTTCGAATAGACTAATTAAGTTGGGTTGTAAAAGTGATCATCATGCAGTATAATTCTATAGTAATTCAGTTACCTCGGGATGCCGGCTTGCGAAAGGACTTCTTTCCGGCTGCATGCAAAGACTACACTCTGTAAAAATGACTACTTAAGGAACATGCAATTTTCTCATTGATTTTCGATGTCCTTAAATGTCCAATTATAATTCCCGGAAAACATACATAAACATATTCATTCTTTAAGTTATTCGGTAGAAAATAATGTCATATTCCAATTTCATGCCCAAAAGAAGAATATAATTCGGTTTTAAAAAAGTTTCTAATTTTGAGATTTTTTAATACCGTGAAATGCCCGTTCATAAAACGTTATGTACCTGCATTTACCAATGTGGCTTGTATAGTTAGCAATATTGCTCAAATCCACCACTTAATTTTATGGACCCCATATGGTCTCCTCTTCATACCGTAGAGAAATGTATGATTGTGCAATAATTTACCGTAATAACAACACAGGTATTAGCTAAAAGCCCAGACACGCGTGTTTCGCCGATCTTGTGCCGCTGCCTGACGCAGCTGCGAGGGGTTCGGCTCGTCAGTGGGTCCCCCAGCTTTCCCCGTGTGT
>CACRXP010000272.1:11366-30747 GCA_902702965.1 Spirometra erinaceieuropaei | reverse complement strand
TTAAGCGGTTATTCCGCAGTAGCTGATGGATTTCAGCTCAAATATTCATATCAAATTTCGGACCGTGCCTGAAAAGGCCTGTTTCGAAAGAGTTACTCCAAGTTCGCGCATTAATTTCCTCGGAAATTAAGCAAGGCAAAAAAATGTATGATTTTCCGTGCACGGAAAAGATACGGCTTGTAGTTTTGAAACTCTCTAAGAAAGTGTAACAGCAGGTCGGGTTCAAAATTATTTGGGAATTAGAAACGTTTTTTAAAACCGAATTATACTCTTCTTTCAAGTAGCAACTTGGAAGGTGTAAGTTTCTACCGAATAAGTGAAAGAATGAGTATTTTCATGCATGTTTTCCATGAAATGTAAGTGAATTTTCAAGGACATCAAGCATCAATGGGAAAATTGCCTGTTACTTAAGTAGTCGTTTTTGCTGAATATAGTTCTTGCATGCAGTTGTAAATAAACTCATTCGAAATCCTACACCCTGAGGTAACTGAATCGTTATGGAATTATGCTGTATGATTATTAGTTTTACAACCCTACTTATCAATCCTTTTGGAACGAGTGTGCTATGCCACTATCAGCAAACCGTGACCCTCGCGCCCTGGTATGAGCTGGCAGTTCCCTGACACCTGGTTCCCTGTCGTTAAATGCGCTTGCACTCCCGCTGGGTATACAGGTGGTGGGCATGGGTGCCCAGTCATCACCGTCCTTCTGACTCCTGTTGGGGTGATATTGTTGTTTTTGCTGTTGGTGTTGGTCAACAACATGCTCTTTTGTTGAGCCGACCAGGGGTGTGGAGTGGAACGCCAAGGTGCGGGCTCTACCGCGCCGGCCACCCGCGCCCCCGGCTCCGGACTTCTTGACTCTGTCTTGACGCCGGGTACAGGTGGGGGTGAGGAAAAGAGAGCGCGATGCATGTTTCGCAGATCTACTAGCATTATAAACTTATTCACGCGCAAGTCACTGTGCAGCTTGGCCTCTCATTGGAGCACGTAGTGGACATCGTTAGCAACCACTTCGAACATTCACGTGTTTGTAAATAATTTTACTAGTCAAACCGCTTGCATCTGAACAAAAAATTCCCCGTTACCTTGTGGTCGGACAGTTTTCTGCATTGAATACTGTTGTAGACTGAGTTTGCGTATTCATGTCTGTTACTCTATTATAGTCAGTTCATGTGAAAACCTTTTTGAAATCTATTCTCAAACTGTAGGCTGTTGACAAATCGCCATATTTTATTAACTTAGTACTTAAGGGATATTTAAGCTCGATCTTCCCTTATAAGCAGTTTTCAAACGTAATTCGACTCAGGGATAGGACTCCCTTAAGCTCAAAACGTACGTTTGCTCAAATATGACCTTTTGTGGCGTTTCCAGTAATTCGGCATTTCTAAACAACGTACGTCCTTAAAATACAATTTCACTTTTTCAAAACCGAATCGTACTCTTCTTTTAAGTATGAGATTGGACGAAGATGTAATTTTCTACCGAAAAAGTAAAAGAATTAATATTTTTATGTATGTTTTCCATGAAATATAATTGAATTTTCAAGGGCATCGAAAATCAATGAGAAAATTGCATGCTACTTAAGTAGTCATTTTTTGCAAAGTATAGATCTTGCATGCAACCGAAAATAAGTTCTTTCGAAAGCCGACACCCTGAGGTAACTGGATCATTATAGATTTATGCTGCATCATAATTAGTGTTACAGCAGTACTTACTTAATCTTTTCGAAACGAGAACGCATTTCGAAATCTCTGTTGACATTTCATGAGTTAGCACATCTACCGTACGTTTGCTCAGATATTACCTTTTGTGGCGTTTCCGTTAATTTAGCATTTCTAAAAAACTGACGTCCCTAAAATGCAATTTCACTTTTTTGAATTGATGTTTTTAATTTGACAACGTTCGTTCACTACTTCTTCTGAATTTCGACCAATCCGTCTGCGCCGGTTTACGAGGAATTAGCAGTCATCTTCGTCGCTCTGGCTCCTGTTCCGGTGTTGTTGTTGTTGTTGTTGTTGTTGTTGTTGATTAAGCGTATGTTGTGAACCAGGCGGTATGGCGGCACGCCTAGGTGCGGGCCCGGCTATGCCAGCCAGCTGCGTCCTCCCTCGCCTTCGGTCTTCTTGACTCTGTCTTGACACGGAGTCCAGGTAGGTAGGGGGAAGAGAGAGAGTGTGTGGTAGATGTTGCGCAACTTCACTATCACTATAAACTAAATCACGCGTAAGTCACCGTCCCTGCTCTTATCAGGGTGTGGAAAACATGGTTGACATCGTCGGAATCGAGCTGTTGGGGAATGACTGGCCGCCGGAAGCGTTTCAGTCGACAGCAAAGGTGCTAGAGGTGGTTGTAACCGCGGAGGTTTTAGTAGAGATCACGGAGGTGGCGATGGCCAATGTAGGCAGGGTATGTTATTTGGAGCAGGGTTTTTGAGGTTGGACTTGGCGGTTAGAGCAGGAGCAGACGCGGAGGCGGAATTTGAGGTTGTCGGGTGATTGGTACATTGGGTTAGGAGCTGTCCGAGGAGGCTGATCCGCGCGCGCGCGCGCGAAATGTCCGTTAACACATTGAGCATGCTGGGATCGGTTAGAGGTTGGTGTTGCGAGTCAGGGGCCCTGAGACTTGTGAGCTTCCTCTTTGGCTTTGAATTTATAAACGGACTCTCCCGCCTTCAGCTTTCTTCATTCCATGTCGGACTGTCCTGGCGATTTCCCAACAGGTCTCCGGTGAGACAGATGGCCGAGCAATCATCACGCCAGCATCCAACACGGGTGATGACATTTCGGTAATTAACAACTTGCATGCCGGCCAGCAAGCCATTAGCGCACCAGTAGGCAGCGATCCTTCATGAAGGGGAGCGCGGTTAATTGCTCTAGGTATGCGGTAGCATAGTGACTGCATCCTATAAATACTGCAACTTCCTGTGCACGCGTCACCTTTTTTGCTACCGTCTCCGATGTGGATTCAAGTGAGAATCCGAAACGTCAGGCGAATAAAGCCCTTGTTCCAGCGATCGCTTCCAGTTCTTCAAACTGTTATACTGATGTCGTTTTTGTCGGCGAGCACATGTAGCGGCATCTCCGCGGAAGATCCGTTCGGTTAGGCGAGTGTCGTCTATCCTCCCGATATGGCCGCTCCATCACATTTGCAGTTGCGTCAGTATGGCGTGGATGCTGAGGTCTCCTGTTATCTCAGCCTCTGTATCTGCGAAGGCAGCTGAAATTAAAGTGACTCAATGTCCTAGATCTGTTTAAGCAGATGGTTCTAGTTTTCACTCCGTACAAAAGTGCCGTTAATATGACGTTTTTGTACGCCGTCAATTTGATGTTCAGTTGAAGGCGGTGACGATTCTACACGGAGGCTCGCAGCCGGTTTAAGGTCTGGCTAGCTTTGAAGATTCGATGGGCAACCTCATCGGAGTTTTTTGTACCGCACGACAATGTTCTCCCCAGGTAAGCGAACTTGTTCACAGATTTGAATTAAAAAGTCAAATTGGCGAACACGTGTTTTCAGTAACTCTTCATCAGGTCAAAACGGTTACAAAGAAGTTTAAGTTATGCGAATTACATGACTTATAAATGATTCGGTGACAATTAATATCGATCGTTCCCACGCCACTCGCATGACGAGGCGTGCTATGGATTGGTCGGCGTGTCGTGGTCATTGGGTTAAGGGGGGCGAGGGCGAGGGGGGGCCATAGGTTGTGAGTACGTCGGGTACCTTGTGCACACACCCTGGCATCAGGAGATTGGGGCGACGTTGGGGTCGGCGTCGGCCACGGAAGACAGAGCGCCTGTGTCAGAGTCTTCTGACAGCATAGCACTGGACTGGCTAGCCGTATAGCCACTGCCTCGGCTGTAGCTGGCACCCGTTTGCGTAGGCCTTTGGAGAAGCCTGCTGGTGTCCGGTAGACAATCTGAAAGGCTTCTTTGGCATCGACTCGGTGATTCGTATCGACAAGATGTGCGAGAATAGAACTCGAGATCGATTTCTTCTCACCTTTGCCTAGCCAGATTTGAATTATCTGCCGTCTACATTTAGTCGAGGATTGTTGTACTTCGTGCTGGGTGATGGTTGGTGCATGGACGTTACTGCTATGGCTAACGTCATGTGCGACTTCCCGAATTGAGATATTTGTGAATAAGTTTCATGCAATTCTTCCATGAGCGAAACAGTGACAAATCATTATTCATTCTCCATCGGATTCCCAACCATTCAGGCAACTGGCAAGACATTTGCGATAATCCATAAGAACACATTCAAGCGAACACATTTAAAATCTTTCGAGAGATTTGACGCTGCTCGACTGTCCGTTAAATGCGTCAAAACAATGCGACGAATTTTGGGTAATTTTAAACTGTGTGAGGAGGCTTATGGCTGATGTGCTGTGAAATTCAACTCGTGCAAGATTTCCTAAGATTCCTCCTAATATGGCGACAAAATTACTGAAAATGAATTTAAAAAATTATATGTCCTTTGTCAGGGAGCCAGTCACATCTCATGTTCCGTTATTGGAAAATGTTTTCTCAAAGTAGAGAAACTTATCCGTTAGACATCTTGTCGGCTCAGTCGTCCTGGGAGACAAGACATGTGTACGGATGTTGAACAGCTTCGCCCAAAGTCACAGTACGGTAGTTATTCTACAAACCATACGGCTCGACAGCTTGTAACAACACCATTTGCTTGGTCCTAATTCTGTCCGATAGGATTTTCACGATTATGTAACTCCGCCGATGAAGTCGTCAAAATTGGTAGCGTAGAAGCGGTCTAAATAACGGCGAACGTTACCCATAATAATAGTATTAATAAACAATGTTCTTTGATCAAAAAGTGAAAGTCTCCACCTCAGATCTTACGCGAAAACTGGATACAAAATGAATTTCTTCGGACTTACTCATCTTTAATTGCATGTAGGACAAATGTTTTCAGATCTTTATCCTACTGGATGAAATTTCTGACTTAAAAGGATAACTAAGAACCTGAAAAATTGTTTTGCTTGGTTGCATTGCTTTGTTGTCATGCATAGCATATTTGAAGGTTTAAGACGAAAGCGGCATGTTTCTTCAACCTAGTCAAAAATGCTGCATTTTGGGGGGAAAAACGATGGAAGGGAGAATGAAGCAGAAGGAAATTAACCAGTCAAATTCAGAGAACTGTCACGTAAGTAGGATGCTGTATTGGTTAGCCAAACACGCCCACGCATCTAGTCGTGAGGATTAGGCGCGCTCCCGAGGGGCCTCCAAAAACACAAGAACATTCACATGAGTAAAGTGAGGAGTTTCTTCCTACCCTTGGCATCAAAAACCCACAAGACACAAAAAACTCGTTTTTTTGTCGCATTTTATTAGTCGTACACAGGAGAGAAAAATCAGAGGGGAATGGTAAGGGTGGTATGTTGCGACTTCGGATAACAGTTTATTTAAAGGAAGTCTCCACGACAACTAGTTCTGTTTGTCTGGTGCATGGCAGAGACAGACAACTAGAATTTCGACAAAAAAATCAAAAAACCATTTTTTGTCACGCATTTTGATGCGGACGCCCAACGTTTAGAGAGATTTACTTTTTCTGTTTGGTCTGAACCAAATACATCGATCTTTGGAAGAATATAATATTGGGAGTTCTTCGCCGGGACATGAAATAGCATGAATGTTTAAAATTCGGCAGTGCAAATTAAGGAGTGCTTCCGAACATTTAGGGACCACATGCGGAGGGTGAACTCAGGAGGAATATTTCAACAGCGCGTCTGAAGCATGACGTAATTTACAAATTTAATGACGGAAAGGCACCCAACGCGTGTACATGGAGTAAATAATTCAGCGAGTAGATTTTTATACTCACTCCAAAGGCTGATATGCATAGTTGGGCCAAAGACCGCAATATATTAAAGTATAACCGCAGAATGTCTACGACCTGCCAGTAGGAAGTCAGCAGCATGTAAATGCTTACTGATTTTGTACACCGACAGCGCATTAGTTTCCGGGAACATAAGAAGGTGCAGAAAGGGAACTGGTCCACTGGTCAATCGATTTGAATGCCATTGTCACTTGACGAAGGAGACACGATTGCCGGGGCAAGAGCTTTATTAACCTGACGTTTCGGATTCCTACTCGAATCCATCATCAGAGACAAAAAGCAGAAACGGGCGGTTGCTGCACAAGGGGCTGCGGTATTTATAGGATGCAGTAGCCATGCTACCGCATGCCTATGAACTTTCACGGCTCCACCCTTCATCCGAGATCGTCGCACGTGCTGGTATCACTGCTTGATGGCCGACATTCGAGTGGATAATTGCTGCAATTTCATCAGTGTGTTAGATGTTGGCGTGATGATTGCTCGAACATCTGACGCACCGACCCCGGTGTTTGGAAAAGTGCTCACCTCTGCGCTCCCCGCATGGCTTGTTACTCCGCCTAGGCGAAATTTTAGCACGCAGTATGGAGTGGGAAGATCGTTGCACTTGTTGATGGACTGGGGGCCAGTAAACCATGATTACAGTAGCTCCCGGCTCACGCGGTTGTCACCTCTTGCGAGAATTTCGGCCTCATCGAATTTGAACGTGTGGCGAGATCTCGTCGAATGAGCCGCAACTTGAGAGCTGGCGTCATTTCTGCGCACCGTTGCCGCGTGTTCGGACATTCTCGTTCGGAGCTGTCTTCCGGTTTCTCCGACGTAGTTGCTTTGTCCGCAACTGCACCAGATCCGATAAACGACTCCAGACGTTTCTAGCCATGGCAGTGGGTCTTTCGGTTTCATGACCAGACGCCTGATGGCTGCCTCCGGTCTGTGTGCCACTCTAACCCCAAGTGGTGCGAGAAGGCGGCCGACAGCTTCCGAAACGTTCTTGACATACGGAAGTGCCCGCCAAGACTTGGTGTCCGTGCAGTTAGGCCTTTCGTCCCTTTTGCGTATGCACCGGTCGACGAGGTTGCGCGGGTAGCCATTGGATTTGAAGACCCGTCGGAGGTATTGCCACTATCAGCCATGGTCAAGAGAACAAGACAGAACACACCTGTAGTTCAACGAAGGAATTTCCAGGTACACTGGCTCAGCATGGGCCAACAATGTGGCATTTATTATTCATGGAGTGAGTAGTTATCGCGCGAACTTAGTTTTCATCAAGGATGTGCGGACAAAGCTGGTAAATGACGTCAACGATAAGCATAGATGAGCATTTGGCTAAGCGAATGAATGAGGAGGAAAAGGCGGCAGTTCTATTTTAACTATCGTGATATGCAATAAAGTATCGGATGACTAGGCTGGAATACGTGTTTTTTTACAAAATAAACTCGTCATCAGATTGTCATCCAAGTGCACGACTTCACAGCAGGACGGCATGACACCTCAGTTTGGATAAGGCTTAGCATTCTTGACCTTTGGTGATACTAAGTCTGCCTTAAAACTTTTCATTATTGCTGAAAGGACTCGCCCACAGTCCTAACCTCAGGCATTTGGCGAAACCGATCGAAGCGAACGGAGTAAAACGTTCTCATAATTGGATATTTTCAAGGCTACGCCTGTGACAGACTACTCTTGGCTTTCTACCACAACAATCATGGCAGAGAGTTTGCGGTTCCATACCACGCCGTGAAAAACAATAGTTAATTATCCACCGTCGGCTTCGCAGAAATTGTTGGCAGTTGCCCTTTTATTAAACACATTCCCTTCTTAAAACTGCTTAGGGGACACCTTTATTATAAATTGACCTTGGTGTCTAATCAGCGATTCTCACTAGTCATTCAGAAACACGGCTTCGGTTATTGACTTCATGGTTTTATGATATGGCAGAGTATTGGCGTAAACTTCTGAGTAGCATCTTTTTCTATCTTCAGTGAAGGAAAGTCTTTCACATCAAACTAACTCGACACTTGTCAAATATTTTTCTGAATTTCGTTAATCTTATGGGACACGTCAAAGCACTTTTACACTAAGCACTGCGTTCTGACAAAAATGGACTGTATTTAGAGAATTCTGCTTTGAAAGTTTGTCAACATCGGCCTAGCTCTGTTCGGGGAAAACGGAATCATATTCCTCGTAAAATTGATTCTATGCTTACAAGTTATTTTGTCGGAAACAGTGGAATTCCTTTTTGTTTTAAATACTCAAGTTTCATAGAGGCTCTGTTGGTTTACAATGGTGAAACTGTAGCTACACGGAACGCAAAGCTGTGGAGAACTTCGAAACTCAACTCAGCTATTCTCTAAGCTCTCCGGGCAAAGACGGTATGAGCAGTGAAAAAGAAGACATCTCGATCAACGCAAACCCTTATTTATTTTTCTAACCCAAAGATAAACACATTAACAAAACAGGCGACATTTATATGACGTATTAACTAAACAAACGTAAATGGCATTGGCCCAAGAGTAACTTCCCAGGATTCTGATCCCGGCGCGAGATCAATACGCCGGTTGAGTGAATTCCCATCCCTGGTCCAGGCTTCAATCCGTCCACGGCTTCTCTTGCTTCTGTGGTGGCTAAAAAGTTCAAATTATGGACCTTTTAGAATAGTACTCAGGCACCGGTGATAATTTGTCCACCCCGTCGCACATCCAACCTGTGTTCATGTATGTGTTATCCGAGCATGCGTTTTCTGATGTGCAAAATTACATGGACGATTCGGGTATGAGATAAAATGCACATGGGACTTCAGTTGTTGCCTCCTGGAAAATATCCACCCACCCACCAAATCTTGGAAGCAAACGATATCCCAGAATTCATGAGATCGAAAGCGCAACCCAGCGTCTTAGCATTGTCTTGACTCTAGGCCTTCACGGCATACCTCATCATAGTCTGTTGTTTCGAGTCTAATCTGACAATGAAAAATATTACGGAAGAAAAGGACGACATTTCTCGTTAATGCATGGAAAACTACTGGATGTTCCAATCAACATGGCATGGTGTTCCTTTTGGGATGCTAATAAAAACCTACTAAATCGCGTTCAGGGGGCTGAATAAAATGCTGTCAGGGAGTCCGAATTTTTATTATTTGTCCTCTTTTCCAAATAACAATAAACAATTAGTCCGTTAAAGTGTATCTCACAAACCACCGCCTCATAACCACAGTCGACATGTAAAACACGATCACGATCACAAAGCTCACTAATCTCCTGCGTCTCAGCATAATAATAATGTTAAACCACAGTCTACGCAAAAATATATATACAGTTTTACGCAATATTCATAAATGAATTCTCCAGTTGAAAATGCCCACAAAAATATCAAACTACGGGATACGCAATTGTCACCAGTAGATCGAATGCCCAAGTTTACTAGTCACAGAATACTTCAGTTTAGCAGGGTACTTGATTTCTGTCAGTTACCACCTAGAGTCAGTGACCGATCAAATTGAATCTTGGTAAAATGTGGTTATGCAGTCTCATCTGATGGACACAATACTGTCGGGATGGGGGTTAGGGTTAGGGATTAGGGAAACTACTTCTCAACCATTCGAAGCACAACCGCGCATCCCCAATAGTTTTTCATTTGCATCAAACTACTTGACCTCGTCGCCTGTGCGTACCCCAGCCCCACCTCTAAGAACCACTACTACCACCGGTCATATGTTACAGGTGGTTGGAGGCTTTTTTAACTTCAGGTGGGGTTACATAGCCACATCTAAACCTAAATCCTAACCAAAATTGTCAAATGGGCATTTGAATAATAAGGATCACTTCAGTGGGGCTGTAAAATCACGTCCTGTGTTGGTTTTCGAATGTACTTCGTTTCTGGTGTAAAAAGTGACTGCTGAATTAGTATAACCTGTGCCTATTGATTTTCATCGTCTTTATAAATGCACATGTATGTTATAGAAAACGTGCAAAAAAATATTTTAACTTGTATTCATTTGGCAGAAATTCATATGTTCTCCAAATTTTAGACTCGAAGAAAGGGTGTACTTCAGTTTTCAAGAATGTTTTTAATTTCCGACCAATTTTGAGCTTAATTGGCCCTTGCATCTACATTCATGGGCTAGAGTCTGCAACCGGTACATTGCCCATGTAAAGAAAATCACTCGTTACACTGTGACATTAAGAAGACACCATATGGGCCTCATTAAATGTTTCGTTGGCTGTGGACCGCATTGTGTACCTTGCAAAGAAAATAAGCAGAGTGATCGATGCCGTGTTATATGAAGGGTCATTTTAAAATTTTAAAAATCTCATCGTTTAAAACTTCCTAAGAACTACATAAACCAGGTTTCCTGTAAGAAAATTAAAAACCCTCATCTTTACTAAATGAGCATAAGAAAGGTTGTTTTCGGGCATGTTTTCTGTAAAATGCATTGGAATTCATAGGAGTGTCGAAAATCGAGGGAAATAATTCATGCTAATTAACAGTAATTTTTTTACCGTATGCCGTTTTGCAGATGGCAGGAAAGAGGCGCACTCAAAAGCCGGAATCTTGGCTTGACTGAAATATCTTGCAATTATGTTGCACAAGAATCAGTTTAATATCCCTACTTAAGTGATCCTTCCCAATCGAATACATATTTGACAACTTCGGTTAACACTTCATTAGATCGATCATTGACTGAAAATTTGGAGGCTTAACGAAGACCGCAAATACGGTAGTTTTAATGTGCAGTGGCAACTTTCACACTTTTTGAGCCAAATCCATTGCACGTCAACTATCGTCCCTTTTTGCCAACTGGTCCACTTGGCTCATAAAGATGAACGAACGACAGTTTTAATAAGTACAACGCACAGGGTGTTACAACTTTTAACATTTTTTCAATACTTTTGTCCTGTCAGGAGAAAAAATGAAAATCACTAAAAGTGGGCTAAACAAACGACTTTACTTGTCAAGGGGTTTGAAGCGCTGCACTGAACTTTTAGCCTTCATCGTCTAGGACCTTGAAAACCTGTCCTTTAGCATTTATCAACGAGTAGCGTTGAGTGGCAGAAAGAGAATGACTGTGCATTTTGACTTCCGTTTTTTTTTCGGTCTCCGAGCCACAATACACAGCTGGATGAATCTGCCAGTTTAAGCACCGGCGGTGATGACTGTCGGACGAAGAACTTGCAACTGCTGCCTCTTGTAAAGACTGCAAAGCACTGTTACAGCAGTTTGCTAGCTTCTGGAGGTTAAACCACACCGATAGCATACATATTGGTGGACATTTCTGGCTACGTTTCCCCTTTTCAATCGAGCATATGTTGACTGGGGATTTGAAACACCTCGAAAATATGCGTTATTTTGTGGGTAAACAGTGCTTCAAACGTCCCCTTAGGCAGGGTAAAAGAACTAAATTGGAAGGTTTCTTGCAAATGCTCCAAAGCGTCTGTTGCATGGCGGGAGTCATTAACGCCATCGTCTGATGATTTTGTTGGTTGAAGGAAGGAAATGAGGTACAAGCAAAACAATCAACCGTAAAAAGCTTCAAACCTTTCACCACATGCAAACTTTGCTAAAATTAACCGCACTAATTTTTGCAACAGTCTGCGCCAATCCTAACAGAATGAGCGGTTCCCGTGGGAATAAGAGCGGACTTCATGAGCTGGCAACTATTCTGTACCTTTAACTGATTCGTTCACAAACGCCTGCTGCCTCTACGGTTCAATGAGACGCAGGTTGATGTTATTCTTTAGGGATGCATGTTTTAGCATCCAAAAATACTAAAAACACTGCTTACAGCATAGAAATGTCTCCCAGTCGATTGTTTTCCATTCGAGCGCTCACAAAAATGTCGTTCGTAAAATTTATTTTCATCTGAAAGTAATGGAAAGCCTAGAATTCCATAACATGACTGAGGACAGTTAGTAAGGTTTAAGTAGCGCCTGTGTTAAGTGACGATTTGCCCTGAATATATCCAACAACTGGTTTTTCCTCTGTCGAAGATTTGTAGTATTTAATCTTCCCCAGTAACGACGTAAAAACGCAATATCTTTAGCGGTTTTACGGTCACGCCCTCCTCAGGTGTCCTCACTTCCCACGAGACGGCCAAAGCAGTCTGCACATTCCCTATTACTAAGTGGGAAATTGCAAGCAAAGTTTCCTTCACTGGGTTCGAACAGTGGTCAGAGATTGGACGGGGCAAATTGATGTCATTTCTGGCTGGGTATCTCAACTTACATTTCGGGAACATGTCCCGGGTAGTAACTTTATGCCTCGACAATTGCAGTGTCTACAGACACTTCTTTATAAGAGAAAGGAGTAATTTGCACAACCTGGTACTGATAACGGTTGCTGCCACGGCTTTTTGGAGTGCATCAACAGTCTTCCTCTCCCGTTTTTCAACTCGTGCTTGTGCACACCTGCCCCACTCCCTGCGGGATTGCAGGCTTCTTTAGTCAGTATCGGTGGATCAGACGGGTGACTTAAAAGCGCAGACGTTCTCAGGAGTGGACTGGAAGTGGCAGTGTGACTTTGACGCAGGCTAGAATATGCGTGCTCTTTATCGGCCGGATGTGTGTGTGTGAATAATTTGCCTCCAAGGTCCCCTTACAAATTCCTTAGGTGACTAGCACGTACTGGAAAGTAAAGAATGACTAATAAGTCAGAACTAGCCATTCCAGTCTCCCTTGACTTTGTCGGTAATAACATACTGCCTATATCAGGCGCGCTGTGTGGATGCTGGTTCGGCTCGAGAGAGAGAGCCCTTAAGGCACAACGGAACGAGTGAGTTCCGTACGAACGATCGGTGAGCGCCCCCTACCATTGTATATTCCCGATCGAAAACCGACAGGGCAAAGGGCTTGTGGCCCGGTGGGTAGAGGCGTGGACTTCTAAACCAACAGGTCGCGAGTTTGAGGCTCGGGTGTTCCACACTTCGGGCTTGGGTATGGCTGGCTGACGACGGCCAATAAGCCAGAAATGGCCATTCCAGTATCCCTTGTCTTTGTCGGTAATATCATTCTGCCTATATATCATGCGCCGCTATGCGACCGTTGGATGGGCTCGAGAGAGAGCCCGTAAGGCACAACGGAACGAGTGAGTTCCGTATGAACGACCGGGGAGCGGCCACTACCAAAGGATGGTCTACTAGGCGAACACCATCCTGTCCGGATTGTACGGCTCAAATTTGCGTTCGCTCCCTGCTGGAAGGCTGAGGGTCGAAAGCTTATGCCGGCGATATCATGACGACGGGCAATCAGTGATTAAGAAGTCTTTGCCAACAAAAACAGTAGCTGGGAAATAACCACTTCTTGCTTATCTACCTTCGTCAGTCAGTGCCATCCGTGATTTCAAGCCCGAGGTTCGAAGCCCAAGCGGCGCTCATACTCTGTGTTCCGTGAATACTATCAATGTCAACTGAAATGGCTTCGCCCTTACAGTACAGCGTTATTTTGTGATCAACCGACTGGAACACGAAATTTTGGGTTTTTGGTTTGGATTGGTCGATGACGTCAGATTAGCTATATATGGTCGTCCCTTTGCTTTGGTCATGTCATTGCTTTTGCCGGAAAATCTTTTACAACATAAAAAATTGTTGCAGTACGTAATTACTTGTGTCAAATTTAATTCTAAGTCTTGAAAGTGATTGAGAAATTACCATAATTATTTGGCCCTGCGCCAACATCTGGACTTCCATGGAGGCCGTCAGTTAATAGCGAAGACGTGTGTTCCCGTTTCGTTGTTCTGCAACATACACCATGAAGCAAACTTATTTTAAAGGGTATAATTAGGTTTCCCTGGACTTGTCCGATTAATGTGAACTATTACTTAACCGAAGATTAGGACTTTTTTGAAAGAGTATTACCGGAAGACCATTTCGCTATTTAGGTGCTATTCAGAACATCCGATCCAATATTTGAGCGACGTTGGTCGCTTTGTCCAAGCTGCATAGACGTTTCGACTTGCTCTCATATGCAGCCGCAATTTGCAAATAAATAAGAAAGGAGGGAGTTGCACTAAGAGGGACAAAGAGCCCTTTCTGGCATATCTTTCCTTCCCGATCTAAAAATATCATAACACCAGGCTCGATAACCCTGTCAAAATAAAGTTCTTGTGCCGCTGAACATTTAGAGCCAGTTGAAGAATAAGAAAGAACGGAATTTTATTGAGAGAGCTGGAGACTTTCTTGTCGAAATCGGTTAACGATTTTTACAAGAAAGTTTCCGATTTCTTCACTATTCAAAATGTTATCGAACGAGTACATTCTTGCCCACGAGTGGAGTTCATGATCTTCTCCATCTGACTTGATGTTCTAACTCACATCATCACAGTCCGTGATCGAGGGAACCTACAATGGTAGGGGGCGCTAACCGATCGTTCTTACGGAACTCACTCCTTCCGTTGTGCCTTACGGGCTCTCTCTCTCGAGCCCAACCAGCAGCCGCACAGCGGCGCATGATATATAGGCAGAATGGCATTACCGACAAAGACAAGGGAGACTGGAATGGTCATTTCTGGCTTATTAGCCGTCGTCAGCCAGCCATACCCAGCCCCGAAGTGTGGAGCACCCGTGATTAGAGGCGTGGACTTGTAACTAACAGGTCGCAAGTTCGAGCCTCGGGTGCTTTACACTTCGGGATTGGGTATGACTGGCTGACGACGACTAATACGCCAGAAATGACCAGTCCAGAAACCTACAATCGCATAGGGCCCCGTTCACCGATGTGTAGGTACGTTACAACTTTACTCACCGACCAATTCGTATCCGATAGAGGGTCGTTTTGTGATTGGCGGTGAGGTCTCTAGTTAGAGTATAATCTTGCCTCGCCCATTTTTATTCGCTTGACATGCGCTAAGCCTGCTTGCTTGAGCTCGCATTCGTATACTACTGTGAGTTAATCATGTACTGAGAGTAAAAAAAATACGTGCTGTGTTCAGATAGAATGTTGATGAGAGTGGTGGGGTAAAGTGCAATCAGGACGACGCGAATAATGGCAATTGATAGCACTTTCAAAGGCTGTGATTTCACATACGTGTCCCGTGGGAGAGCGAGGCGTAAATGCTGCTTGTCTGGTCCTCTGATTGGCCATTTAAAACTGTCTCAAAATCCAGGACGCATCCGATATGATCTTGGTGAAACAGTGTTTCTGACTGTGTTAGAGCAAGTCTTTTCTCTGTTGTCCTTTGCAATCTATCAAACACACAAGTACGGTAAAAGTGTCTGTCCGTGTGTGTTACATAAGGTTGTTTGGGGTCATGTGTGTACTAAAGCCCTCGTGGTGAAAGTTATGTCACCAACGTCATTCATGTACCGTATTGCACTTTGCCCTTTAGTAAAACCCCGTGTAGAATAGTGAAAAACCTTCAAATAACCCGTTGCACACCTGTTACTCTGCATCCGTGGAAGTACTTTGTACAGTTTTCCAAAGTAGGAATTGGGACAGTAGGCCTGTCACCTTATTTCTCTTCTTCGGAGTGATTGCAACACACCTTGGAACGAAACAAAAAGCAGTAATTTGGAGCCTCCTTATAAATAGAATCTGAATTTAAGCGAGTGCAAAGCAGCCCACAGTTTGTCTCAATGCACAGAGGTAACAAACGCCATTACTTCGGTTGATAACCGAAAACGTGACTGCAAAAGAACTCACATTTCTTGCGGGGTTCGCCCCGAAAGGCAATATAAATATATTAGTTTAAGTAAATCAGTTTAAACGGAATTGCCGCGTACCGTCCGTAGCCTACTAGCAGGTGTACAGTAGTATATAAATTGTGCTTTCAGTATCTAAGAAGATTTGGATTTATGCATATATTACCTCTTCGCCATCTGAATGGGTAAATGCAAACAATGTCTGGATACACTTTTATCAATTGGATCGTTTCCGAAAGTATGTTTTGACTAAATGAATGAGCTGACCATTTTTACCGTAAATTGGCTCCGCTGTTTAGAGAATGCTGAAATTAACTAGGAAAAAGCGATACTTGAAGAAATCTCCGAGATGGATTCCAAAACGGTCTAAAGAACCCTGCAATTATCTAAACGGCTCTTTTTCTGTTTCAAGTCCTTTCCTTACTAGCCTTCTTCAATCTAATATATCAGCAATTATTCAGCGTGCAAGTTTTACTGAATCTTTATATCTGGGTTAGCTAGATTTTATAAAATAACACAGACAACTGGCTGCATCATATTCAAATAGACATTCACCAACAGAGGTTATTCTGTGGTCCAACGTTTACAATAATGGCTCTGGCTGTATATCTTCAGAGATTCGAGATCCCTTCCTACAGCTGTCACTATAGGGCTCATTTTGCTTGATGTGTGGGTCGGCAATGCCAAATGCGGGGGTGAATCGGGTTCCCGTTTCACTGTGACTCGCGTTCTGCCCCCCCCCCCCGCCATCGGTAACGGCGTCGATAACTGGCAGCCCGGTCGTTTCACGCCTTAAATCTCCCCTATCAGGTAGGTTCGTGAGAGGAGATGGGAGCAGGCAAGTTTATGTGACGACTAACTAAGCAGTTGGAGGGCATCCAGACTTCCTACATCTGTCTTTATGCATCGTAATCGCCTCAACACGCAACCTCAACGCCGTCATAGTTGAAGATGAGTCCCATCTGTCCGACATGAGTTGCTACCACCGAGCTTTGCTCGAAACGTCAAACGGTCAAATGGTGCTCATGCATTCGTGCTTGCTACCGCCAATCGTCACTCGGACGTAATTGCCTTTCTCGCAGTTAAGATGGTGTTCGTAGCCAAAAACTAATTCGCCCGGTTAAAAAGGGCGTCCTTTGGCCCCATTATAAGGAGTCATTAAATGAAATCTGTGCGAAAGAATCTCCCACTTCAGTAAAATGGGTGTTTGAATTCACTGCTCGAAGAGTCAGACGCAAAATAAGCCCGTGCTAATGAGCATCATTACCCCTTTTGACATTTCACCGAGAGGTCGCTTTTTTGCTAATATTACAGTCACTTCCGTTCGAAGGTGAATACTTCAAAGTAAATGATAGTTTGACTTTCAGGAATTCGCTTAAAGGAGCAGGCCTTACTGTATATGCTTCTTACTTTTCACATGATTCTCACGCTTGCCGAGGTGATTAGATATGTGCTCGAGATGTACTACATCAGATGGTCTGGCCGTAGCAGTATACTGTACTCACATAAATCATGTTGGACATGGAATGACATCATGAGAAGTTACGAAAAATAGAATCCGGGCCAAAAAACAAATGCTTTTCAATATTAAATGTTTAAATCTATTTTTAAAAAACGCAGTTAAGATGGTCCCCAGTTCATTAACAAGTGCAACGACCTTCCCATGCCATACTCAGTGCTGAGACTTCGTCTAGGCGGAGTAATTAGACACACGGGGAGTGCACAAGTGAACGCTTTTCCCAACACCAGAGTCGGTGAGTCAGATGGTCGAGCAATCATAACCCCAACGCCCAACGCACGTGATGAAATTGCAGCAATTAACGACGCGAATGTCGGCCATCAAGCAATTAACACGCCACGTGCAACGATCCCCGATGAAAAGGGGAGTCGTGAATGTTCATAGGTATACGGTAGCATGGCGACTGCATCCTTTGGTGTCCGTGCTGTTTGCATCCTATAAATACTGCAGCCCCTTGTGCATGAACCGCCCTTATCTGCTTTTTGTCTCTGATGATGGGTTCGAGCAGGAATCCAAAACATCAGGCTAATAAAGCTCTTGTCCCAGCGATCGTGTATTCTTCAACTTCTTCATGTTTCTTAAATGACCCCGTCCCTGGACAGTCAGCCAACTGGACGGAACATCCCGTTCCGGCACTGTAGTTCCTGCGAATCTTCCCAAGGGTCTCCACGAAGGATCGAGTGAAATTTCTCATTTAGAGTCCACAAAGGTGAACTCGAAAACTGGTTTAGCGGATTGGCCCTGCTATTTGGTTTCCACTCCTGGATGTATCCCATAACGAGTTTTAATATGAATCCGAAAGTAAAGAACAGCAAATTTTCTCAGATTTGACTTAAAATCCTATTCTTTCTCGCAGGGATTTTCTCTTATCACTATTCATCGACATTAAGTATTGTGTTGTTATATAAAATTTGCACTACCACATTATTAAACATTCTATGATAGTCATATATATATATCGTTTACAACCATATACCGATCTTCTTTTTTCACGACCTCCTTTAAATTTAAACAGGTTTTAATCCCGCACTTGAAAAACTCCGCGGGTTTTGATTCAGAGATATAATTGGGTCCATTTTAAAGATGCGCGTTTTTATTGCGAGATACTCCGGTCAACTTATTTTCGAGTAAAACAGGGTCCGGAAATTATTGCAGATGCGAAAGAACCTGCCGGCCAAGTCCCGCGATGACATTTTTTTGTGAATTTTATGACGTGAGGCCTGGCGTTCTCATGCTGAAAGATGGCACCATTCCGAAAATTTGGACGTCTTGCTGAATTGTTTTACTTAGACGGCGAAACTGTTAACTGCAAAGCCCACCATTAACGGTCTGGCTCATTCCAAGTAACTTAAAATAAGTGCTTTTCTTTATATCCCACCAGACACATAGCATCCACTAGCGAGGATGAGGATCAGGTCTGGTTCGAGGTGCTGCCTGCGTTTTTGGGTCTTAGTCTTTGTTTCGTCTGCTTCGTATTCACAAATAAGTACCACTTGTAATCGCTTAAAAATGGTACGTTGTTGCGGGCAATGCGGTGTCCAGCCAATAATGAGACACAAACAAACTCGGGTAAAAGAAAATGTCGGAAATATTCATTTTTTGCTAACTTGGAACGCATTATTCTTTGAGATATAAATAAGCAAAAGTTAATTAGGATTTTAAAAAAATATAAGCCAATTCTGCAATCGCTGGGCTGGAGGAACAAAATGACATATAACATGAATGCGGCAGGCAGATTTTGAATAACTGAGTAATTGAGAAGCACAGAAACTCCGATGACAAACGAATGAAAAAAATTCCTGAATTTTATGGTTTAATGCAGTAGAAATTGCACTAATTATGGTTGTATTCCTTGAAGCTCGCCAACAGGCTGACCGCCTTAAGGAGGCTGCTGGAGTCGGCAGTGTTGGCAGTAGCGAAAAATGACAACTGTCAAAAGGAAATGAGACTTTCACCGGGAGAGGTGTGTTGGTGGTCTGACATTTCGAGTAGTTGTTTCGTCTACCCATCTTCAGAAGCTAAGATTCCTAACCGCGGGCTCACCAACAACAGTGCACTCAGCAGAACAATTGCTTGGCTCGATGGTGCCGACGGAAGAACCCTATCGACTTGTCTGCCTTGGAAGACGTAAACATCCGCCTGCATGGACCATGCAGGACTGACACAAACAAAGGAGCCCTCCGGCATCACCGTCTCATGCAGACGGACGTCAGGATGTCTCGCAAGGTCAGGGAACCCAAATGTTGCCGACCGCAATTATACAAAGAACTTCTTCGCATCTACGAAGGCAGTCTACGGTCCCTGCATCGGGCGAACCGCACCGTTTCTTAGCTGCGATGGAACAACACTCCTGATGGAACAATAGCAGGTTCTGAAGCACTG
>CACRXP010000271.1:789236-806601 GCA_902702965.1 Spirometra erinaceieuropaei | reverse complement strand
AAGCCACAACTTTGTAGGAACAAATGCGCTCCCTCCATAGCAGATAAGTGGCTCGGAATGTTTCGCAGTACGAAATTATGCTTGCGTTTAATTCGTTCCTCAGTTTCCGAACTTATTACCCCAATAAGTTTAAAAGCTTGTTGAAGCACTTTTTCAGAAGTGCTGTTTATGTCTCCATAAATCAGCTGATCGATTATTTCGCCGGCTGATGGACTGCTACGACTAGCAGAGGCGTATTTTTGGACGACTGAAGGGTCGAGAGGTTCTACATGTACTAAAGGGATTTGTGTGTTAATCAGATCTGCAGACGGCGAAGAACATACGCTGGCGTCTGCCATGTCTTCAGTCGCGATTTTAGCACCCAGAGACGGTGGGGAGGCCGCAAGCTTTCGCCTTTTAGCACGTGCTCTGCGGGGCATTACAGACAGAAAAAAAGTTTTTTCGTTACAGAAGAGGGATCTAAACGGAAACGCGCACTGAGTAGCAAGTATTACTGTTTTTTTTTTTTCCTACGAAAACTAGAAAGCGGTAGTAGGGAAAGGATTCACTACAATGGATTTTTACAAAATACGACTATCTGTTCATGAAGCTACGTGGGTATCCAGTGACAAGGAAGAGGTTCTACATGGAAGCACGCTCTCGTAGCTTCTCAGCCTCTGGTCTGCAATGCATTTTGCTCCGGCAAAAAAGTGTTCGGATGCAACGTTGTTTATGAGATAGTGGGTGGCTGCTATTGTAGTGGAGTACTCCTCTGTGTTCGTAGCGTTTCGGAAAACACCGTTCTGGAGGATTCCATATTCCTGTCTCGATACCCGTACATTGAGGAAAGGGAGCGGCCGTCCTTTTCTTCCTCCACTGTAAGTTGGATCTTTGAAAAGATGGAGTTTAAATCTCTTTTAAATGCCTCCTTTGCGTCTCAGAGTGGGATTAGGAAGGTGCTGTGTATGAAAATCAGGTTAGTTTTAGACAGGACGTGTACTGGGTACGGGAGAGAACACAAGTGGGCAGGGGGGAATGTCATAGGTAAATAAATAATTTTTATTCAAGACACATGGACGCCCGGCTATAGCAAGTAAGAATAAATTTTTATACGAATTTTGAGACAGGTATACAGAGTCTATAAAATACTTAATTCATAGTTAGTTGAATCACTAATCTGTTAGGTAGAATGATTGAGAGCAGGGAAAAAACTCTTAGCGAATAAACAAAGTGAACATGACTGGATTAGCATTATAGGAGAAAAAAACTGCCGCTCATGAAACGATAAAAAGCGTGCTGGACCGGCCAGCATGTGACAGTACATAACGGATTTCATGAAGGGGTAAGTATGCAGGTCAGGCAGGACGGGACAGCATGCGTTACTGAGTACAAAATTCGAAACGGACATTATCAAGGCAGACTTCATATGCCGGATAACGCTATTCACGTCCAAGTGGCGAGAGGAGGACACAGACGCGATCGGCCACAGTCTGCTTAGAGTCCAGCCGAGGAGGGGGGAAGGGAGATGCGACTGACCAACTGGTAAATGACGAATGCAGAGGGTTCCGCCAGCAGCGTTGACAAACCGCTTGGGGTCGAGATGAGGAGGTTACGCCAAGGTCCGCGAAAATCAACGATCAGAGGGGGAGGGTTCGAAATCGTGGGGGCCATAGTGGGATTCTGATGAGTGTCCCTGGTCAGTTAAATTGAGGCAGCTTAGAGCGTGAACGTCAACCTAGTCACGAAACTTCTTTGAGGGAATTTGTCAGGAAAAATATCGAATTCTGTGAGGAGCACGATGCATGCACTGAAAAATCGGAAAAACTAACATTTCCGATGAGGGATCCCAGGAACCGATACTGCACATCAAATAAGGAAATTTAGTGGTAGCGTCCTAAATTCCCGGTGGCCCTTTCTCAGTGTCATAGAGAGAGTTGGCCGGGAAGGATGAGGAAAATAAAAGTTTAATCGAGTCAGTATTCAAATGAAGGCGAAGCCTTCTCCTACAAGTGTGTTGATTATCTGAAGACGTCATATTTATTGGAAAGTTATTCCAGAGGAAAGTATACCTGGAAGCGAAAAACAAAGAGCGCTTAGAGGTGGAGAAAGCAGGAGGAGGTATAATGAGGGAAGAGTTGCGAAGATGATATGGGCGATTACTAGGGGTAAGTGCTGAAATCCGAGAAAGATTTGAACTGTCATAAATGCGAAACAGGAGACAGAGACCTGCTTCTAGTCTTCGAAACCATAAAAACTTTCGGTTAGTTAGCTGGCATCTATCTGAGTAGGAGATATTGGGACGTTTTTTAGAAAAACGTCTTTGGACATTTTCAATTTTTAAACGACTGGCTTCATTCATCAAACCAAATAATAGGCAACAATACTCGAAAATGGGAAGTACAAACGTACAATAGAGTCTTAATTTAATTGTAACAAGATAGAAATTATAAGAAATAAAGCCACAAATCTGGGCAGCTTTGGCTGTAATTCTGTCAGCGTATGGCAAGAGATCAAGATTACTAGTGTAGCTTAAACCTAAATCCTTGATGGTGGTACATTTAGTCATAGATGTACCATGAATGAACACTGGATGGTGTAGCCTACAAGGTTCAGAACACATATAGCGGCATTTAGACGGAGAGCATTCCATTAGCCATTATGAGGTCCATGCCGAAAGAGCAAGCAAGTCACCATGGATTTGCTCCAGCCAATGAAGGGTCGTAGATTTATTGCAGGAATATACACACACCTAAGATAATCAGCGTAAAAAAAAAGATTAAGAATGTTTAACTGCGGAAGAGATATCATTGATGTAAAGCAGAAACAAAACAGGACCTAAAATGGTACCATGCAGGACACCAGATACAATAGGGCTCTCATTGGAAAATGAAGATCTCAATAAAACCTTTTGTTTAGGATTAGACAGGCAGGACTTTATATCGTCAATGAGAGGACTGCGAAGTTGCGGGTGACTTTAATCTCCTTAAAGTCAGCTGGTCTCTACCTTCCGGCCCCAGAAGGCACGAAGACTTTATCGAGGCTGTGGATGTTCGAATGTGGGGTCAGGTTGCCGATTTTCCCACCCGATGATCAAGCATACTTGACCTACTTTTCTATAGAGGCTGCATGCCTTTGCCAATGTCATCCCTAGACCCACTCGGGGGCTCAGATCACGACATAGTTCTTTCAGCGTTAGAATTCGGGACTGAAAAAACGTTGGCCCCAAAGTATTGCTTTTTCGGCGATTTCCGACGAGCTCGCTCAACCTTATTTCCTACGACTGAACTGATTTCTTCCTTAGTTCGGATGTGGATGTTTGCACTGCAAAACTGTATGAACATTTCGATTTGCTTCTTCTTCTCTTTTTTTTCCTTCTTCTTCTTCTTCTTCTTTCTTAAAACTGTCCTATTTCGGAATAGATTAAAAACTTAAGAATTTTATATCCTCTTACCTGGGCACCCGTACACAACCAGCTAAGATTTCCGCTGCTATCTCCAACCCCACATGTGTGAGGAGTGAAGTCATTCAGGGTAGTGTACTCGGCCCGCTTTTATTTTGCGTTTTTGTTATCGATGTGTACGATTTATTCCAGAATGGTAAGCCGCTCATGTATGCCGATGATCTGAAAGTTGCGTGTAGACACAAGATGACAGAACGAAGCATGATGCTTGAACGACCTACAGGCCTCTGTCCAGTGGTGTCGCACATGGTGCCTTTCTCTTTCTTGGCATAAATGCTCACTCATGGTGGTTGGCGACGACCGCAAACCTCAACTAAGTATTGACCGTGACGCCTTAAATGGTCGTGGGATTATTAAGGATCTAGGTGTCGGAATGTGGAAATGGGTTGTCGTTTTTCCCATTCGCGCATTAGGCTTACTAGACGTAATTTTTCGAAACAGATGCCTACATTTGCGAATTTCATCCTAAGGTATACTCAGCGTTCAGACAACGACACAGTTGTTTATACAATGGAGGTCAAAGCTGATGATATTTTTTTCCAACATATGGCTTCTTCATTGTTTTTGACCAAGTCGATCGGGAGAACTTAAGAAATATCGGATGGCTTTATTTTAGTATCTTTTGAGCACTGTTATTCTGCCTAGAACAAAAAAATCTAAAACAAACTCCTTCAAATCGCTTGAAAGTTGGCTAAATTTTTTGAAAATTCTGCTCTAGTTAATAGTGATCTAAATGGATGTTTGTTTCAAGTAAAGATCCTTTCATTAAAAAATAATAAAGCAAAATTATAAAATCAAACAATACAATGTCGAGATTGCTGAATTGAGTTAATTAGGGCTCGGTTCCAAAATATTCCGCACTCTCCAGGGACGTCGGAACAAACTGAACATCAAGGATTTATAGTGGTCCAACTATGGGCGCAGGTTGCAACGCCCAGTCTCTTGAGAATACTTGTACGTGCGCAGCGATTGCGGCCTGGTTTTCAACCAATCCTGGCTGTCCAAACTGGCCAATCATCTTCGTGGCTGACCTAGACATGATCTCGTTGAAGGCGCTGGACGACTGCCCCGCTGTCTCACACTTGGGACTTCTCTCCTCCGGCACCGGGCTCTCCTGACAACTATCGCGAATCCTTTCTCTAATTATTCCGAACAGAATACACTACTCTCGCAAACGGCGTCAAACTAATCTTTGTATTCGGGACCGAGCGCAATAGTAGTTGTTAATATTCTTTGGATGTGCTCGATTCAGTGCTGATTTATTTGGCGGTGCGGACGCACTCGAGGTCAAAGGCTATGTCAGAGGACGGAACAGGGATATCTTAGCATTATGCGACGTGATAATTAGTATGACAACCCTACTTAGGCAACCTTTCCGAACTGGAAACGCATTTCAGAACTGCAGTCATCGTTTCGTGAGATAGCATATTTGGCGTAGCTGAGAGCAATTAATCACGTTCGCATCGCCTACCCAGTGTCAAGAAATCCGACTCGACCGGAAATCAGACGTTCTCAAAGCAAGCAGACATTGTAGCGTGATTTATGTAGGAACAGACTGAGACGACCTACAAGCTGCTTAGGGTGAAGCCTGCAGCTCCCTACCCAATCAGCGACTTCAGAAAGAGATGCCTCACAGTTAAGGATCTACTTTCGACTTAATCACCCTTATGAGTCGGGGCAGGGCCTCTTTCTTACCCGATCAACACTCAAGAGCAAAGTCCGAGTTCACGTGTTGACAGCAGTTTCATTTCCAAACAGGCAGATCATCTTATATACAAGGACAGAATTAAATAAATTCCCATCAGTCATAAATACGTTCTGTTGGTAGGATGCCCCTGACAGGCAGAATCGGACCGAAATCGTCCTCGACGACTGCTGCGGACGCCGGAGGCTGCGAGACCTGGACCTGTTTCAGCAGCTTCTTTACGCTGTCAGCCGCGGGAGGAATATCCTTACGGGGAAATACGTATCGTTTCCAACTGGCCGAACGGAGAGTCCACGCCTCCGAGACATAGCGACTAGAGGGCAAGGGGGAGGGAAACACAACATGAAGAGGCTGGCGAAGGAAGGCACGCGCGAGAATTTGAAAATACGGCCGTACCTGGCAGAGCCGACTGCACTGATAGACAGATGGAGGAGATACCAGGGGCGAGGAAATCGACACCAAGATGGGTGATCTAGGAGGAGGAAGGCCATCTCCAGGGCGGTGATTGCGTAACCTGAAGCAGAGAATCGGCCTGGGCATGAAAGTCTGCCAAAATACGACAACAAAGCAGGTTATACGTGCATCCTGTGACGTGTAACTTCCCACATGAGCGGGAACGAGGCCTGTCCGCCTCTCTATCTCCCTCCCTCCAATTTAAACAAGTCATGTCGGATGGCGTGATTACTTGTCACTACTCAATAAAAGGCGGGCCTACTCGTCCCGACTGATGTACGTAGAAGGAGCGACGTAATGAACAAAAGATCAGACGTGGGCAGCGCATCGAGCAACACAGACAAACCTAACCAATGACAATCGCCACAAAACAATCTGCCAAAATTGCAGGTTAATGACAACAGAACAGGGTAGAAATTATGTGACACCAGAGTGTCTTGCAGAAGACATCTGGGACGCGAATGTGAAGCGAGCCCTCAGGCGTGCTCAAACAAAAACTTGGTTTGATTAAAATTCTGAAGTGAATGTTCGGTTAGGAAGGGTTACTTAAGTGGGACTACGAGATTGAACATTTTGCAACGCAATCCCGTAATATTTCAGACAGGTCAGACTGTTGGCCTTTGCAAAAAAATGAATGCTTGAGTTTTATGTATTGTTTTATTGATTTTATTTTACAAAAAGCATGCATAAAATAGTCTTTCTCGTGCTCATTTCGTTACAAACCACGTCTTCCTCAAACCTTCTACTAGGAAAAAGGGGATCTTTTGGCTTCAAAAGAGTTTTTTTCGATTCTCGATTTATTTGGAACAGGATCTGTTATTGCATTTTCGTTTAGAGTTTTCATTCCTCAACTTTATACTTTCCATGTAGGGACAAACGTGCATCCCTTAATCCACCGGCAAGTGATGCGGCCAAAAGACCCGATCCCTCAACAGGAGATGTCGGCCGTTATCTACCGATTTCAATGCAACTACAGGAAGTGCAATTAAGTTGGGGAAACCGGCCGACGGCTAGAAACGCGCATGCACGAGCATAAGTTGGCCAAGCGAAGACTGGATCCAAAGTCAGAGGTAGCAACTCATGCCGCGCAAATGGGACACATCTCCAACTTTGAGGCCGTTGAGATTGTGGGCGGACTCGATGATCATACAGCAAGGCAAGTGCAAGAAGCCTGGATGTCTACCAACTGCTCTGCCAACCGCCACATTTATTTGTCTCCCTCCTATCTGGCTTTACGAACATTACTGACGGAGAACAGTCACGGCGCGGGACAATCGGTGGAGGGGGGGGGGATCAAACTATCCCCGCGGCTGACGAGGGCGGGGACGATTTAGGTCACGGTGAAATGCGAGTCGGATGCAGCCACACAGGCGGCATTGGCGGGCTACGCATCAAGCAAAATGCGCCACATAATGCGAGCAATGTGCACGACTTTCTAGCCTCTGAAGATGGGTAGACGAAGCAACTACCCGAAACGCCAGACCTCCAATAAACCTATCCCGGTGAACGCCTCTCCTTCTTTCGACATGCCGCCTGGAGATCGTATTCCCACCGCTATTGATTTAGTTTGGTGTGTCATTGACTAAAACACCCCCTTCTCGTAAAAGTGCGTGGAAAAGACCGACGGGCTCTACTAAGCTATTATAGACCGCGGGAGGCAGATTTCCATTAATTAGGTACATTCGGATGAAAATCAACGACCGGTTAAAGCCTGAAAAGCAATCGGGAATAAGGTATAGCATTCCGTGTCAAAATGGCCCTTGTAGCTACACAGGACTGACTGGGCGCATGCTCCGATCGCGCATACACGAACATAAGCTGGCTGTGCGACGAGGCGACGCACACCTATGAACTGGGCCAGGGGTTTAAATTCGCAGACACCAAAATAGTCACCCACGCCGGAAACAAAACAGGCCGAAAATTGATTGAAGCCTTGGCCTCGGATGATAACTCAGTCAATCGATTTATCGATCTGGCGCCGGCGTACAGAGCCCTGCGTACTCACCTCCAGTCTTGCGCCGTCGGTCGACGATTGGCCTGCATGCCCTATAACTGTCGCTTGTTCTGTTGCTGCTACTACCTCTGACTATGGACTCCTGTACGAGTCTAACAGCTCAGGACAATAAACAAAGTGTTCCGGTGTTCGAGTCGTCTTCTTCACATTCGGATGTTTTAGTCGGGAAGGAGTCCAACGATTAGTCATGTCAGCTGGAACCTCCCACTGGACATGAAGTCAGGAGACGACTGCAAGAAATCATGTAATGCCATCCTGACAGGGCAGGATCCGTTGTTCACTTCACTGATCACAAAAAAATCCACCTCCCATCACCAACCCTACTCGACTGTGTCACGCCCGTCCGTTGCTTCTTGACATGTGTTTGGTGCCCCCCAAACCGGCCACGCAGTGGATGCGCTGGATTGTGGCAGGCGTTATCGGAGAAGCACACCTACAACAAATGCCAACAGTCGGGGTGCGGTGGCAGACCCAGTGGCCGGCTCATGCGGCGCCAGTTGGGATCCCTACCGCCCTCCCAATTTTTGTTGATTAAAATCCTGGCCAAGTGTTTGTTGCGGACAAGGGGTGTGGTGGTATGCCAAAGTGAGGGTCCGGCCCTGCCAGTTACCTACGCCCTCGCACACCTCCGGTCTTCTTGACTATGTCTTGACACCGAACTCAGACGAAGAAGGAGTGTGGTAGATGCTGCGCAAGTCTACTCCTACTATAAAAGAAATCACGCGCAAGTCGTCGGGCCTGCTCTCACCCTGCTACGGAACACACAGTGGACATCGTTGGTCACGACGGCCGAGCTGTCGACATGTGTTTAACAGACTTGTGAGTCATGAACTGCGGCTGGTGTTTGTACGCCTTCGATGACTCAAACGAGGCCTAACAATGTACAGTAGATGTGCTAACTCATGAAATGTCAACCACAATTTCGAAATGCGTTCTCGTTTAGAAAAGATAAATTAAGTAGTTTTGTAATACTAATCATGATGCAGCATAAATCTATAATGATCCGGTTACCTCAGGGTGTCGGCTTTCGAAAGAACTTATTTTCGGCTGCATGCAAGATCCACACTCTGCAAAAAATGACTACTTATTTTCGATGCCCTTGAAAATTCAATTATATTTCATGGAAAACATGCATAAAAATATTCAGTTTTTTACTTATTCGGTAGAAAATTACGTCTTCTTCCAATTTCATACTCAAAAGAAGAGTATAATTCGGTTTTAAAAAACTTAACCAATTCCCGAATAATTCTGAACCCGACCTGCTGTTACACTTCAATTCAGGGTTTCAAAACTACAAGCTGTATATTTTCCGTGTACGGAAAACCATGCATTTCTCTACGGTGTTAAGAGGAGACCATATGAGGTTCATAAAATTTAGCAGTGGATTTGAGCAATATTTTTAACTTTACAAGCCACATTCGTAAATGCAGATACATGACTTTTCAAGAACGGCCATTTAACGGTATTAAAAAATCTCACAATCAGAAACTTTTTTAAAACCGAATTATACTCTTCTTTTGAGTATGAAATGGGAAGAAGACGTGATTTTCTACCGAATAAGTAAAAAAACTGAATATTTTTATGCACGTTTGTCATGAAATATAATTGAATTTTCAAGGGCATCGAAAATCAATGAGAAAATTGCATGCCACTTAAGTAGTCATTTTTTGCAGAGTATAGATCTTGCATGCAGTCGAAAAGAAGTTCTTTCGAAAGCCGACACTCTGAGGTAACTGGATCATTATAGATTTATGCTGCATCATGATTAGTTTTACAACACTACTTAATTTATCTTTTCGAAACGCGAACGCATTTCGAAATTTTGGTTGACACATCTACTGTACATAATGCTTCACATGGTCGATCCTCGTCTAACAGGTCAGGATTCAAGACCGACCTAAGCATGGAAGTGAAGGCGCGCACACTTCTGTTGTCACTTGTGAGACAGTGCGAATGCAAAAACGCAAAAGATGCACCACTGCATGTTTCCGGCTAACGGTACTGTTAGATTTCATAACTAGGATAAGAAATACACTAAACCTTCTGCTAATCTGCAGGTTCAGTCATGTCGTCCGACCAGGCAGACTCTCTGACGCTGATCGGTAGTTTGTCTCAATTACTGATTGTTAGTCACTGTGCAACCACAAGCGTGGACACATGACTCCAGGGGGTACGGCCAGACGGCGACTAGAATTCTGCCGAAGAGAAAAAGAAGGGTTGAGCATCGGAACACTTCGTTTATTATCCTGAGGTTTCAGACTCGTGAATAAATCAAGGAAACCCCAATGGGCTCACCGGTCTCCGGTTTGGTGGCAGAACTGACCCTACAGGAGTTAGAAAAGATTGCCTTCATCCAACACGAGCCGGTATTTTGTCGCCGTTACGAAGACGACACGTTCCTCATCGTAAAGAAGGACATGCTGCAACATTTCCACAGCCTGCTCAACACAGTCTCCCCTGATATAAAATTCACGAGGGAAGAAGAACAGGAACAGCAGTTGCCTTTCCTGGATGTGCTTGTCAGACGAAACCTTAACGGTGAACTTGAAGCGACGGTTTATAGGAAAGCAACAAACACCACACAGCTTCTCAGTTTTCACAGCAACCATCGGTGGCTCACAAACGAAGCTGTGTGAAGACGCTCTTCAAACGGATCCAAACTCATTGCAGCAGACCGGATGACAGAGCCCGTGAGGCCCATTAACTCCGCGACCAGTTTGTGCAAAATGGCTACTCGAAGGCATTCATGAGTCGCTGCCTACGCGGTCGCCCCCAGAGGACTCGAACATCAACACCACCGACGATATGACATTCTCTGCCATACATCAAGGGTGTTTCAGAAGCGACCGAGCGCATTGCTGCGGAGCTAGGTGTTTGAATTGCACGCCGCCCCAAAGCCACCATGTGCAATAGGGTTATGAAAATTAAAGACCGGTTAAAGCCTGGAGAGCAATCTGGAGTAGTGTATCACATTCCGTGTCAAAATGGTCCTTGTAACTACACAGGACAGACTGGGCGCATGCTCGGATCGCGCATACAGGAACATAGGCTGGCTGTGCGACGAGGCGACGCATTATCACAAGTGGCCGCCCACACCTACGAAATGGGTCACGAGTTTAACCTCGCAGCCACCAAAATAGTCGCCTACGCCAGAAACAAAACAGGCCGAGAACTGATTGCGGCCTGGGTCTCGGATGAGAACCCAGTCAATCGGTTTGTCGATCTGGTGCCAGCGTACAGAGGCCTGCGTAGTCACCTCCTGTCTTGCGCCGTCGCTCGGTGATTGGCCTACATGCCCTATGGCTGTCGCTTGTTCTGCTGCTGCTACCTCTGACGATGGACTCCTGCACGAGTCTGAAAGCTCAGGACAATAAACAAACTGTTCCGGTGCTCGACCCTTCTTCTTCACTCATGCATATACCTGGAACTCGAAATTCCTCCTTAATTCGGAAGTTCTGCCTGTTTGTGCCAATGCGGACTGTCGCATTGCGTCTACTGCCTGAACACACGAACAGGGGCTCGAAATACAGGGCCTAGCAACACCCGGGAGTGCAATCAAACCTTTTTGCAGGAGAGCCTCAATGGCGACCAGAGCGAGATTACGCTCGTCCAGCAGTGCATCCTCCGCCTCCAGTGCCTCCCCGGAGTCGAGTGCTGGCAACTTGGGTGTCGGCTCGGGCAGCAGAGAGAAGAGGTAGTTGCAGAGATGGTGCAGCAGGGTCTCTTCTACGCTCCTGCCGGGAGTCTGCAACCGCCGAGCGTCTGCCTGCTCGACCGCAGTCTGCACTTGCTCCTGCAAGCGCTCGAGACTGTGTCGCGGCAGACACAGGGTCTTGCGCAGACCCGCGGAGGTGAACGGTGTCATTGTGCCGGTCAGCAGCCAGAGTTGCCACTCGGCGAGATAGAGCTGAGTGTTGGGATGGCCGTGCACTACTCCGGCGTACTTTTCCAGCACAGTGACGGCTTCGGTGTGGCGACCGGCGGTGCACAGTAACTGTGTAAAGTAGACGGGAAGAGTGGGAAGGTCTTAGTACTGTACTACATCGCGTGACCAGGATGATGGAGGCGGGCATCATTAACGTCGAAATGTCCGAAGAAGGCTGTGGGGGGGGGGGAAAGGGGCTTATATGTGTAAAAACCTCCTGTCTGGCTGACTGTGGCCACTTCTCCCTTCTTGAGTGTTATGTAACGTTCGCACAATCTTGCGCTGAGAGGTTAAATATCAGGTGGAGCAGTGCTACTTCGACAAAGGATGTCATCGAGGACAGATGTCGTGCGCTCGTTTAGACCGCCTGCAATTAAATTCGGCCGCCAGGGATTGCGCTATGACCTTGACTACCTACGAGAGCCAATCCATGTAGTGTTTACGTCAGCCAGAATGGGCGATTTCAAGGCAGAACCTGCGCAGCGACATTTCCAAGAGGAGTGCCCAATAATTTCGAAAAATGTGCTAAAGAATAATAATTGGGGGGCTATCAATGTGGTCAATCAGTAAGGGAATTTTTGAAGCTGCGCATGTCTGATCGCTCACTTTGCCATCCAGTTTTCCTCACCAACAAACTATCGGATATTTGCATATTCTTCCTTGATTTTGGCTACAGGGCCAAAGAAGAATCACACTGGCGTACCTTACCACAACTGTTGTTAGACTCAGTGAGTACGAACCCCCGTCCACTGCATCGTTTTGCTTGGAATCATCCTGAGAAAACATTATGTGCTTTAGGTCACGTAGTCGAAACTACACGCCAGGAAAAACAAAGGCTTAACAGCTTAACATCACACAAAATCGCTCCCAGCTTCCTCCTCCTAGATGAGGTGAGATTCGTGGCAGTTGACCATTGTGTTCACCTGGGTTCCTCGGTAGTACCAATGTTAGGTCACTTGCAGCATAGACTCACGAGCCTGCAGTTCCGTCGCTAGACACAGCAGAAAGCGGGTTAACGTCAAGGCCGTCTTCTTCCATGGCTAGCAAACCTCGCCTCTATGCGCTACTGGCTTGAGTCGGATCGGAAGGGGGGGTTGACAAGTGATTCCCCAGAGAGAATACTGTAACGTCGACTATCGAACCATGTCTCGGGCGTGGAGTTCCATCTCCAGTCGGATAAACCTCCTGCCCATGATACGCCAAATGGCCGAGGTATAAGGTGACTTGGTAATGCACTATATCGGTCACAAGGAGAGTTCGTCAACGGCGCCAGTTTAAGAGTAGGAGAGAAGTGATTCGGCCAGACTTACTGGTCCAGATGGTGCTCGTGAAAGGAGCTCCAACTGAACTACCGTCGCTCCATTTGACGAGAATAGGTCTGCTTCTAATTACAGAGGTCAATAGAACACGTGGGTAATTAGTGAACCCGAGTTAGGTCAGCCGTTTCATGCAGGTGGGAGGTGGGTAATCCAAGATGATAAGTAGAGACAGTCAGTATCAATCTAATGCGGGTGGAGAGGGGATTGGAATAGGGAGCGTCGGGGTGAGGGGAGGAACGCGGGGACAAGTGCACACAGTTCGCAGGTTTACTGGCGTTCAGTCACGGTACATGCGGAATCTGCACGGAGTTATTCTTCGTAACCTGATTGTTAGCGCTTCCGTTGATAAAAAAATCTGGCGAGAGCAAACTTGTGCTTGCTACATAGAGTTCTGAAGTGGACGAAGGAGCCCCTGCAGTCATCTGGTGGCACAGAAGCGAAGCTGTGCTACAAGAATCTACAGAAAGCTTCGTACCTAAGCGACTTTAGGTCTTTATAAGGGGGCGCCTCAGTGCTCACACACACAGGGAGGCGAGGGGAGAAGTCCAATAGAGCTGCTGCGTCTAGGACATCAAAAATCTACTGAAAACGCCAAAAAAGTCCGAAATAAACGCTTCAATCTGCAAGTCACGCGCGACGGCAACGATCGGCTGAAGGCCCCCAAACAAACACGACCAGCCAAAGATGCCTGTCCTACGGGAAAGATGGTAATAGGGGTTTTACGGGTGGGGTTATTGTAGATAATGCCCCAGACCGCCTACAACAGACGAGCCAACCTTGTGCGATGGAACATCAAACCGAAATAATCGTGTCGGACTAAAACCTACTTAGATAAGCATAGTAGGCATTCTTTGTACGCCGCAGATACTTGGGGGCCTTCACCCGATCCTTACCTACGCGAAAATCAACTGCTCGTCACAAGTCCGCTCTTATCAAACGATAAAACAGAACGGTGGTTGTCCAAGCGAGCAAATCACGCGATAAGATAGCTTCTATTTGTTAGGAGACACGGAACATAAGAATATGTAGCAACATATTGAGCTTTTCGGTCAACGACGGAAGTGGTTGCAGCCAAAGAACAGAAATTAAACTTACGTGGATGAACGGACGCAAAAATATATCACAGACATGGCCGTCCTCAATCAGGGCATCTACTTCCGAAAGGCGATAAATAGCCTTATCAGCTTTGGTGGTTAGTGAAGCGTCGTCTAAAAGAGGAAAAGAATTGCGCCGGGACAAAATATGCAAATTTTAGCAGTAAAAACAACCTTTAGTGAGACTGCTATGTCAAGTGCAGTGGTAAAAAAACATACAGGTACACGAAGGGCATTGCAAATGGGTGGAAACATCCAGTTGGAGGGTTAGACAGGGGAATTTAACCAACAGCTTTGAACAAGGGCCTCATACCTCCCTCACTTCTGCTTCCTGTTCAGCAAAGAAGAGTTCCCGTTCATGCGCCAGTACTTTAGATTCGAGCTGATCTAATCTTTCTCGGTTAGAAAATTGCTCCTAACGGTTCCGTGAGTTACTTAGTCTGCAAACCTTGGGAATCATTACGACAGACGGATAATTTCTTTTTGGAGGTGGAGAGAATACATCCGAACGGGAACACCCATGCGAATCTTAACCGCTGAGATTATCTCAGTCTCGACATAAAATAAAAGTATCTAGCAGTCTTTGCCAGTTGGACGGTGTGGACCAGATGGTTCGAACCTGATGCAATATCTAATACGATCGGATCGACGGAGTATGAAATAGGCGTTTTTATCTTACCTTGCCTGAAACTATGCGAGCAATAGCGGCGCCACTTAGGAAAACAACTAAGTATAAAGCAAATAAACGCAACAAGACCCACAGCTACCGGAAATATAACGGTAAAACTATTGTTGGAAGGTACAAACATCTGCTTAATTCGACAGTAGTTCCCTTCGTGACGAAGTCGGAAACGCAGGAGAGGTCTTGTCGAGCATATTATGCAGGACCGTAGATAAACAATGTGGAATAACGGATAGAGAACCCAGAATGCATCGGCAATCCCAATTTTACACAAACGTCAATTACAAATGACAGACCTGCGCCGGCTACTTTGGCTTCATACCAGAGAGCATAACTTCCGAGGCCCTCATAAAGCCGCTGTAGACGCTGAACATGATTCACCTCCGGTTCACGTGTGAGTACAGCTTCCTTGGATGAGCAAGCATCGCGTTTGAACTGAGGTGAGAGAGGAAAAAGGATTTGAGTGGGGAACCACATTTAAATTTAACCAACAGGAGAAGGGGACGTTGTCATTTAGGAATGTAAAAAAGATGTAAGTTGGTTGTCAAACAGAAAACAAGACGGGTTGAAAATGACTCTGCAGTCTGTAACGCCCCTGGACTTGAGCAGAATTGTTTGAATGTGTGACACTTTTCCGCGCGAGGACTTAGGGTGGAGATGGCGTAACCGCGTGTCAGTGAAGATGGCCGGTGTCTCTTCCTCTATCATCCGCCGATCCCTTCCCCCTTACCGTACCGCAACGTTCACATCGCTCTCCGTCTCACTACATCGGCACCTCCCTCGGCCCTCCCCTGCAGTTGCCCACAGCGCTGCGCTCCCCACCGGTTATTTAGCTGGCATGTCGGTATCGCCTCTTAACCCAGACAGATTATCTGATGGCTGTAACTCATTCCAACTGTACGAGTAACTATTATTATTATTATTATTATACGTATCTCCCATGACCGCCTTGTTATACTTTACTGTATTCCGTTCCTGACGTGCCCTCTTCTGCTGCGTGTGACTGAGTATTCGGAGATGCTAATGACTCTGTTCAGATTTATCTCCCCCAGGATCTACTCTCAGCGTTCTCTTACTTTGGTGTGTGCTACCCTTGACGTCCTCGGCCGCTACAAGTCTTCAGGGTGACAGAGAGGAGGATAAAAAAATAAGTCTTAACATTCAGGACAACCTCAAATTCCTTTCCTCCAAGTATGCACCCCAAGCCTAAACCAGGACTATGAAGGACCCGCCTCTGGCTGACTACATGAGCCTACGAGCGAAGCAGCAGCCCAGGCCCGTGCATCTGCCTCAATGATTACATTAAATAGTTTTGATGATTACTTCTATGCCGCTTCAGTAAAGTGATCGGAGGACAATTATGGCGCCGGAATGTATGCAACGCAGCCAATTAAGATAAGTACGCCAACAATGGCTGCAGATAATAATAGTTTTGAACACTGTCCTACAGTACCAGAAGTGCCAGTTCGTCATTTATAACAGGAACATTTTTCGAAAATACGAGCTGTTTAACCACCATAGACCTATAGTGTTGATCTTTTTAATTACATTGACTGACGTCAGAAAATTTGTTTCGTATTTGCTATTAAGTGTACAAAAAACACGATACGTGGTGATTTATAACGGCAATAGACAGCCATTAACCAAATAGACTAGACATATATACAAAGGCGACGTACGGCTTTGCTCGACCTTTCGTCCACCGCCAGGTCCCAGCGCTTTTGACCTAATTCAAACAGGATGGTCTCCAGCATGCGATTGTTCTCATCTGCTAGTCTGCAGCCATTCATTGCCCTGAAACAAGGATGCGTTGGCGACAATCAGTCAGCAGTGCTGCCCATGTGAGGAAAATGCAACGATATAACTTTTTGCTATGACCTAAACAAGAGACAACCTTGGTTAAGGCTTCAAAACACAATTTTCCGACATGCTCTCTGTCTCATAACGGCCGTCTTTACTCACAACAGTAGCACATTGGCAACACGTTCCTAACTCGTGATTTATAAACTTAGTCCAAAATTGTGCAAGTTCTAAGCTATGGACATAGAATACTGGCAAGGGATCATGATGACCAATTGGACTAGTCGTAAGGATAAAAGCTTGCTGAAATATGGAAAGGAGAAACGAGGAGAATCAATTACCTCCTGAAGTCAAGCAGTTTGTCCGGTTGCTTGAGGCACCGGAAGACGTGAAATGCTGTCTATAAACGATACATTTTGAGAAATATTTTTGAAGACATACTCGCCACAACCACGAGGGAGAAATAGAGTAACTGTGAATAGTGTGCGCCAGGACGCGGGCAGCCTCGGCGAACTTATGTCTAAGCAGGAAAATCCAAACCATTGCCATTATGCGGTGACGGGCAGAGGGGGCAATATGGTCAAAGGTTTCTGAGAAAGGAGAAAATAAAGACCTCGAGGTGGAAAACAATGAAGTATTTTATGCTAAAAATAGTGTACACCAGATAAGAGTAGCATCGTAGCTTTACTAAGGTCCGTCGTGCGTGCATGCCGTAAGCCAGGAGATACTTCACCTGACTGACCGGACTTAGTCATGGCCAAGTGTGATGTATCGCACTCGATGCAACATTGACATGAAATGTACTAAGGACGAAACTCGCAAATTCTGTAAAGTACAGGGCTATTCGAGGCAAAATGCAAAGACAATTGTTCCGATTGTGTAGAAAGCTGGTGCTGACAAAATATTAAGACCGTTTAGTACTACAGCTGTACTA
>CACRXP010000271.1:734703-773737 GCA_902702965.1 Spirometra erinaceieuropaei | reverse complement strand
AAAAATTCAGGAGTTCGGGTTCCATATGGGATGTTAAAACCTTCGTGTCAACCTATGTCGAATGAAGTTGAATTCATATTCCGCCTGGTTGAATTAGTTAAATGAGAGGGTTTTGGATAAGATGACCAATCAAAGACATCAGCGACGGCTACAAGGCAGGACCGACTTATATGGCCCCCTAACCAGGACATGAGAAAAGGAACCGCCTGCAATACGTGCGGCTATGAGCCAACTTCCAGTGAAATGAGAGTTAGGTATAATGTAAGGGTTAGTGCCAGGTTAAGGATTAGGTTTAAGGCTAGATTTAAATTTAAAGGCAAGGTAAGTCAGGATCAAGTTTAGGGTATTAACTTCGGAGTTAAAGTTTAGGGTAGGGTGAGGGTCAAGATTAAGGAAAAAGTCTAGAATTATTGGGGTTATTGTTGAATTTACGCCGCGGGAATATTTTGCCTTTTCCGAAATTATACGCAGGTCTACTTTTACTACTTGGGCGGGCACACTTCTTCTCATGTCCTGTTTAGAAGACCGCATAAGTCAGACCTACCCTCTCTAGTTTAAGATAAGAATTCTACCACGCTGCGAGTTAGCTCGACAAGTTCACATATAACGCACTGTTCTTCTGAATGAAGGACAATCGGGAGGCAGGGGTGCAACATATTTCTGGAGCCATCAGATATTTTCGAAAAATGCAATGTCATATCTCTTTAGACGTATGTGCCCCATGCAAGAATAGGCGAACTACGAATTAGAAAACAGTCTAACACCTTGACTAACTCCACCAAAGCGCCGGCCTAGAAGATAGGCAGAACCCTGAACTGTCAGGCACCAGCATACGGCCTTTCAACTGCGTCTACGATTGGAGCAGTGCGTAATCTCCGAAATGTGGCCTCTTAACGGTCGGATTGCATCTAAACGAGGTTACCTCTTTTTCAGCGACGGCAACCTCGGAAGAGTCGTTGGAGAACATCCCACTTGCTACAGACTAACTAGATTCAGTCATGCCAAATTAATCGAAAAATCGTGCACAGCATAAAATGCCAGAAAAATTTGGTGGACGGAGAATGTGGTCTCAATTGCGAACAAAAACTGCGCCCTGTTAAGTTGAAAATAATATCGAATCGTCCTCCGAGGATGCACCTTGGCTGATCGAGGTGAACTTACAACTACGCGCCTGTCCGTGCGATTTGTGCCGCCGGAACATCGGCGTTTGTGCGCATCTGAACGACCCCGCTGAGGTCAGTGCGGAGTAGCCCGAACCAACGAATCGCAGTTGGGGGGATATAAGTAGCAATTACCTGTTAGAACTTTGCTTCGCAAACCTACAAGCGTACATCATGGGCTGTTACGATCCCTGCAGCTGGACTGGATGCAAGTAAGTCACCTTCCTACTAACGCTTCGTATGCCGCATCAAGTTAAAACCGTTTTTAATATATTTCGAGCTAAAGCAGCTATGTACTGAAATCTGATATTAACGGTCCGAAAGTTGTTGCGGAAGGGAACCTTTGACTGCCATCACTCTAATAACGAAAAATGGTATTGCATGCTTTTCATCTTAAATTAGTGGCTTTATACAGCAAAGACCTGATAGTGTAGTTTGCTAATTTTTGGAAATCTTGGACAAAAAACACACTAAAATGTATTCTAAAGTGGGATTGTTTTTGTTTGTTCTTTTAAACTGTTAAAGTGATAATATTCGTTAGAATTATTTGAACAAAAAACGCGAAATCATATGTAAATAATTATGACCTAACTGCTCGTTGTAGAAAGCAAGCTCCTTGAGGCTGATCGATTCAGACCATTAGTCTGCGACTGAGGTGTTATTAAATGAGGTCCCGGAGCTAAAATTCAAAATCAGATTTATCCGCCGGAAATTTTGAGGTAGGAAAAGTTTAAGGCCTGCCGATAAATGATAGCGTCCTATGTGATTACCGACAAAGGCAAGGGAGACTGGAATGACCATTTCTGGCTTATTAGACGTCGTCAACCAGTCATATCCAACCTCGAAGTGTGGAACACCCGAGGCTCGAACTCGCGACCTGTTAGTTTGAGGTCCACGCCTCTAACCATTCCAGTCTCCCTTATCTTTGTCGGTAATAACATACTGCCTATATCATGCGCCGCTGTGCGGCTGCTGGTTGGGCTCGAGAGAGAGCCCATAAGGCACAACGGACCGAGTGAGTTCCGTAAGAACGATCGGTGAGCGCCCCTACCAATGATAACGTCATTGCCCCAAAACGTGTGTAAGATACGCTTATCCCGTATTTTACTCATCTAAAGGCTCATATTGGACTTCGTATAATGACGAATTTTCGGCTACAATGAGAGCGCCAATCCACAACCTGGGGTTCGAGACTAGCAGTACGCTAATGATTATATCTGATATGCGATTGGACAGAAAGTTCTGCCAATGAAGTCAGCTAGCAACGATAGGGTGTAGGACCCACAACCAACTTGCGTTGGCCTGTGGACGGTGTCATACGCTGAGTGGTGGTAGAGGGGGTTTTACGGGTAGGACAACCCACAGGAAGGAGAGCAATAGGACACAGAAAAAAGGTAAAGTTCTGCCGGAAGTCTTATCTTACGCTGTCATTTGACAAGGATTGTGAGAACAATAATCAAAAAATAAACAAAAAGCACTTTTAAAAAATAACGGACTTTGAATAAAACACCGCTGGTAAGTTAACACTTGGTCGAGAATAAAAGTAAATTTCAGAAAATGGGAATGGTGAAAAATAATTGATGTTTACAGTCACAATGAATTCAAGGATATGTTTTTGTAGCTGCCATTTACTTGTGGATGCTACACCCTATCACTATCAAAACCTGAGGTTCAAGAATAAGAGGGCGCTAATGGTCACGCTTGATCCTTATACAGTAATTCTATTGGGCAGAAAGTTTTACCAATGAAACTGGCTTCTCAATATTCGATTGGATATATTCTCATTAAGCCAGCACATTTATATGGGAACGGGCCACAAGTAAAACATGAGTGATAAGAGAAACCGATTACAGTTAGTATTTTCATGTAGGTGGGTTGTGGGAATAGGGGAGGGAGAGAGAATAAGAAACAGGGATTTAGGAGGCAGAAAGATTTAGGGGAAAGGGGGGAGAAGGCGCGGAGAAGTGCTTGCAGCTAACTGAAATTTGGCAACTGTAGGCGTGTCTGTAAGATGTGCTTTGGTGGCCCCACCTGGCGGATACAATACTGTTGGGGGTTGGAGTTAAGGGTTATGGTTAAGGATTACGGGATATAGTCAGGGGCTAGGGCTAGGGGTTAGCGCAATTACTTGTCGACCATTGAAAGTACAACCACGCACTTCCAATCGCTTTTCGCTTGCATACAACTACTTGACCTCGTCGCCTATGCGTTCCTCGGCTTCACCTGTAAAAACCCCGCCGGTCCCGCATTAGGATGGCTGAGGTTTGTTTACTTCAGGTGGGGCTACCAAACCACATCCGACCGGCGTGTTTCCACTAGGTTTACACAAACCAAGATGAGCTCGTTATTAAATAGGCGGGTCCTGTGAGGTGCAGTCACGCAGCTTTTAATGTGTCTTTCTATCCCCGGCCGAGATTCTTAATTCTGTTTGACAACTCTACGATCCATCACAACATATTCTCTACATTCTGTGACGAAACCTTCAAACCAGATACCTCAACTGAGAACCACACACCAGAACACTATTTGATAAATCATAAATTTTTCCCCTGCGCTGAAAATGGACGGCCATTTAAAGTTTCTCGTCAGAGTGACTGATGGAAATGCGTCTTTTTTTGCTGATTGCAGTTCCTACGCTGGCTACGGCTGCTACGGCGGTTACGCTTTTAGCTGCTGTGGTCCTTGCGGCGCGGGAGCGGGCGGATGCGGTGGGTGCGGCGGTGGATGCGGCGGGTGCGGTGGCGGATGCGGTGGATGCGGTGGTGGCTGTGGTGGGTGCGGTGGCGGCTGCGGATGCGGTGGCGGGTGCGGAGGCTGCGGCTGCGGCAACGCCTGCGGACCACGCCTTTGGAACTGCGGTCGGTGGCCTTGACGCGCGTCCTCTCCCCCCTTCACCATCACCCTCCAAAACACACAATCGATGAACTCCCACATGCCTTTGACTTTCTGGCCAAATCTGTCCTTGAGAAAAACAACACATACTTCTGTCTTCCCAAGTAACTTGCATGTTTGTTCTCTCGGTGAGATGTGGTCCCACCTCATGGACACAATAATGCTGGGGTTAGGGGTTATGGTTGGGGTTAGGGTTTGGATCGAGGTTAGGGAAACTATTTCTCAACCACTCAAAGTGCAACCGCGCATTCCCAATAGCTTTTCTTTTGCATACAGCAACTTGACCTCACCGTCTGTACGTTCCCCGGCCCCACCTGTAAATAATTCCATTACCACCAGTCTCGTATTATAGGTGGCTTGGGCTTGCTTACCTCAGGTGGGGCTACAGTAGGTGGGCTAACTCATAAAATGTCAACGAAATTCCGAAAGGCGTTTTTGTTTCGAACAGCTTAAGTAAGTAGGGTTGTAAAGCCAATCATCATGCCACATAATTCTATAATAATTCAGTTGCCTCAGGATGTTGACTTTCAAACAAACTTCTTTTCGGCTGCATGCAAGGACTACACTCTGTAAAAATGACAAGTTAAGTAGCATGCATTTTTCTCATTGGTTTTCAATGCCCTTAGATAGTCAATTATATTTCATAGAAAACATGCATAAAATATCCGTTTTCCCGCTCATCCGGTAGAAAATTACGTCTTACTTCAATTTTACACTCGAAGAAACGGTTTAATTAGGTTTTAAGAAACTTTTCCAATTCCTGAATACATTTGAACTTGACCTGCCGCTACACTTGCGTTCAGGGTTTCTAATCTACAAGTTGTATATTTTCCGCGTACGGAAAGCCGTAGATTTCTCTACGGTATTCAGAGAAGATCTTATGGGGTTCATAGAATTTGGCGGTGGATTTGAGCCATATTGTTAACTTTGAAAGCAACACTAGTAAATGCAGAGACATGACGTTTTATGAACGGCCATTTCACGGTATTAAAAAATCTCACAATTAGAAACTTTTTAAAACTAAATTATACCCTTCTTAGAGTATAAAATTGAAAGAAGACGTAATTTTCTACCAAATGAGCAGAATAATAAATATTTTTATGCATGTTTTCCATGAAATAAAAATGACTTTTTATGGGCATCGAAAATCAATGAGAAAAATTCATGCCACTTAACTAGTCATTTTGTGCAGAGTGTAGTTCCTGCCTGCCGCCGAAAAGAAGTTCGTCTGAATTATTATGTAATTATGTTGCAGAATGATTGGTTTTAAAACCATACTCAGTTTATCTTTCCGAAACGGAAACGCTTTTCGGAGTTTTGGTTGACATTTCATGAGTTAGCCCACCTACTGTACATAACCACATCTGACCGTTTTTTTGCTAAACGGAATGACTTCAGATTTTCGGGTACACTGACGACACAGTTAGACTGCGCCAAATTCGTTCTCGTCCTGTGCGGAGGAAGTTGGATTTCTGGTTAATTGGAACTGACCGATCTCTTACCAACGTAAGTAAAAGTTGAACCGACCGACAGAATTAAAACTTCAGTTCCAATTCGGGCTGATTAAATACTTATTATCGAAAGGGAGAAGGAAGTACAAAACTCTGTAAAGGTAAACAGTTCGTGGTGTCCCCCAGAAACGCATGAAAAGGCACGACAATACTTACGCTGTGCGAAAATAATGACATTTCGAAATTCGCACATAGTTTAGGCTCCGTTACCGACGTCCCTTCCCTTTTTGATTGCATTATGTGTCCCGTCCCCAAAACGAGCTACGCGATAGATGCGTTGGACTAACACAAGGACAGGCCTTATCGGAAATGCGCACTCACAGCAAATGTCAACATTTGGGGGTGTGGTGACAAGTCTATTTGCAGACTCCCGCCGCACCAAATGGAATCCCTGTCACTCTCTATTTTTGATGTTCTGTAAAGTCCTGATCAGAGTACGTTGTGGACCAGGGTTGCGATGGTATGCCAAGGTGCGGGGTTTCGCCACGCAAGTCACTTGCGCTCTTTCTCGCATCCGCTATTCTTGACTCAGTCGTGACACCAGATCCAGGTGGGGGGAAGGGGAGGGGTGAAGTAGGTGCTACGCAAGTCAACTATCACTATAAACGGAAGCATGCGAAATCTGTCCTGCCAGTTCTTACCCCATTGTGAAGCGCACGCAAAATCCCTTCTTCTACAACTGAGTGGTCAATCAGAAAAAAACTCTCGAAGGTGATAAGGAGTAAAACTGGATTGCAAAAGTACATTCTTAGGTAGGATTGTTACTGATAAATGCTTAAATCCAAGTGCAGACTGGAGGATGCCGTTTTGCTCACTGGATGTCACAACCTTCCGGAACCGCAAAAAATACCAAAATCCATGAGGCCACTAGCGAGTTCTTCCACTCGCAGAATTGCCCAGATAAGAACGAGGACAAGGTCCAGATTTTTGCCCCACGAAACGCCGCACTACTTGCAAGACCTAGCCTGCTACATTTTCAGATTCGAGTTGTTGGTACTTTTGGCGTTGTAGAAATCCCTACTGAGGAATCTAGAAGAATACCGAGTTACCTAAGAACTGCGACCGGTAAATTCACATTGGATGCGCATGCTTGGATGGTTACCATCCAGTCAGTCAAAAACCCGATGGGATAAAGTTTCAAACGCAATAATGCGGTTGTATGTTATAATGACCGTCTTAAAACGACTGATTTATCCAAAAAATTAATCCCGGGACTCATTACTCGAAAAATCGCATTCTCTATGGGAGATGAATTCAGTCGACTAAAGAAGGCTCTAGCAAATGGGGTAACATTAAAATCGCTGTTCAACCGCTTTATGGTGGGTGGCATTCGACAGACTTGTGAACCAAATTTTAGGAAAATTCCCTATCAAAAATGTTTCCAAGCATGTCTCTTCACAGTGCGTTCGGAAAATTCGAAAGTCTGGTGGAAGGTAAAAATATACTTCGGAAATAAAAAGACACATTATCAGAGATGGCAGTTCTGATAGGCATACACTGTCATCCTAGGCTGTTCTCCGTGACATAGAATAATGGCTTAATTGCCCGACTTACTCCAGTCGCTTATGCAGGCGTCAGATATGCAAAACATCCACATATATATATATATGTGTGTAGAAACAATAGTTTCAGAAATTATAAAGGGCAGGACTTGGCTTGAAGCGGCCGGGACATTAATTTTCGGTAAAGCATTTGCCATTTATTTATATACAGACTTATACCTCCTTTGTCTGTACTGTTAGTTGCTATGCGACTGCGGGGCTCTGGTATGAGTCTCAAGGCCCAACAGAACGAGCACACTCAGCTACCCAATCGATGAGAGCTCATCTTTCATACAAATATATACAAATACATATACATAATGGTGGAAGGTCGCTCAATGATCGCGCTATGGAACTCATTCGTCCCGCTGTGCCTTAAGGCTCTCTACCTCGAGCATAACCAGCAGCTGACAAGGCCTAATAAGTCAGAAATTACCAACCCACTCTCCCTCGTCTTTGTCGGTAATGTTATTCTGTATACAGTGAGTGACCGATCCCATGGAACGTTAGCCGAAGTCCTTAAGTGTGTTTTCGATTAGGAAAGATCATCCAGGTAGGGTTGTTATATCAGTTATTACGCGGAATAATCGCAAGATACATCGGAATTGCCAGAATATTGGCTTTTGAATGCACTGCTTAGCGACATCCTGGAAAAAAAGTATTCGGTAAAAAATCACTTCTTAAATAACAGGCATTTTTCACATTGATTTATGTTGACCTACTAGGTTGAAATATACTTTACAGTAAACATGCACAAGATGTGGTGTTTTGTACTCACGTCCTTGTCTCGTTTTATTCTCAAAAAGGGCATATTTAAGTTTCAGGAAACTTTTCCAATTCCCGAATGCGACGGCTGATCAGGCTCTAGATTCTTTGGAAACCGGAAAATTTTCAAACCAAAAGCAACTCTTTCTTGGAGTACGGAATTTGAACAAAACAGGACTTGTTACCAATTGATTACAAGGAGGAATGTTAGTGTGCATAATAGCATTGCCGACGAAGGCAAGGGAAACTGGAATGGAAATATCTGGCATCTTAGGCGTCGTCAGCCAGTCATACCCCCAACCTCGAGGTGTGGGACACCTGAAGCTCGATCCCGTGACATGTGTATTAGAATTCCAACTTCCTAAATACCGGGTCTCGGGCTCGATGTCTTGTCGGTCGCGGTCGGGAATATACAATGGTAGAAGGGCGTCCGCCAATCGTGTTACGGAACTCACTCGTCCCGTTGTGCCTTAAGGCTCTCTCTAGAGCTCAACCAGCAGCCGCACAGCGGCGCGTGATAGATAGTTAGAATAGCGTTCCCAACAAAGACAAGGGAGACTGGAATACCCACTTCTGGCTTGTTAGCCGTCGTCAGTGTTCCACTCTTCGGGGTTGGCTGTGATTGGCTGACGACGGCTAATAAGCCAGAAATGGCCATTCCAGTCTCCCCTGTCTTTACCGGTAATGCCACTCTGCCTATCTATCACGCGCCGCAGTGCGGCAGCTGGTTGGGCTCGAGAGAGAGAGAGAGCCCTAAGGCACAACGGGACGAGTGAGTTCTACAGTCCGATCGGTGAACCACCCTCTACCCCAGCTAAATTACTACTAAGCACCTGTCTTATAAATACGGGAAAAATTGGCGCGCGCTTTCGAGGACTTCCTGAAAGATGGCCTTCCTTCGGCCAGCAACTCACCCTGTCACCTCCGCCCACGGTCTAGAGTCGAGAAGACCGAAGGCGGGATTGGACCGTCAGCGCGTGCCAAACCCACGCAGGGGGACGGCTAGGATTCCATTCGAGTGGCCAGGTTAGGAAGGAGCCTGTCTGCGCACAACAACGAAGGGTGGCCGGTTCGGATGCTAAATGACCCTAGAGGCCACATTAATAAGGAGCCATTGCGGCCTGACTCTTTGTCCTTTGAGGACGAAGCAGAACTTCAAGCCAGGAATTTTATCTAAACCGTGATTGCTCATAGTGAAGAATACAGTGCGTGACCGATCTCATGAAATGTTGGCCGAAATTCTGAAATGCGTTTTCGATTACGAAGGGTTACCCAAGTGGGGTTGTAATACTGATCATCATGCAGAAAAATCCTATGTTACTTCAGACTCGCAAGGATATCGGCATTTTATTGCACTTCTGTTCGACCGAATACAAAAACAACACTCGTTAAAAATTGCCACTTAAGTAGCGTGCATTTTTCCCTTTAGTTTTCGATGGTTTTGCAAATTCAAGCATATTTTATAGAAACCACGAACAAAATATTTTTTTCTTTCAGTCGTTTGATAGAGAATTATGTCAACTTGAAATTTTACATTTGAAGAAGGCGTGTAATTAGGTTTTAAAATTTTTTTCTAATTCCCGAATAATTTGGAGCCTGATCAGTCGTTGCATCAGCGGTTAGCGATTTCAGTCAACAAGGTGCATACTTTCTGCGTAAGGAAAATCGCATATTCCACAATGCCTTTAAGAAGATACCGTCTAGAGTTCATAACATTTTGCAATGGATGCGGACCGTGTTGTACATTTCACGAGGAGCATTGCTAAACGGACATGATAGATGCTGTATGTACGGACATCGTACGGTCTGAAAAATCTCAGAATTAGAAACTTTTTTAAAACCCAAAGATAACTTTCCTTAGGGCATAAAATGAAAAAACAATGCGATTTTCTACCAAGTGAGTAAAAAAGCATATTTTGTGCATGTTTTCTAGGAAGCATATTTGAATTTATAAGACCATCAAAAATCAATGTGAAAAATGCATGCTACTTAAGTAGTCATCTTGTAAAGAGTGTGGTTTACGCAGAAAGTCAGAAAGAAGTGCATTTAAAAACCGTCATCCTGACGAGTATGAAATAATATAGGATCATTCTGCACGACAATTAATATTACAATCCCACCTAAGTAATCCTCCCTAATCGAATACGCATTTCAGAATCTCGGCCAATATTTCATGAGATCGGTCACGCACTGTATATGCTGAGATGGTGAAAACCTGTGCAGACTTGGCTAACGAGTTCCCATAGTGACAACTGCATTTTGCAGTGACCCGTCCCTTGTCAAATTAGGGATTTGTGAGTGAGTGGGCGCCCGTGGTGTTCGGCGCCATCAGTAAGAGTTCGAGTATTATTCTAGGCCAACCCCGTTTTACATGAAAAAGGTAAGATAGGTTGTCGGCACAGAGCATCGCATGTGCATTTATTCCGTTACTTACTCCCGTAGAGCAGGTCATATTGGTCGTGAAAGAAGCGCCTATCGAAAAGAATACAGTGGCACCTCCCGGCATGGCTGTCAAAAGGTGAAGTCGAAAGCATAAATAGTGCAATTTCGGGCATTACGAGGACCCAAACACAGTCTTCCGTGTGATTTACAAACTCCCACCGAACTGCACTAGCCGACTAGGTCAGCGTCTGCCAGGAATGGCCGAGGTTACTGCCATCAGGTTGCGAAGGCTGGTCTTGTGCACACAGATGAACCTTGTACAGACTCCACATCTACCGTAGCCAAAGGCCGGTTAAATGTATGCACCCACGCGCGCCTCCCGCCTTCCCCGCCTCCTTACTTACTGTCTCTTATTTCTTCTCTCCCCTCTAATCACACACCCCACTTTTACGGAAAGACTATCTTTAATCGATTCCTCTTGCCTCTCATATGCTTTATTTGTACTCCGTTCCCATAATGACCTAATGGGAAGTTATCGAAAGTATACGTATGTTCACCTATTGGCCTTCTGAATCCGCCTATGGAAATCTTCACAACTCTTTTAAAACCATGCATTCCTACCACTAGGATGCTAGGTAGTATAGAAAACCAGCGAAAACCCGGTCCGTAAACAGCTGCTTATTTTGTTAAGTGGGGATACGAGGCTAAGAAGCTGAGAATCGGGAAATCACTAACCTCTTCATCGTCCCCTTCTCCCGACTCCGTATCAATGCTTTGAACAGGTGAAATAGAGGCATTTCGATGACTGCGGTACTCCCGCCAACCTCGCTGAATGCACTTTGCAGCCTCATTTTGGTCTAGTGGTTTCGCTGCCGAACGACGCTGTCCCGAGTTCCGTCGGAGAAGAGGCCTCCTCTTGACATCAAGTTCGTTAGAGGCCGCATTCCTATTGCTTGGGCGAAACAGACAGACGTGTCAGTTAGCAGAGTTGAAGGGCCTCAGCCACGAAATGGAAAAGCACTTTTCTCTCAGACCAACAATAAAGCGATGCGTTTTGTATTGCGCCCTATATGTCAGTCTACCCCTTCCACAGGAATTGTATGCAAAAAACGCCTTGAACAGGTTCTCCGCATGCATTCGGTCATATCTTTATCAGAATGCTCAGGATTGGTGAACCCGTCTAGTCGAATCATAAGATGCTTCAGTAACAACATGCTTTAATGGCATTGGAAACCTATTAGGCGTTTTTGTGACTTTGAAAATTCATAAAAAGTTCAGGCACTACTCTTCTTGCACTTGTTTTCTGTCTCCCACTACCATATCGGCTGGATGTAAAGACGCAAAGTTGTGGGAAACAGTGGTAAAGAGTTAAGTCTCGGTCGCTTTTCGGAAACGAAAAGGGCATATACGACCGAGGTCCAGTGAAAAACATCATACAGTAAACAGTTGTTGTTACTCCTTCCCCGTGTCCGCTGATATGCTCCTAGAGGAATTCGAAACCTCGGGCATTAAACACAGCTTCAAGACTGCTATCAGCAAGTATGTTGGGATTGTTGATGACAATGAAAATAACTGACAAAATGCGTCGCATACCCAATATTCCCATCCGATTTTGGCGACAAAGGAGTAGGCGGTGTTTTATCAGTGCGTTGGGGTGAAGGCCGTTCCATTTTTTCATTGTCTTGAGCCCGAAGGTGTGCGATTTCTTGCCTAAAATTTCACCTGTTCTGGTCAGTGATACTGCTAGAGTGATAGCAAGCAAGCGGAATCAAAACCCACTTACAAACGAAGTTTCCTGGAGAGACAGCAGACTGGAAACTGCTATTATGAAAACTAAAAAAGCAGGGTTCTAAGAAAATCACACACTTTCATGAATTATTGCCTTCCGTGGGAGAGAACGTTTTGGTTTTGTAAGCATGTACTCTGTACTTATCCGCTTGAAAAGTCTCCTTGCATTCAGTGAGTTTTAAAACACCTACGGGGTGGATGACTTGGTCTTCGCACAGCAATGGTTCCCTCCTAAAGTTGACGTGCTATCAGAGCGGGGCAGAGGGAGAGAGCAAAGTTTGGTTTTTGTGAGCTGAGATGGCATTTGAGGAGGCGAGCTTTTGCTCTTCTGTCAACTTTTGCACTTGCCTTTATCAGCAGAGGAGAGCGAAAGATCTTAAATGATATCTATTCGCCGAAAGTAATCTAACTAGTTTAAGGTTGTGGCTTAAACTTCTGTCAGCTGAGTGGACCAACTCAGTTTTCCAGACTGAAAGCAATTTCTTGCCAAAAATTTGCCATGTTAACGTTACAATGACAAAAGCAAAGACAGGTAGCAGGCGAGTGAAATCACAAACGACTTACAAAAGGAAGCCGCCCAGACAAACAATAGACCTGAAATCTCTTTTACGTTAATTAAAGCTCTTAGAAAGTTAAACAATATCATGGATCATTACTTTCCTCAATGCGTTTTGGTTTTGTGGGCAATACTGTGTACTTATCGTCTTGAATCGTCTCCTTGCATCTAGTGACTTTTCAGAACATAAACTGGATGGATGACGTGGTCTTCTCGTCGTAATGACTCTCTTCTAACGCTGAGAGAGAGAGAGAGCAAAATTTGGTTTTTGTAGGTTGAGGTGCATGCAAGTTTGTTGCCCGTGGCGACACGGGCTTTTCTTGTCATCTCGACTTTTGCACATGTCTTTGCGAGCAGCCAGGAGTGGAAGATCTTGCATGCTTCTACTTCACTTTAATAAACATCACGCGCTAAAAGTTGTGGCTCTGAAGGTTGCCAGCTGAACAGGATGACGTGGCTCTCCAGACAGAGGATCAGAGAGCACGGACTCCTTAATGAGGCACCATAAAAATCCTCATCTATGTAATATCAGCGACAGAGGAAATTCCAGTCCGTGCGGGTTGAGAGTCTAGCTCAAATGCTATGCAGACAGATAAGCGGAAGCGGTCTCAGTCATTGTGTCCGATAATATGTTTAATCTGCTCGGTCCAAGCTTGTAAAATGAATATTCGTATAGCAAAGAGATTGTGTTTGGTCAAAACTTCGTGCGCCAGACGACGAACGTAGTGATGAGTATCTTCAATCGACAATATTTCAGTATATAATATGACGAAGAAAAGTTGCGACCAGACGCGATTGGAATAGGTATCATGAGATTACGTAGAGAGTACAGACGTTCATGGTGATTTAATGGGACCGTATCAAACTATTTGTGTTCTCAACACCTTTTACAAACAGCCACCTACTCTCTCGAGACGGTTAGTTCATTTGTCTGTACCGTATCCAAGCTAATCACGTAAACGGAGTACGAAAAGTTGCGAGCATATCGGTTCCCGCGGCTCCGGAAACAAATTGATCAATCGATGCGTCGAACTGCCACATGTGTACGCCGCTCTACGCAGCCACCCGCGGTGTACCATTTCTGCAATTAGTAAGGTACTGTTTGACAGGAACTTTTAATATCCTTTTAAGCTAGAGCAGGTGACGCACTTCCTCATCGTTCCCACTAGTTCTGTGCTCGATTGAAAGCGTTTTAGCTCTGCTTCTCTAAGTATTGGTCTACTAGTACTTGCATGAACGTTGGCGAATTCTTATTAAGCTTTACTCTATCACATACAGGCTTAATCGCATAGATTAGCGGCCAGTGCGCCCGTTTACTTTGATGAATTGTGACTCCTACTTCGTTTCCAGTGCAGACCAAGCGACGACACGGATGAAAGCGCACTTATTACCTTTTAAATCACTAGGTAATACTATTGCCGGCGATTAACAGTTCGTACATAAGAGTTCCAGTGTATGAAGAAGCTTCATTTCAGACCCTGTTTTGAATCAACAAAAAGGCACCCAAACTCGTTGCACAATGTTTACCACATCTGGTAAACTTGTTTTAAAGGCCGTCTGCGGTGTATCTTCGTCCTTCCACATCACCTAATATTGGTCGTCAAAGTGGCAATAGACTCCAGCGACAAGAGGTTTCGATAATTCAAGTCTTCCTCGGCCCCAATAGTCTAAAGCTAAATAATATCTAACCACAACGCTGTTGTTTTTGCGTGGGTGGTACTGGTAGAAGTGTGCTGTAAGCTTGAACTAGATATTTACCTTTGCTACTTACTTAAGTAAAGAAACGGTCTAGTCAACAGAACTTTCACCCAGTCGACAGTGCACAGTGTTCAAGACCGTGTCCAGTTTTTTAAACGCGCGATCTACAACTAACTGACAAAGCATAGATCATAACCGGGGTCATATAGAGACCACGTTAAAGATGTCTGCAAAATTACACCATATCCGCGTAGTTGGCTTCCAGCTCTTGCTTCCGCTTCTCCAGGTATTGGTTCCTTCTTTCCAAGTCTCCTAGACGAACCTGCACTTCATCCACCTCTATAGCATCGATATACTTCTCCGCCGGAGGTGCATCATGCGGCTTGTGGACTTCTGCGTGGTCGTTCCCACGTCCTGCATCGTTGTCGGGCTTTGGTGCTGCGAGGAAGTAAAAGCTTTAAGGGCACTTAGTGTCCACTAATTTTTCGTCCAGTCGATTGGCTAAATAAATGACCAATCAGGTCTCAATACAGTCCAGTACACATTCCTGGCTAGGTGAGCAGAGTTGCAGCATCACCCAACAGAACTGCTTTTAAAAATTCCTACCAATTTTATAAGGACCATAAAAGTGCGGCCTCTGACGAGATCCCAAACTGAAAGTTCACATCATCCTTTCAATTAATTACAGATACTAGCGTGCCTCAGCAGGGTGCGGTGCGCACTGTTTAATAACCACCGGATTAGTCACATAAACTTTGACGCATACTGTGCGTTACTGCGCAAATCCTTTTAATCGGAAAATTGTGTCAGTGCTGTATAACTCTACTAATGTTATTATAAGTAACAAAACCGGGCCTTCACTGATATCAGATGAAGAAACGGGTTAAGCTCGCATCTGTTTTATTGGTAATTTTGTGGGGCTAACAAAGGACATCTGGATTTATTTAAACGATGACAGAATCGTTTAAAAATATCTTCAGAACGGGATCATCATCTACGTGTTAGTACAGTGGCATTAATTATAAATCGGGCTGTCAAGTTACGAAACGCGTGACAAAAAATGCCTTATCGTTGAGAATTTTCCCGGTCGTCTATTTCTGCCTCATTCCTGAAGTACCGAAATTTACGTAATATACTTCTACATAATTTTCAAGATCGTCAATAACTTCACTCGTAAATTATGCCGAAGAAATGCTTTTGCAATGTGTTTTAGAAGCACAGGTATTTAGAAAGTGTTTTAAAAAGTCTTTCATCCTAACGAATCTAACGTCGTAAAATTAAATGACCCTTTCTACGAGAGGGCAAAAGCAATCGGTAATGACAGAAATATTGACTTACGATTGAGAGGCGTAGCAAAAATTGTCCCCGCAGGTAGTGAGCTGTCGGTCGGTCTTCGGCGTCCGGTGCGCTCGATCGGAGGACAGCAGTGTTTGCCTTCGGAGCATGCAAATACGAATAAAATATTTTTCCCCTGTCGATTAATGGGCTCGAATGTCGCATAACAAATACAATGTTGACCCGCTCTTCAATCAACAGCCCGGCCGTAGCAAAATGCCACGATAAAAGACCTACCTGATGAGATGACTTTTATTACTAAAATTGTTCTACTCACACTATTTCAAGTAGTAGCAGCGTTGATTAAAATATTGTCGTGTAACAAGATTCACATTTCGAAGGCAATATGAGCCGCCAGATATAGGCCAGCAGAGGACTCAGTAAGCAAGCATTTAGGTACTTACCATAAGCAAGTACCGTGAATTTGAAATTTTCGGTCAAAATATTTCGTGAGAAAGCAAACTTTTTGTGATGTTTACCGGAAAGTTTGTTCTAAGGCCTTCAAAAGGCTTCTAGGTTAAGGAATATGACGTTTAGAGGAAAGGGTACGTTGAATCAAGATTATCCTGCAAATTCGAACGCAGTGACCAGCTGTCTGTCAGTTAAGCCGAAGCCTACTTACGCAGCTAAAAATTATCCTCGCTAGATGACAAAAGATGGTGAAAAATGAAATTTAAAGATTCTCAAACAAGTTGACACTTGATTTTCGGTCAAGCACACAACCTCTTGACAAGAGTTCACCTCAAAATGTTCTCCAAATGGTATTGTGCTTCCGAAGATCCTAAGCTTGTGAGACTACCTGTCGCAAGTTATCGTTCATGAGCTGGAAACTGGGCACATACTTGCTTGGGATAAAGCAAGCATTGTTGACGTCTATTTATCTTAGAAATACTTGGCGTTTTTGAGAACATACACTCGGAAGATTCGTTCATGAGTTGACACATTCAATTAGACTGAGGGTGCAAAAATCTCTAAAATAAATGGAGCAGAAGACACCAAATCTAAGCGAGATGAAAGCTTACAGTAATCGCTCATTGGCGAAAACGACAAAGATCAGTGATTTTCCAAGAAACGTAAATTTTTAAATGACCTACACATTTACTGCATGTGTGAAGACGGCTTGGAAAACCGGTTGTCGAAAATTTGTGCAAACCTCAAGACACACTTTCTTCGTGCATAAAATGCAAAGACAATCTTATTTTCTACCAAAAGAGTAAACGAAAGCCTATTTTTGTGCACGTTTTCTATAAAATATATTTGAATTTGTAAGACCATCGAAAATAAATAGGAAAATGCATGCTACTTAAGTAGTCATTTGTTAATGAGTAAGATATCTGCAGGATGTCAAGAAGGAGTGCATCCAAAAGCCGACATCCTGGCGAATCCGAAATGCTATAGGATTATGCCGCATGCTGATTAATATCACAACCCCACCTAAGTAATCCTTACTAATAGAAAACGAATTTCAGAATTTCGGCCAACATTTCATGAGATAGGTCACGCACTGTATATGGGGTTGTGATACCGATAAAGACAACTGGGTCCATAGTGGATATTTGTGAATTATCAACCGAAAGAAGCCAGCCATATCCAACCAACTGAGTTGATAACTCAAGATTCAATCCCGGGATCTCTGGCATTTAAGTCGAAGATTCTACCATTGAGTCACGGACCCGTTGTCCTGTCAGTTGTGATCAGGAATATTAATGATGTTGTAGTGGCACTCATCAACCAGGTTAGGGGACATGCTCGTCCCAAGTCTTTGGGATTAAAAAAATACTATTGCGCATATTTTCGGATATTACACCCCAGCTAGTCGTCTGACGATTGAGCAAGGGCTCCTGCTGTTCACCAATAGGCATTCATTGTATCAAGTTCCCTGGTCAGTATTGACTGCGCCGGATTCCATTTGTGCTTGAACAATTGGCATATAGCATCTCGACTTATATGTCCATTGATTTATGCCTCATCTGGGTGCATTGCTTCAGCCCACAGCAGCCCTGAAATCGTCTGAACGGCATCAAAACCCTAATGTGACACATCTATGTCCTTAGGCCCCCTCCAGTAACCCACCCGCTCTTATTACAAAACGCAGGGTCCTAGTCCAAATCCCAGAAGCTTAACAACAACACGTACGGCAATCTAAAGACCGGCTGATCGGAGTCTAGCTCTCAGTATTACATGTCTACTTAAATCACATAAGTAGCTAGCCACACATCAAAATGGACGCGGTATCACACAAGGGATGCTTACTGAGGTATATCCATAGCTACGACCATCCTCACGCTAAAATTAGTCGTCTGGTGAACTCTCCGTTGTGTTAAGAATGTGTCTGGCCTTGGCGAAGGACAGTTGACAAAACACCAGGCACGGACAACACACAAGCCCGCAACTATTGTTTGGCCATTTAAACAGAAAAGAATTGTTTATAAACGACTATTTACCAATTGGAATGCAGTCGATTGTGGTCAGACCGAGAAATCGCCTTCCATCCGTAAACATTAACATCCGCCAGCATTAGGTAAACGAGGCCATTTGTCCCAGATAGCGATGCATATATTTTACACAGGACAGGTACATGAGAGAAGACCGGCAGCATATATTTGATCTAACTGTGAAAAACTCGGCGACCTCAGTGGGATTCAAACCCACGACAGCAAGGGGAAGGTTTGAGTACAACCAACGCTCTAGCCGCCCGAGCTACAAGATCCCACCGGGAGCCGGGAGTATAATCACACTTGGGTCGAGTTAGCCGACCAGACTACTGCAACCTGTGCATTCCACCAGTTCTTAGACAGTAAGCTGACCGCCAAACAGAACTTCCTAAGTAATATATCTAGAATTCACCATATGATTACCAGGTTTAAGATCTCGTGGGGATTTTAACCCAACAAAATATCTATTAGTCACGTGAGCCTAGTAATCATTTGGTGGATTCTAGACCACCACCCTAACCCCAACCACTAATCCATAGTCGTAACCCCTAACCCATAACCCCTACCCCCTATAGCCTATCCATAACACCTAGCTCCTAACCCTAACCCCTAGCAGGTACGGCTACGAGATAGGATCTTGCCGAAGAATCCACAGGTGCCGTGCTTTGACAAAACACGCTAACCCCGAGTTAAAGATGACGACACATCTTGGGAATATTTCCGTCTCATTGAAAACGCCTGTTGCGGAACATTCTAAACAGCAACGGCCAGTGAAGAGCTACATTATGTCCCAAAACTTCCTTCGGAGTACTTGTTCGGGCGCAAACAACTCGGACGTTGCGTTACCTGGAGGCGGCCTATATACGACGGGTAAAACCAGATATTTGTAAACAGATGGAACACTTGGCTAAACTAGCATTGCCATGGTAGCCTCTAGCTCCATGACTTCCCTTCCCCTCTCACCTTTTTGATCGTTAACGCTCCCCTTTTTCACTTATTCCCATACAATGTTTAAGTTACTAACTTTATCGATTAGCCAGCTTTACCCAAAACCATGACCTTGCTGTTTCTCCATTGATTTTCTGCACAAATTCAAATCTGCTGTATGCTTCCCACTCGTTGTCTATGTTATAAATCGACAGAACGCAGCTGACGAGCCGTCACGAAATTTTTGGTACCATTAAATCCTGCCCTACTTGACAACTTCAACTTCGTACCAGGGACAAAATGCTTCAAACTCCAAACTACATCTAAACGTACATTTCTGAAGCTGTCTGATGAGTTGATTGTTTAACCGTCCCACAGCCTCCTTCTCCCTGTGTAGAGCGCGGATAGCCTTGGTCATGGCGATGAGGCGAGCATTCTGAAACCTGTCATTGTGCATACTGCTCCCCCTGCCGTCATGCTCACTGCAGCGGTTCCGGCGGGGTTGCTGGCAGCCGTCAGTGCCCGCACCTTGCGACGGCGGCGATACACTGCTGCTCAGGAGTCTGCGAAGACGATCAATCTCGCCGTAGGCGTTCTCCAGCGCCACTCTGGTTTCCCTCTTTTGGCTTCGTTTTACCTCGTCCTGTAAAGATCTTGCAGGACCGACGGGGAGGCAAAAGAAAATGACAGAAAATGTAGGAGAGGTGTTTTTGTTGAAATTTGTCTAGCTTAACTGACTTGTGTAGACGCGAAACTGATAGCCAAACTCAGATCAACTCCAGTGGCGACAAAAAGGGGTTTTACGGGCGGAGCTGATCAAAAATTTATAAAAGTCAGCCGAAATTGTGAGAGCGCCACAGGCCTCAATAAAAACTAAGTTTGTTTAAACGGACTAAGTGAGAAAAAAAGGTAAGCCGCACTAAGTTTGAAAATAACTCGAAAATAGCACGACAAGGCCGAGGAACATGCGCGAACGCCTGGGTAGCGGGAGATGTAAGGAATAGTAGATGGAGAGCGGAAGGTGATCAGTGAGAAGACAGAATGACGGAAACGGATCGTAAAGCAATTTTAGGACGAAGAAATGGCTAGGGACGATAACCCAGACTGACACTAGGTCGTCGAAAAGAAAGGGTAAGCGTCAGCGGTTATGCACAAATGAATGTCAGTAGGCAAAGTATTATGACAAAGCAAAGTTTGCAGATTGTAGTAAGCTACACGACGGCCAGGAGTAGGCGTGATGCCCAGCGCGCTAGCTCTTCCCCAAGCGAAAGATAAACGCTGGACAAGGGAGGATCGGGGAAGATTCGGTCACAAAAACAAGACCGGACGGCGACGTCTTGTCCAGCCGGAGTCCACTAGACCGACATTAAGTGCAATTTTATATGCTGCAGTAGGCATAAAGTGAGAATGCAAACGAAAACCGCCTCCGGCCATTCGACCGACTTTGGTAACCCGAAGGAAAATCACAAAACATACAAACCTAATTCACGCTACTGAAATAAGATAAGTAGGCAGATATACGAAGTTAGACCGCTCAGGTAACACGTCCACATAATTTAGTCCTGCCCAGAAAAGTTTTGTATGAGCATAAGCCTGCTGCCCTATCTTTGAGCTACGTAAGTACGCTCTGTCGCGTGAAAGCAAAAGTGTCCGCATTACGTGAGTGGGGCATCTAAATATTTCTCGTGGAAGACGTTTGAATTCAGACAAACTCTCCGCACTCAGATTGCAGCCATGGCACGACCGCTGATAAAGGCAAACATGCTGTAAATAAATACATTATTGTACGCACGTGTACCGCTTCTTTAACCTTAAATCTTGATCACGCCTCCTTATGTGACCAGTGTAAGCCAGTTGTGGTCATGGTATCACGAACTATCACGATCACTGATTTGTTCTACACGGTTATGTCGTCGACGTTCTAGTGCCGGTAAACCTTTGATGGCACGCTGAATGCCGCGCCCCGGATGACCGCGATGACAAACCAAGCGCTTCTTGCGATTAGATCATCTAAAACTGAAATTTTTGCGTGATTGTTGTAGGTAATCTCACTGCACTGCTGCTGTCAGAACGTCTGGAGGAAATTCTGACCGAATCTTGATGCTAACAGAACTCGCTTCGACATCGGCAAGCTCTCGTGGTGAAATCAAAATCCTAATCCAGCCTGAAACTTCCTGAGAGGATGGTGCAAACTACGCATATATATATATTCAGTCAGGAATGGGCGCACACCGATCCATTGGCATCCCGAAGCAAACAATTTTCGTAGGTGCGATAGGGGTCACGAACAGGCAACCACCTACCAGTGTGCGCCCATTCATGAGTGAATAAATACCCGATCTGCAGCGACAGAGACTGGCAGGTGGCGAGACACTGATGAACTTCGTTTCGATGAAGTGCTTATGACCCATTTAATAGACCCCAGTGCTAGACCAGCTGCACCAAAACTGTCAAAACTACAACGCCAATCGGGATTTAGCTGTTGGCGATCTGGCTGATTAAGACTGACTGTAAAGCGTTTAAATTATTTCACTAGTTGGTCTCCAAAACTCCGCAACTTCGGTCATCAGTCTGAAATTTTCGCGTGCTTGTGATAGATATTCTGACTGTACTGCAGCTATCAGAACGCCTGGAAGAAATTCTGACCGAATCTTGATGCAAACAGAACTCCCCTCGACATCGGCAAGCACTCATGGTGGAATCAAAATTTTAATCCTGATTGAAACTACCCAAGATGATGGTGCCAACTACTTACATATATATCTTGAGCATTATTGCCTATACAGTTCATGCCAAATGGTAACGCCTTCATGTAAGCCATTGTTTCGGCGTCATGACAACGAGAACGCTCAATCCAAATATCCCGCATTAAATGGTAACGCGTACACGCTAAGTCTAGCACAACAATCAAAACTAGTGAGGACTGCGTTTGTGCCAACATTTTATTGATGATGATATCAGAGTGACACCTAAAAGTCGAAGTCACCTTCCGCGTCATCACCTTCGACGAGGAAACACGTCAGGAGTTGACTAATTTTAGCGGGGATTTTATAATCTTGACCGGGGACACAAGATGATTGCAACTCTTCTGCTTATGCGCCACGTCTGATTAAACCACGGTTTTTGCTCAGAACTTCTTGATAACTAAACTTCAAACCTTAAAAACAAATAGCAATTCGCAAGGGGCAAGAGTGGCTGATCACTGCAATAATACTCTTACTTTCTAAAACCGCGATCTTACCGTAACCAGCTTTTCACCGCTCCCACTCGGAGGTGCTTGCGTGAACAGTCCTCCACCTTCAGACTTCGCTTTTTAACAGATTCGAAGAGGTTTTAACAGCAGTGAAAATGGCACTTCTAGGTAACCGGCCAGAAGGGGCGTTCGTATTCCAGGGGTGCAGTTATTTCCTAGGACTTCAGTTAATAAGTTAAACGACCCGTACTTAGAGACTGCGATGTCTCCGCATATTTCGCTCTTATATAGGGCGCGTGATTAATATTTGGCCCAGATTGCCGATCCGGGGGGAGGGGGCATGTCTTTGGCTAGACAACAAAGGGCGCCCTCTCTTCGTTTGTTGTTCTGCGACCCAGCCGGTGAATACGCCTCACCGAGTGAACTTCTCCTGAACTTCCGAGATGGACAAAGAGCGAACCGACTTTCCTCGGAGTGCATGTGAGAAATAAACTGGTCAAATATATGATTCTTCGGGAGTTATTCCCCTAGACTAAATGAATTTCTTAGTTAAACAGCCAGAACACCTGTCCCATGAGATGATAGGCTTGGGATCCTCAAGCCACTGCCGTTTGATGCCTTTTTATCTTGTGCCTGTGGCGGAGAACAGGATTAGTAAATAAAATAAAGATCCTGCATTTTGCGCACCAAATAAAAGACGTTTATGAGGCTGCTAAATTCATCGTAGTCGATTTAGTGCGACATCAAGTGGACCTGCGTTATAAAATTCAGAGAACTATAAAACCTATATCATGTGAGAACTGGATATTTAAGTAGACTGACCAAATCAGATGAAAGTTTGATCACGCAAAACCTACGACAAGTATTGTTGCTGCTGTTGCCGACCTAAACTACCACAGGAACTCTAAATTTCACCAACCGGTTTAATTCTTAATTTCTCCGGATATGAGTATGTGCTTTTATCCGTAAAACTAGTCCACACATTTTAAACATCTCTAAGTGTAAAATTTGCCCATACGATTGTGATAATGAGACATCGTCGGCATTGCCAAGGATGCAAATCGGAATTCCGACCAGCCATAAATTCAAAAAAATAGAAAAAGCAAAGCACTCACCTGACTCTTTTTTCCTTCTCTTCAAGTTGTTCTTCTAATAAATCCAACCGTCGTTTCAGTTTGGTCACGATGCAGGCAAATTTTGCGTCCTTGTCTTTGGAAGTGGAATCGGCTATGGTTTCTAGAATTTTCTGATACTCTACATTCTGCGAACTTAGGCAATCAATGACCGAGCATACCTGTCTGTGTTTTTCCCTTTCCAGTTTTTTGCACTTCAGCGTTAATTCTTCAATTCGCTCTCGCTGAATAGAAAGTTCCTAAATAAAGGAAAAAAATATTTGTCCAAGGAATTTGCAAATGCTCTATATTTTGCTGAAGCTAAAGCTTTAACAAGCAATTTTATGGTCGTAAAATGTATTTTATGATTCAGGACACATTGCGTCTAAAAATAAAAGCGCATAATGTTCTGCCGTCTAAACGGGATATATTTATAGTTTACTGGGGGCATTATTCTACAAGCAAAATCAAATGTTTCAGTATTGCCGTCTTACAAGACAAATTTACAATCAAACTCAGCGTTATCAGATTTCTTTCTATGATGTCCAAAATCCAAGGGGACAGTTATTTCACCCCGACAAGGATTTCATGCCCCAAACTTGGAAACAAGTCTGGATGACTCGTTTAAGACTGTATTCATAGTGCTATATAGTTTTGAAAAACTGACAGTAATAAACACTAATATGATAGCGGAAAGCGTTCTCTCATTCCGCAAAAGACAGTATGAATATGTCGATTTTGGATTATTTATTGAGAGGGTGAAATTTTAAAAATTACCTGTGTTAATGATAACCCCCTTTCTCTGTTATCTTCTGTTTACTACTGTTTTCATTTACATCATTTACCTTTACATTATTTACATTTCCATTATTATACAAAGTAATTTACGAAGGTAACTGGCAACTAAGTAAGATTTTGTGAAGAAAACCGGTTTTTTAAATTCGATTGTCCATTGACATAAATCAGCAATATTTGGCCATTTTCAGAAAATGAAAAACACCTGAACCGGCTGATTCTTCATTACTCTTGGCCGATAATGAATTTAACAAAATGTTCAAGTCTAAATCGTGTACTCCATCTCAGAGTACGTTTGTTGAATCGTAAGCCCGTTTACTAATGGAGTTATTTCATTTAAATCTTTGATAAATGATACTTTCAATGTCACCAAAACCAGCTGCTGGAACTGGTCTTTCAGTCTTATTGCTGTGGAATGGAAACAAAGAATAATTTTGTTCTCCTCTGAATCTGGAAACTGTACGTACTAGGATATTTTATAAAAGAGGCAATGGCAACCTTAAATAACATCAAATAAACTTTTTTTAATTAGGTAAGGCATGCGGGTTAGAATCAACATAAAGGCACCTTTCTTAGCCCGTTGGATTCCTCAAGAAAGTCGTCAACGTTTTTTCCGGCCAAAAGATCAGTACGATATGTTGGAGGTCTTCGCAGTGGCGTTGAGAAAGTGGTGTGGACCGGTTGACTAGGGAGCATGAAATGATTGGCCGAGACAACTAGGCGTCTGCGGGTGCTATTACGCGACCTAGAATCTGGAGTTGTAGCTCTTGATGCCTGGGGCTGGGGAATTTCATTTGGCCAATTTGCCGCTAAGCTGCGTGATCTCGCCGAGGACATGACTGTCAAAAACAAAATGTTTGGAAAGCGTAACGTTTGTGTTATTTAATGCGCTTGACGATTTGGAATTACCCAAAGACTGTTTAAGGAAAAGGCTGCTCAGCAGATGTTAAAAATCATGATTTCTTAAGTTGTTAGTCCAAAATTATGTTCCTTATCGTCACTTAAGAATTAGAGTGAGATTACATGAAGCGATAATCATAAGAATAAAGACTACATACGACGTTGTGTTCTTGGCCATAAATTATTTAAACGATCTTCATTAACTGGTTGCATGTATCTTAGGTGTTAATTAAAAATAAAACGCAGACAAAGGCACTAGAGTAGATTACTTAACTCAAGAAATTTTGAGATCGGTGTTCGAAATGTTGGTAGTGTACATATTCACTATGGTACGTTTGGTTTTTAAAATTGACTGGAATCCCTGTGAGCCCTTTTCTAAAGACAACTCCATGTTAGGCCTGTTTTATTGAGGAAAACTAGACCGAGATTGAGCAGAAATTGGACGTTTCCGGATATCTGCATAGTTTTATATGTTAGTAAGTATTACTTGCGCACGTTGCGTTGTAAAGAGGCATTCATGTAATTAAGAAAATTTGCATAAAAATCTATTCCGAAAAGGGGAAGTGGGATTTTAAAATCATGAAAACCAGATGAAGATAAAACCTGAAGCGATTTGCACTTTTCAAGTCCTATTTGGCAAACATGTGATGTTTTTGTCGTTAAATGCGGTAGTAAGCACGTTTGACAGTATCTAATTACCTTCACCGGGAATCAGCAGACACAAGGTGCTGCCATCTTTCCGTTCCATGCCGTGCAAAAAAGATGTCAAAGCAATTCCTATCGGAAATTGGGTTTAAGTCTATACAAAAATTGGCAGCTGAAGGGCTGTCGCATTTTCACTATTAAGCTGGTCACCCTGTGGATGACTATTAGCCTAGAGCTAAGTAATTTGGGCCAAAATGATCCGCAAGTAAGCAAGACGACGCTTTTACTCGTCGGACACTAAAACGTATCATTACATATAAGGCTATTCACAAGGAACGCTTTTCAATTATTTCTTTGCGCATTATTTGAAACGAATAAAGGAATTCTAAATCCATCAACAAAACGCCATGACAACGTCATTTTCAAGTAGGAAACACATTAGACAACATTTTTTGTTTACTCACAGACGTGCTCTCTGGAGAAGCATTTACTTTTACGCTGAAGTCGTATTTCTAGACAAAACTTCGAAGTCGGCCCCGGTGGTGATATATAGGAAGAAGTTCCCCGGAGAACACACTGTATGGACACAAACTTTCAAGAACTGTCGACGCCTGCTGGTTAAGGTTGCCATCAAATTCGGAGGGCAACCAATCGAAAAGCAGCAAAGTGCTCATCGACATCGTAAAAGTTACAACGGCATTCATCGGCCCTGAATAGACACCGTAGTGTCGTCTGATGATGCCCCTTTTCACTGCTCAAATGAAATAGGATTTCAATTCATTCTACGACTATTTTCTAATATGTTATACCACTGCCTGCAGTCTTCGAAACGTTTTTATGCCCGCCAATATCCCGGACATAGACTCGATCAAAAATCACTTTGCATTAATAAGAAGACATTTAGGAAAGGCAAGAAATCAGCTTTAAATATAGCAAAAGTTGGAATTTGTGCTTAACATCTATATAAACAAAGCCCCATAAACAACTTGGTAAGTCCTATGTCCTTCCTGCTCGCAGAAACTCCAACAATCGAAGGACAATCGACAAAGTACTAATACGTCGTGCTTGCTATTGTTTTTTATTATTTTGTCGTTGTATGACTTTTTCCTCCTCCGCTGGCGGTTATATGAGATCTTGACTTATTGACCTGTAATAAAATCATTTTTAACCAGAAGATTTTTTGAAAAATAAGTCAGCAAAAATTGCTGCAGAAACCAAGCTGTGCCTTCTTTCGAAGCTCAGTCGTTTCTTTAATGCAGCCTAGCTTTCGTGGATGCGGGACAGTTTGTGCGCTACAACGACTTTAGCCCCTAGTTCGTGACCTTTCATCAGATAGGTCATTTACTGAAGATGCAGAGGATATGCCTCTAGGAATTAATCCCCTTTTTGATGAAAAATGAATCCTTCCTTTACGAATACAAAGTTTACAGGCAAATGACGTGCCTCAAACTACATTGGAGCCTGGTCGACTCGAAGACGGTCGACGCTGCAGCAGAATAAAATCCACAATGGGTCGAACATAATTCAAAGTTCCGTTAAACTGTTTTTCGCGGGAGCACATTAGCATGCTCTTTAATCTAAGTGCGTATTTTTGTCCGCAAGCAAACTTTCAAATGTGCAGGAAAGATAGAAATAGAAATCGTTTTTTACTCTGCCAGCACCAGTCCCGCTCGCCTCTCGAGGGGGCTATGACGGGGCTGTGTGGAACTGCGAAAAAGCTGGAGAAGGGGTTATGGCGGGGCAGACCCCCGATGTTGCCCCCTCGTGCCCCTTCACCGAAAAAAATGCGCATGGGGATACCTGATATTTTTTCCCTCTCCTTGCCAGACCGTCAGGCTTTACTTCTTAGACCCGAACCCCTTATTTTTCGCGTTATAGTCCAGATCCCCCCTTTCCTATACCGATTTTCCCCAGAATCCATGCTATATCATACCTTCATGCCTTCCTGCGAACCCCTCATTGCCTTATTTTTCCTGTTTTTGTCCACCCCTCCTTTTCCAAAGCCGCTACTTCCCAAGATCGTTGGCAGACCTTCACGCGCTACTGCGAAGCCCCGAACGAACCAAATTGATCAGCACACTTGAACGCCATTTATTGGCTGTAAGAAATTTATTAAACGAAAAAGAAAAAATTGTGGTATGTACAAGTATTCATGCTTCGTCAAGGGACATATCTGGTAGGTCGTCCGTGACGGTCGGATTAGTTAACTCATCCCTTTCGATATATCTTAACTGAGATTAAGGCTCCAATAACGACCATGAATTTGAGAGTGTGTTTGTGGATAAAACAAATATGCACTTTTCCAAAATAGAATTTATCTGGCTAAAATAGTTTTCGTTATGATCGATAATATCGGAAACAAATAGGAGATTAGAACTGTAGTAATCATTGGTGTTTCTCAAAAACGACATAATTAATTGTCGATTTTTTGATAATCAGACAAACATGTCCGCAACCGTTTAAGGCATGCGACTATTGACAATATTACTGTAATAAATATTTGCGTCCATGTTAGTAAATTTGTACGGAATGGAAATCAAGTGCTCACGTTAAAGCTTTAAAGCTTTTATATAAAATGGGTGGCACTCCAGATTGCGCCAGTAATGAAAGACGTCCGGCAGACATAAAAACCTGTCTGCTTATAAACACACCTCACTGAAAATTTAAAATGCCAAAAACAAATAGAAAGTGTTTTTTTAGTGTTGTCTTTCTGTAGATTTCGCAACCGCACCTCAAAATATTCGAAAAAGGCGGGGCGTTGTGGTAAGAATAAACAACAGTCTCAAAGTTGACGACACTGCTGTCTCGAGCCTATTTCGTAAAAGGCTCTCGGTGGACCGAAACTTAGACTGCGCGCGAAAGATTCTATGTAGAACTTTAGATAAGGTTTATAAGGTTGGTGAAATTCGTTGAAAATGTCTCATAAGCAAAGACCCCTGGATGGCTTAGTTTAAGTCAGTTTAATAAGGGAATGAGGCTTTCGCCCTTGAGCTCTATTCATGTCGATAAACAGAAATAAAGTCATAAATTACATCAGCAAATGCGGAAAGTTAAAAAATTAGCGGTAATTGTGAGTCAGGCGCAAACTGCCGCCGCTGAAACAATCGTAATTGTATGTACAGTAGTTTCTCAAAAAATGAGCATCTAGTCTACATTTGAAGGAATCGATACTTTCGGACATAACCACTGCATCAGGGAGTCCGTTCCATGCCCCAATGACCCTGTGAGAGAAGGCGTTCCGTCGGACGTCCGAATGGGCCAGCTTTCTCTGCAGCTTGAAGGGATGACCACGTAGGCGGTCAGTCCCGACCAATTCGAAGAATTCATCAAAGTCTAGGGCACACTCACGACCTCTGATAATCCTGTAGGTTTGAATGAGATTGCCGCGCAGTTGCCTGTAATTTAGAGGAAACAGATTTAGTTCGGTCAGCCTGGTTTCGTAAGGCAGATGATGAAGATTCATGACCATCTTCGTAGCCATCGCCTGTACCCTTTCCAGTCGTTGATAATCTTTCTTCAACCACGGTCGTCATGCCTGGACTGCGTACTCTAAGTGAGACCGGACGAATGCCCCAAGGTTTTCCCGAATAGCTCTTTATCGATCTGCACAAATTCTCGCCTCAGCGCAAATAACACCCTTATCGCACTTTTGGCTGCCCTTTGACACTGTGATGATGGTTTCAGCGAGGAGATCGTTATGACGCCGAGGTCTTTCTGTTCCACAACATTTGAAAGGGGCTGACCACCAAGGATGTATTGAAAGGAATCGTCCTCCCTACTGGTCCGTCTGGTGCGGAGTCGGCGTTTGTGTGGGACGCTGTCGAACGCCTTCTTAAAGTCTGTGTATATGACATCAACCCTCCCATCCTCGTCCAGTGCGTGAGTCCACTGCTCCGTCGAGAGCAATAAACTGGAAAGACACGAGCGGTTCTGTTTGAAGCCGTGATGCAGGTCTGAGAGTAAATGGCCCTGCTCCAGGAACTTCATTGTCGCTTTCTTAACTATGGCCTCCATTATTTTACAGCAGATACAGGTTAGACTAACAGGCCGGTAATTGTTAGCATTACTGCGAGCCCCGCCCTTGTATATCGGAAAGATATTTGCTGTCTTCCATTCCGATGGCAGTCTCCCCAATTCGAATGACGAGCGGAAGATGTGTGCCAGTGGTTTGGAGAGTTCATTCGCCAATTCTTTCAAGAATTTGGCCGGAATATTGTCCGGACCCGAGGACTTTGCTTATTTGAGATTTTTCAGCTCCCTTTCCACGGCAGCTGCGGGAAGAGTATGGAGTCAAGCACGGGACCAACAGTCTCAAGAGCACTGCCGGCACTGCGACAGCGAAACTCTGTTTCTCTTATAAAAACCGAGGCAAAATACTGTCCCAAGTGTTCGGCTTTCTCGCTGTTCTCAATGATCTCTACACCATTGTCATCCTTCAGCACCGCGACCGGGTCCTTATTTTTCAGTCTACTGTTAAGATAGTGAAACAAAATCTTAGGCTTCTGTTCAGCCTGTCGGATAATTTTGGATTTATACTCTTTCCGTGCCTGACGGATACATTTCTTGACTGCATTTCGTTGACGACGAAATTCTTCGAAATGCGTTGGTGACGCTGTTTCCCTGAATATTTTCCATCTTTTGCTTTTCTTCCGTCGCTGCCTATTTAGGTGCCTAGTTAACCACGCAGGTCGACTAGTTGTTTTTTGTACTTTAGGTGGACACCAGCGCCTAATCAGATCGAGTGAAATCGTCTTAAAAGATCTCCAGTCGTCCTCCGGATCTCCCCTGAGTATTTGGTCCCAATTCACGGACAGCAATTCGTTCTTCATCATATTAAAATCTGCCTTCCATATATTAGGTTGGCCCTCTGTTCTCTTCTGGCGTTTAGAAAAGAGCGAGTAATCCCATAGTAGCGTATTATGGTCACTTTTCCCAATAGGTGCATTGGAATACACTTCGTCGATATTAGAGAAGTCTTTAGTGAAAACTAGGTCTAGACAATTCGCTCTCTGGTTCTCTCGAAATCTTGTTGGTACCTTCACATGTTGCGCCAGAGGGAGATCGAGTGTGAGGTCCAGTAGCTTATTGCTGAAAGAGGCTGGTCCACCATTAACTGCCATAGTTTCCCACTCTATTGCAGGTGCGTAGAAATCCCCAGCAATAAGTACCTCTTGGTGGCTAGCTTCGTCTTTGACTAAACCAAGGAGCGAATCATGACCTGCACTCAGAAGGTTTGGTGGTCTGTAAATCGTCAGGAATTCTAGATTTTGTGCGTTGCTCTTCTTTATCTTTGTCCAGACGGATTCATATTAAAGGGAGAGGGTGTGAGCTCTTTCGACTGCCGAAATTCCTGCCCTTACTTATACGACTACCCCCCCCCCCCGCCTTGTCTATTTTGACGGTCTCTACGAAAGAGCTTGTAACCCGGAATCGAAATCTCAGCATTCATGATTTCGGCATTAAGCCAACATTCCGTTATGGCGATGACGCCGGGAATTCGTTCTGGTACTATCGCTTTAAGTTCATCGATCTTCGAAACGAGACTTTGTGCATTGGTATACAAAAATCTCAATTTGGCACGGGCAACTCCGGCATACAGGCGTTTATCAATTTCCTGAGATTGAATGCAAAAGCCGCTCTGAGCTGGTCGGGATGAACTGCTTCTCATCACTTCTAAGCTGTTAGAGTTATGGGCTTTCTCCTGAGGAATGGCCTCTGGACGCGTATAATTTTTCCGTCCACTATTCTGAGATTTGTCTCGCCCAGACTCGACCGCCCGAGGATTTCCTATTTGAGTCCCCTCCATTTTTCTCGCTCCGCGGGAGAAAAGTCCCGCTGAAATAAAACCGATGGATGGGCATGTTGAAGCGCAGATTTCCTGCTCAAACTTAGCTGCGCTTGTTCTTCATTCTCAAGGACAATTTTTAACGGTCTCGGTCGGTCTGGTTCATGATTTGAGTCTTTTATCTGGCCCATCCTGAAAGCCTTTAATACTGTGACTTTCTCGCCTCTAATTAAGATCGATTTGAGATATTCCTGGAATATTTCTATGTCGTGCTGTATTCTGTCCTTTGGAGTGTCGGAAACAGACTCAGGCATGCCCTTTATAACAATGCATTTACTGCGATCAACTAGACGACCTTGTGGTTTAATCATACCTGCAGAGTCTTCATCGTGGATATCCCGGCTACCGCCTTCCACCGATTTAGGAAGGTTTGATTCGGCAGAACTAACGCATGACTGCCTGTTTTCTACGATCTTTTGATCATTTATCGTTTTCAGCGGTGCGATTTTCGTATGCGGTGTAGTCAACTCTTGTTCCTTTGTCTGACTATTTGCGCCTTTTCGAGGTACCCTGAGATTTCTTTTTGTTCGCTGAAATCGCGTCTTACCACGCCTTTCTGGCACAAGACACTGGTTGCCATTCCTACTATTTTCTTTCTCCTCTGTCGACACAGCCGAGGAAGCCGTGTTTATGTATGTTCGCGCACTTTCATCCTCTTTGGATGAATAGCGAGGGAGATTCCTCAGCTTCTCCATCTCCACTTTAAGGCCCTTTATCTCCTTTTCCATTTCCGAAAATTTTTGAAGGATTCCGAAACATGTCGTACAGGCTTCGTCTTCGTATTTGATATACATACATCTTACTAGACTCCTTGCTCGTTTAGCGGGAGGTGACTTGACAGCGATATATACAGAGTTGCAGTCGTTTGTACTACGAATAATGTGTACTCCTTTATTTATTTCAGTCCGTTCCCCGTGCGCCGATAGTCTATTGGTCATCTCGCTCGTCAATCCACGACTGTTCCTGAGTTCGTATCCCACTTGTGGCGAGTTTTTCGCGCATTGTCCTAAAGGTGTTTTGTCGACTGCCGTTATTAATTCAAACGATACGCAAGGGATTCTAGGTACGGACGAAGTATTTAAAGGTGTAGGATAAGCTTTTTAACCAAGGCAACAATATGAAGTAAATATCAAACGACGCAGCCGCTTCTGGATCTGGAGAGCCCCGCGGTGCTGTTGGCAGAGAATTGATACGAAGGAGTATGGTCGACCCAAAGAAAGTTCTGTCGGAGTTCCGTGTGGATCGTTCGAGGAATTGCTGATTACGCTTCAATTTCTTAATCCGAATGGGCCCGCAGAGCGTCCAGTAGACAGAAATCCCGGAAAAAGCAAATCCCTCGGAGGTCGAAAATTCCAAACCGAATCCCAAATCATTCATAATAGGGCGAGAGGAAATTCAGTCAACGGAAGTGAATTGTATAAGGAATTATTTTTCATGTTTTAAAAAACCGAACAGGGTAGATATTAATATGAGCACATCATACAAGGTACACTTTCGAGGAGCCTGAGAGCGCCCAAGGGGCGCTATAATTAACCTTACCTATTCGCAGCCTTCATGACTGCCCCCGATGATGAGCATGCCCAGATGCCCCGCGTTCCATTGTGAAGCAGTTTTTTCTAATGTGCGTTTACGCATGAAAATGGGGATTCCGTGGATCATCCTTGAGCTTTCACACGAGGATTTTTTCATCAATACACCCAGAGTATTTTCATTAGCTAAGAACCATCAGCATCAGTACTGCATACGAACGGACAACTAATCACACTTTTAATGCTTAGCGCTCACAGAGCATTGTTGATGCGGAATTCACACTAATTTAAATAAAAAAGTATAGACAACAATTTTGGAGTTAAGACAGAAATCTAAAATCAACCCTAGTGGGTCCCGCTTGACAGTCAGTTGACAGCAAAAATTTTAATCCAAGCGAGAATTCCGTAAATTCTTCTCGTCCTTATGGAGAAAATTTTTCAGAAAGACGAAGTAAAGGCACCGGGAAGGTAAACAATGCTTAGATGCTCAGGGCTTGTCTGAACCGGGGCAGTTCTAGAAACTATAACTTTCACTATGTGGGATGTGACTGTTGCGATTCGGCGTTTTCGTCAATCTTATAGTCCAGGACCTGATGGTGTCCCTGTAAGCATTTTCAAAGCCGATGCAAACACGATCTTTCCATCCCTCTTATGCAAGATATTTAATCTTGCTCTTGAAACTGAAACCTATACTACCTTGTGGAAGGAATCACACATTTTGCCCATTCCTAAGCACGGCAAATCTACATCATTTGATGACTTTCAGCCAATAAACAACCTCCCTGCATTTTCGAAGATCTTAGAGACATTGATCAAAGAGAAGATGATGTGTCACTTAACAGTGAATAACCTACTGAGTGCTGCTCAGCATGGATTCCTCAAAGCTCCATCTTGTGACACCTGTCAGATCTCTTTCTTTCACTATGTTCTCCAATCTAGTGGCAATGGTTTTGCACTTTACACAGTATATTTCGATTTCACTAAGGCTTTTGATCGTGTTGACCATGCTCTTCTTCTCTTGAAACTGTCCTCTTTCGGAATAGGTGGCAAACTTTTGAATTTTATATCCTCTTACCTGGGCACTCGCACACAGCGATTTAAGATTTCCAATATTATCTCCAACCCCACACGTGTGAGGAGTGGAGTCATTCAGGGTAGTGTGCTCGGCCCGCTTTTATTTTGCCTTTTCGTTAATGATGTACCCGATTTATTTCAGAATGGTAAGCCTTTCATGTATGCCGATGATCTTAAAGTTGTATATCGATATAAGCCGGCAGATCATGACATCGTGCATGTGCTCCTAAAGAGCGATCTACAGACTTTCGCCCAGTGGTGCCGCACATGGCGCCTTTCTCTTTCTTGGCATAAGTGCTCAGTCATGGTGGTTGGCGACGACCACCAACCTCAACTAAGTATTGAAGGTCACTCCATAAATGTGCCTGGGGTTATTAAGGATCTGGGCATATCATACTCCAAGAGTCTCAATCCCTCGGAGCACTGTGCCTTGATAGTCTCCAAAGCACGCAGAACGACCGAGTTTATCCTCCGAAACTTTCAAACTAGGGACGTCAGAATGCGCCTTTACAACATGTACGTTAGACCTGGCCTGGAATACTGTTCGTTTTGATTTAGCCTCATGCGTGCTACTGAGTGGAAGAAAATAGAATCCGTTCAACACTTTTTTACCAAGAGAATTTTAACCCCGGAACACCGACATTTGTCTTACCATGAACGTTGCCGGCTTACGGGCCTTGATCCTTTATGGTTCCGTAGATTACAAAAGGGACTATTTTTGCTATTTAAACTCTTATATAATCACACATTTAACCCACTCACTTCTTTAAGGCATCATATCCACCTCCGACGTAACAGTCATCGTGAGGTCTTCTTATTTCTGCCTCTGGCACGTACTATTAAATATCGTCGGTTCTATTCTGTAAATGCAATTGCTATTTGGAATTAACTACCCATGAGTGTGAAAACTTTGCAAAATTATCCTTTATTTAAGAGAACTATTACTCAATTTTTGCATACAGAAAAGCTTCCTCAAATTTTCGGTTCTGAATCCACTGATCGACTCTACCGTAGCGATGGCATTTGTGGCCTCTGAACACTATGGCCGGTCTCACCAGCTGTTCCTCAACGCCTCTACTTTGGCTATCCCCAACTTCATGAAAGGAATTGACGTCCGATGATCTCCGATACCGTGCAACCCCCTCCCCCCCCCTTCTTGACGGTCGAAAATATACCGCCAGCAGTTTTGTTTCTCCTGAACCCTTAAAACCATAAAAAACATCATCAACTATATTTTTGTTCTTCAGGAGTTTTTTTTTCACTGCTGGTCGGATTTGTGTTTAATCGCTTCCCTTGACAATGCCTGTAAACTGGCAATCAATAAATTAAATTAAATCTACAGTCTGACCCGAAGACCATGTCTCAGAGGACCTTACTTCTTTTCATTGTCTAGTAAGACAATTACGCAAGCTGGCTGGGGAATTAAAAGTCTTTAAGGCATTCCGTGTCGGAAAGTGAAGTGAGGATAGGACAAGACACTAATAACTCGGTCCCTCAAAAATAAACTGGAGAACAAATATCTAATGAATTTAATCCTGTCGAAAAATGCCAACCTGGATAACTCGTACAAACTGATGTACTTTTTCACCAGACAACTCGCTAACAATACAGTCGAAACGACGGAAACGTGTCTTACAATTTAAATCGAGACTGAGCAGCGACGAATACAACCTGGCGCTCTTCAAATGTCAAGTGGTTGATAAGAATTTGGCGTTTAAGTCAATACGGCCAGCAATATTAAGGACGTTGGCAGCTACACAGCTAACGCTGGCAACATTGTAGAACTATCATTGCGAAGCTACAACAGAATTAAGCTGTTGACGCCCAGCGATCTGACCACAGGGGCCGAAGATGATAAAGCACATCAATCAACAAAAAAGCCATTGAAAATGGCGTCGGCTCTCACGCAGTTATGCCTACAAATATGCCTACGAAATTCGGCTGGCACAAAACTGGGGTGTACGTATGCAAACGAACAAATCTCATAACAAAACACGATGAGTTAAGACTTTGTCTTACCGAAATGTCACCAGATGTGATAGCATTTACCGAAACCTTAAATATCTGTGACAGCGGAATAACATTGACTGGACACAAAAAATATATCATAGGGTCGTTGAAAACCGTTTGGATGGTGGCAAAATTGCGTATGTGAAAGAAGTCGTGATGGCGTCGGAAAATACTACTAGGTTTGCGCGTAGCAAGAAAGCTATTTGTTAGAACATCAGAGCAAATGGTTCCCTAAATGCTACATTGAGGGATATAATGATCACGGCAACGTCCATAACGGATGCAGTAGGGAAAATTCTGGGACAGCTACAGTCGACTAAATCACCCGGTCCGTCTGGCATATCTGCAAAGGTTCAGAGGGAACTCGCAGACCAACTGGCCTCCCCGTTCTTCAAGGTCTTCGGGAGTTCGATGGGAACTGGGGCTTTGTCTATGGACTGGAAACTAGCCATTATAAGTTCGCTACATAAAGACCGAGAGAGAACCCCGCCAAATAACTTTCTACTAGTGGGTCTCACAAGTAGACGTTGCAAACTAATGGCGAAAACAATGACAAGGGGACTGATGAGGCATACGGCGGAGATCAGTAGTCTTAATGGGCATCAGCATGGATTTGGGAACGGTTAATCCTGAGTCAACAACCTGCTCTCATCAGTAGAAACCTGAACGAAATCCTTAGGGATGGATTTGTTATTCCATGTATTTCACACTGACTTCTGCAAAGCACTTGACATGGCGCAGCACAGACGACCTATAATAATAATGATAATAATTTCATTTAATGCCAGTTTGCAGGCATTGTAAGGGAAGCGTGAAAAACAAATCCGGCCAGCAGTGAAAGAAAACTACTATCACATAGGAATAAAGTTGATGGAGGTTTTCAGGGTTTGGAGGGTTCAGAAGAAAACAACTGCTGACGACAAACTTTCGATCATCAAGAAGAGGGGGGTTGCACGGTAGCGGACATTATCAGTCGCCAATTTCTTTCATGAAGTTGGGGCTAGTGCAAAAAGAAGCGCCGAAGAATAGCTTTCGCTGTTGGCCAAATAAATTATCCCTGGTGAGACGGGCCACAGTGGTCAGACACCACAAACGCCATCGCTACGGTATAGCCGATCGGTGGATTCAGCACCCAAAATTTGTGGGAGCTTTTCTGAATGCAAAAATCGAATAATGGTTCTCTTTAATAAAGGATAATTTTGCAGAGTTTTCACATTCCTGGGTAGTTTATTCCAAATAGCAATTGCATTTTCAGAATAGAACCGACGATATTTAACAGTAAGTGCCAGAGAAATGCATAAAAAGACCTCACGGTGACTGGTTAAATTGAGGGTGTACATGATGTCTTAAATTAGTGAGTGGGTTAAAGGTACGATTATATAAAAGCTTAAATAGCAAAAATAGTCCCTTCTGTAATCTACGGAACCATAAAGGATCAAGGCCCGTAAGCCGGCAACGTTCATTGAAAGAAAGATGTGGGTTTTCTAGGGTTAAATCTCTCTTGGTAAAAAAAGTGTTGAGGGCATTCTATTTTCTTCCGCTCGACAGCACGCATAAGGCAAAATAAAAACGAACAGTATTCCAGACCAGGTCTAACGTACATGTTGTAAAGGCGCATTCTGACGTCCCTAGTTTTAAAGTTTCGGAGGATAAACTCGGTCGTTCTGCGTGCTTTGGAGACTATCAAGGCACAGTGCTCCGAGAGACTGAGACTGATGGAGTATGATATGCCCAGATCCTTAATAACACCAGGCACATTTATGGCGTGACCTTCAATACTTAGTTGAGGTTGGCGGTCGTCGTCAACTACCATGACTGAGCACTTATGCCAGGATAGAGAAAGGCGCCATGTGCGGCATCGCTGGGTAAAGGCCTGTAGGTCGCTCTTTAGGATTTCAAGCACGATGTCACGATCTGCCGGCTTATATCGATATGCAACTTTAAGATCATCGGCATACATGAAAGGGCTTACCATTCGGAACTACATCGGGTACATCGTTAACAAAAAGGCAAAGTAAAAGCGGGCCGAGTACACTACCCTGAATGACTCCACTCCTCACGTATGTGGGGTTGGAGATGGTATTGGAAATCTTAACTCGTTGTGTGCGAGCGCCCAGGTAAGAGGATATAAATTCAAAAGTTTGCCACCTATTTCGAAAGAGGACTGTTTAGATAGATAGATAGATAATTTTTATTAAAGACCCGTCGGGGTCCCATCAAAGCAAGTTAAAATAAATTTGCATGCGAGTTTTAGACGAGGTAGGCTGAATCTTTACAAAATGCAATTCATAGTTCCTGAATTAGAAGTCCATTGAGAAACATGAAGATTGAGGGGTAAAAAAAACTCCTCGGAAAAAGTTAAAAATGATTGGATTAATTTTACAGGAGAAAAACCCCTCTTTAAAAATAATAACCGAAAAAAAGCGAGCAGGACTGGCCTGTAGGTGGCGGTATATAACGGAATGTTTTCGGTCATCGTCAGGGTATCAATAAATGTCCGCCTTGATGGGTACGAATGTGGGTCAGACAGGACTGGCTTGCAAATGGCATTGTATACGGGATTCACAACTCAGATCGTCTGGGCCGGATTGGTACGCCGCGTCAAAGAGGCCAGACGAGAGGAACCGAGATGCGATCGACCACAGCACGCTTCGAGCTCAGCCGAGCAGTGAGGAAGGGAGGTAAGACCGAACTACTAGAAGACAGTGAATACGGAGGGTTCCGCCGTGAGCGTCGACAGACCGCATGAGGTCGGAATGCGGGAGATGACATCAAAAACCGCGAAAATTGTCGCTATGCGGGGAAGGATAGCGATGGATTTAGAAACCAATTAAAAACAGGGGTTTCTAATGATATAATTAAGAGTTACCACTTAATCTACCACTAAATCCCAGGAGGACCCTTCTCGAAGTCAAGAACCTGAGTGTTCGGGAATGAGACC
>CACRXP010000271.1:713537-729672 GCA_902702965.1 Spirometra erinaceieuropaei | reverse complement strand
TTTCTGCATGGCCACTTCGCCTACATTAACTTTGGACGTTTCGGCTCCCACCTGAAGCCTATTTACATTAATCTTCTTCGAGATCCCCTGGAACGCCTTGCGTCACGTTACTATTTTCTGCGTTTTGGGGATGACCACCGACCTCACTTAAACCGTTCGCGTATGGTTAACAATACCGAACGCTGGCAGACTTTCGACCAGTGCGTACAGAATAAAGGCAAAGATTGCAAACCAAGTCTTTTGTGGTCACAGGTAATTCCATTCATTTTTGTCGTTATTTCTCTCGGTCCCCTGGTTTCTGTCGTCATGCGGTGCGTTGGCGAGCCACTTACAACGCTTTCGTTTTTATTTCCGCATTTATACTTGTTTAGCTTTTTGTTGTATCAAGGCTGACTACACTGCTTGGGAACTTTTCCATAAGCGTCGTGCTTTTTTGTATTTTTGAGTATGCTAGAGTCGCCAACAGCTATAAGTGTTATGCAAGTACTGTGATACTTTCATAAGATTACTCGTCCTTTCGTCCATGGGTTATTTAGTCGTGAGAGGTTCGATATTTCTTCCGGACGCCTTTTGACCGCGACAGCCAAATGTTCAGGATTTCTGCACCGGGTTCTAGACGTAGATGTTTTAACCTGAAGTACGAACAGACCTGAACGATCTGCCAATTTTCTTTAAAAGCTTCAAAGATCGGCGGCACCCTCTACAATCCAGACTCACATCCTTAAATTGGGGCCTAAAACCTTCGACACTCACCCTCTGTCCTCGGAAATCACGCTTCTTAGATCTAAATAGCACATTAATGTGTTATTTCTCATATACCACTTCTAATGTGCGGGTCATTTCTTAAGTGTCTTATTTTTTTATGCCTCTGATACTCACCAACGTTTTCACCGATCGTTATTTACGGGGAATGAAGTTATTGGGAGGCAACTTATAACAGACAGATCTTGTGGCCTTCTTCCCACCAAACAGTTTTGCTTACTGACATATTTTAGGCAAAAGCTAACCGATCCGTCCAGTCGGTCGATTGAGGCATCTTAACACCCAGTAACACTATTGACGTTAATTTATTTTCTTGCCCCCACAATTGTCCTTATATACATGCACATTTTCTGTCCGGTCGGGTAAATTTACGATTGTATGAGTCGAAATTTTACACGGACTCGGTCATTTGTAATGCAACGCCTACTTACAGTTATATCTGTTAAATCCAGCGGTGCTCGAAAAAGACCCGACCAAGAGCTACTAAACTATGCCAGACTTTCAGCTGACAGTGACCTAAGTTAGTGACTTAAAGTCAGCGATACAACGTCTCACTGTACGAGTTTCCGTGTTACAATATTTTCGCGAAACCCTAGGACGACAGGCGTTACTATAGCCATGCTCCAGATTATCCGATGAGTTTTCAATCTATGCATATCAAGACAACAACACGTTGACTGTTCTCACAGGGTCTGATGACATTGACTTTGTAGCATTACAGTGATTAACTGCCATTAACTGTTTTTCTTGTACCAGATAACAAATCCCTGACCGACGAGTCCAACTTTTAGTAAATCCCTGTACTTTTTAGATAGTAAATTCGTCTTCTATAGGTCTAGACAAAATGTATGTCACCCACCGAGCCGACACATCCGAGTCTCTATTGTGACGAACATCTGTCGTCGCAATCATAGATTTATTCGTTTGCTGCTTTGAGATACGCCCAAACAACATTGGACACCGTTTAGAAATAACTTTGGGGTTCTTTCCATATTCATGTGGTGGGAGCGGATGCTCTTCGAGACGAAACCGTCATGCAACACGCACGCAGTATGTCTGAGAGCGCTAGTCAAATACATTCAGATTTTTTTCCTTTTTATCTTGAATTCTTTAAACTTAACAGAATAAGGGTAGCAAAGCCCGCAAGCGGCCTTACAGACCCAACCGCTAGTGACAACCCTTACTCCACAATGTTTTCATAGACTTTTGGCATTTTCTGATAGCGACTTCAGGATTTTTTTACCTGAACTATAAACTCTGATTTGCCGAGTCCATTCTGAAGTTATATGACCTAAGAACACATGCTGGACCTGTTTTTATGACTTCCGGAATGCATGGAAAAGTGTTCGTCTTCGTGAGAAATGCGAGTCAACGGACTTTTGGTCTTCGCCGGGTTAATTGCCCATTAAAAGATCTTAATAGTCTTCACACTTCTGGTGACTCTCTTGATGGAGGCAACAGTGACAGATCCTCAACGTAGGACTTTGTAAGCCTCCATATTTTCGAAATCACGACCTTCCCCAGGTAATCCGCGGCCAGTAACATGGCCGGAAGTATTTGGTGGATGCACATAACCTGTACCTCTACTTGTGTGAATCCCGCCGGGCGGTAGTTTAGACGTTAAGCTTTCTAGGCACGCCACCGCTACTCGTTATCCCATTTGCATGGAATTTTAAGGCCAAGCGGCTAGCTCTTCCCGGAGTGAATGGAACTTGAAAGGGTGAATTTGGGGTTGACGCATTCAAGTGGCAGTTTATTCTATTGATATTTCGGGCTTTGACAACTCCCAAAGAGAGGGTCGTGAGTAGCTGGGTCGAGGTTTTGACTTAATTGGCTGCTCATTGAGAGCTTCACTAAATCTGTCTCGAGCGTTGCCCTCCCCAGCCTGATGTGTGAAATGAAATGACAGTCCTGAATCTCCTGCGTTTAGAACTTGTCAGGGAACCATCAGTGACCTACCATATCCAAGCCGACTCTGTGACTGCAGGGCTGCTGACAAACCACAATCAAGAGCTTTTGCTGACCAATCAGAACAAAAGGTCACTTGAGTAGTCATTTATGTTTTACCCTGCCTTCATCATCAGTGACTGACGACGGAAATTGAAAAACTCTCGACTTTTGATGTTCTCATGGTTGTAGCAGATGCCACCGCCAAGTGGTGGGTAGCTGTCTGAAATCAGTCCGTTTCTGGCGTTCTGATTGGCTCCCCATCTTCATAAAAATACCAACTTGAGATTTTTGCATTCTTCAGGTTCCGTTTCTCTGTGGTTCGGATTGGTACTGCAGCATCCCGGGAAACAGAATGGCACTTCATGTCGCCAAGAGGCGACTAGTTGACGACTACCTGCTAGTTGGAGTCACGGAGAACTTCAAGGCATTCATGCTCCTGCTTGAGACCCTTCTGCCGAGATTCGCGACTGGTCTCGTACAAACCGCCAATGTCACTCGTGCTGGAAAGCCTATTTGGCACACACGCAAAACCAACAAAAAGTATCCCATCTCACAGGCCACTCGAGATGTCTTCAAAGGTCATCCGGTATGGTTGGCGGAACAGGAATTGTACGAATTTGCACGAAGGGAGTTTTCATTCCGATGGAATGCTTACTTGAACTCTCCTGCACACAACCAAATACTGAACAGTTTGGTTGCCCGTTAGCTTCCGCCTCCTCAGATCTTTCGACCGAACTTTTAAACTGACTTTATTCGTCTTTGCACTGTAAATCTGGTCATTCGTCCAAGAGCATTTTCAGTCTTTGCTATTTATATTTGGTTGATTCACACAGCCGACAATCTAGTCCTCCTCCCTTGCTTATTGCGACTAAGGCTATTCATCGACACCGCCGTATATTTTTCAGGCAACGCCCATTCTATTTTTCCCCAACTGCAAAGGCACTTTTCTGTCTATTTATATATTTGCCTTTTTACTGGTGAAAAATACTGATAATTTGAACAAATTGCTTCCGCATGCTACTGTTGTTTTTCTGTCCTTGCACCCTTCTTTATTATTCTATTATCCTGAATTTTTTATTTGAGTTGGAGACCCTGAGGGGGATTTGGGTACAGGGCCGTCGGTTCGCTTGGTTTTATGAAACAGCGGTATAGATCTTTGTCTGTTCCTCTCTTAGCAGTTAGTGACCAGAACATTCAGATGCTTCTTAAAGAAACTTTGACAATGATGATGGTGGTGGCGGCGGCGGCGTGTGGGGCTATTTCGTTTGTCAGACGATAAATATCTCCATCGGATAGTTGCTTGGGCGGTGGGTAAAGCGCATTGTTGCTACTGTTTATGCGATGTTTCTGACGGGTCTCTTATCGGACTGGGCTCTACATGGTTTGAGTCCCAGCAGAGGTTATTCCAGTCCTCCTGACTGAGTGAGTTTAGCGGCGAGCAGGCAACGGATGCAGCAATTATTTGCACTGAATGTGAGCTGGATAGGAGGCAAGTGATTAATGACTGTGATTTACGTGGGAATTCGACTCGCTTGCCTCGGGAATACCGACTTCGTCTACAAAGATTCAGACCGCGTAAACTGAACCTATCGGAACGACAGGAAGTGGGGCTGTTGATCATCTGATAAGGCACTGAACTCAGTGACCGCGTGAATCGAAGTCTGCACCTCTACGCCTTCCGGTCCTGGGTCGGTTATGGTCGGTTGAGGACTCCAAATAGACCAGGAGTGCTCCCTATCAGCTGTCAATGATTATCTCTAGGAGCTCTTTTCACTGATTCACTCCGGAGTCAGTTCAGACACATGTAGATGGCATTAGGAGAGAGTCGACTGTTTTATTGGTGCATGTATCGGTTGATTTCTGATGTCTGTGTGGATATCACAAGCTTTCTGCTGATTTGTAACTAACTACATGTACCAGTGCAGCCTTCATTACATTTTGGAACTAGAAGACGAGGTGGCGACCATACGTAGCTTTCGATAAATTCTCGTCGGGCCAGTACTGTTATATGGGAGCGGGGTAGAAGAAAAACATGTCAGCGATAAGAGAAATTGATAAAAGTTCTCCTTGAAACACAGGCGGGGTGTGGGACTGTGGGGAGGGGGTGGGGGATTGGTAGTAGTCATTGTCAGGTGCGGGGAGAGAGCGGAAGTGCGCGGGGGGGAGTTGCACCGTTAGTCAACCTTCGACCACTGTAGGCGCGGAGCCTGAATGTGGTCTTTCTGTGCGCATAAGATTGGCTTTCGTAACCTAATGGCGACCGCTGTCGCTAACGGGCGCTGGCTTAGTAACTTAGGGTAGCTCGATGGGACCTTATAAATCACGCGAAAAGCTTCGTTGGGGTCCACACGATGTCCGAAATCGACCACATGCGCGAGAATGGCGCTGCTTATACTCCTCTTTCCGCCTTTTCCCAGCCATGCCGGGAGGTGTTCGCGTATTCTCTTGGTTAAGTGCCGACTCGTGCTACCAATATAACCTGCTCCACAGGAGCAAGTGAAGGAATATATGCACATTGAGGTGGTCTGCGGTGGCAACTTATCCTTACCTTCTCCGCGTAAAATCTATTTACCGCTGTAGAGGTGCATCATTATATTCATGTGTTAGCGCAATAGCGCATTTTACCAGAATCAGTGCATCTGGTTATACCGGACAAGTGATATGCAAATGCCACCGTCCGTGTGCATAGTTGGTTTCGTTGGGCATGTTTTCTCGTCCGTCATGTGCATCCTCTTAAACTTAACACGAGATCTTATGTCCAGGGCATGCGTGCGGGTTTCGACCAAATTTCCAACTCTTCGAACTAAACTGTCGTCAACATGGCCGCTCGACCGTCCCATGCAACGATGTCCATTGTGTATCCCACTGCGTGGTGGACGTAGGATGGCAGCCTGCGCAGCATCTATCCCACTCTCTCCCCTCACCCACCTGAGTCAAGTTACTCGCCCAGCCTACCACAACGTATGACGTCCACCAGATATAATACAGTAAGCAATCTGCCCAAGCAGAAGTTCCTAAGCAATCATTGTAGAATCTAACGGATGACCATCAGGTTCACGCAATTAATGGGTGTTTTGACAGATTTTGAATAACCTATTTTGCCTCGACGGTGAAAAACACGGCGAGCAGGATGGGATTCGAGCCCACGGCAAAATGTCATGTTTCTTTGAAAGGCTGCATAAAATCTGATTTTATTTGTTTGAAGGAATAAAGTCCCTCGATTTTACCAGAGAAGAGACTCGTTATAACAGGAATTACCTTCCGTTGACGTTGTGGACCATGTGGACTTGCAGAGTTCACAAGTCCAGGAAAAACATGTCTCGGACCATCCCTGGTCTGTGAGGTTCGTTTCACCAAACTGTCGCAACATCGAAATGAAGGGTAATCGTTACATATTTCGATTGTGAAAAATGTATTTTTTCTCTGTATTTTTCGAACTGCAGAGTTGCCCATAAGTTACTTTTCTATTTAGAATTGGGACTTGCTGCAGCCCTCCCTATGGACCCTCAAAGTTTCTTCTTCCTTTCACTCGTCTAATGTGCTCTCCTTGCGTGCGTGACTTGCGTGACACGGAGACTCATGCCGCAGGTCTAAGCTCATCACCATCCGACCGACAGGTCTAGACAGACCACCGGTATATAGAGGAGGGGAAAAGGGACTTATAGACGTAATATAGACAAAATATAATTACTGACAAATACGAGGGAGACTGAAATAGCCGTTTCTGGCTTATTAGCCGTCCTCAGCCAGCCATACCCAGCCGCGAGGTATTTGCAGCCCCCGAGGCTCGATCCCGCGACTTATTGGTCATAAGTCCAACGCTCTAACCATTGAGCCACGGGTTCCTTGTCCTGTCGGTTGCGAGCGGGTATAATGACAATGGTTGAGAGAACCTTCGGAACATGGCTAGCTGGTGACGACTAATAAGCCAGAAATGGCTTTTAGCGGAGCTCGAGATTGAGCCCCAAGCACAACGGAACGAATGTGTCTCTTAACTCGATCGGTGGGTGTTCGTCATCGGAATTCATCGCATTTCTCTCTAGAACAGATCTGACGGGCTTCAGACTATCAGGGCGCGTTGACGTCGTGGCTTGGAAGGTCTTCAAATGAACGCACAACCAGATCTCACTTCGGACAGATGCTCGCACTGCAATGGCCAGTTTTTAATGTGATCCTTGAAACGCCCTCCTTTATGTGAAACTCGAGAATGCGCATCAATGTTGAAGCCTAGCAGGTCGCGTGTGGCACACGGGTTATTTGGCATTAGCAGTCACTGTCCCCGCTCTTATCTCTTCCGTTTTAACCTTGTCTTGCCACTGGCAGGTCTCGGGCTTGGAAAGAGTTGAGTGGAGTAGGTGCGGAATGAGTCTGCCTTATTGTAAACAGATTCACATATAATTGGCCATCAAAGCCGCGGTGGTTTACGGCGCTTGCCACGAACAATCTACCGAGCTTATACCTGCGCGCTCGGCTCTCGCGTCCGTCAGTGGCTTTGTCCGCTTTACAGGCCCGTCCATGAAGCTTTGCGTGCAATCGTCAACCCGTATACCTAGCTGATGATATTTAAAGCAAGCATATACAGCAGAATTTATCGGAACCAATAAATTTCGCGGCGGCTTATCAACTGCAGCCCGTCGTTGCATAACAGAGATAGTGAATGAGAGTGATACAGAGATTTGAACTTCCACAGGTAAAATCAATATAAAACAGCAAGGTCATCGTATACTGCACTCAGGCTAATCAATAAAATGGTAACTTGAAAGCGCAACTTAGGAAAGAAAACGGGGTAATTAAGCGCGCAGAGGGGTTGCGCAAATCAAAGGACCGAGGTTGACCACGTGGTCTAACTGTTTGCCTAGGTCGGGTTTCTCCCGCCGTATGTAGGCTGCCTCCAAGTAGCGCAGTATCTGGGTTGTTCGTACCCGGACTAATACTCGAAAAGATGCTTTAGAGTCAACGCAACCCTTATGCATGCTAACTTACCCGTTTTCTTTCCTATGTTGCGTTTCTAAGTCACCATTTTATTGATTGGTCTGCGTGCAGTATGCAATAACCTTGCTGTTTTACATTGATTTCATCAGCGGAAGTTCAAATCTGTGTATCTTTCTCATTTGTTATCTCTGTTATGCAACGACAGGCTGCAGTTGATAAGCTGTCGCGAAATTTATTGGTTCCAATAAATTCTGCTGTCTATGCTTTCTTCACATTCCTCCGGGGGAACGCAAGACTTGTCAGTGTTAAAAATGTTTTTTTGCAATGTAACGGCTACATCACAGAGCTGTTACGGTGTTTTTGAAAAACAACCTACCTAGTGGTCCTGCTCCGAACTCTGTCGGTGGCGAACTTGCCTTCCTCCCCAAGCTGTTTGCAGATAGACCTGCTGCTCTCTGGATGGCGGAAATTTTAAGTTGACAACACCAAATGGCCAATCGCATTATCGGTACAACCAGCCGAATTATCGAACGATCTCAAAGGACCTCGAGCCCATTTATTGGTGTCCTACTTTCGACACCGAATGTGAAATAGCACTACTCGCGAAGTTCTCCATGGAGGAGAGCTCTTACAAATAAACAGACCAGCAAAACACACAGTGCTAAGTTTCAGCGACCAGATAAAATCAATAATGAAGGTTTATGGACATGTTGAACATTGGTGTGATAAATAATGTTCTTTCAGTTCCAAGTTGTGACTTAGTCTCAGGATAAGGTGTCCGACCAGCCTCATTTCCTAAACCTTGATTATCATTACTTTCTTATCCGAAAAGCCCATACGCCTAAGTGACTGCAACTGGCAATGACCAGACTAAAGGCCGTCCTCTATTGCCCCCGCTTCTGATGCCGAACAGCTGTAGGCCATCAATGTACCTATTATCTTTTTCAATTACACTTGTCTGGTTAGCTTTGTGACAGGCTTGGCATCAAAACATCTGGTATAGTAATGTCAGACTCACCGTATTTACGCAATAGAGCACCCTTACACGCCAGACAGGAGATAGAGTGACTCTTTAACATACCGGAGCCGCACTTGACCAAGGGCGCGGGAACGGGTTCGTTTCTATGGTTCTGATTCCGGTCCCTGACGCCTGCGGAATGCGAACAAAACAAAATCACTGGCAGCTCCCAAAGTGTCGAGTGGCACATTGCTTAACCTGTGATGACCATTTTTGACTTTGATAGCCGTCTTCATCCAACCCCACCGAATCTCAGGACTGGCAGTACCTGCGCCTTGATCCCCCGTTCTTTAGCCCAACGGTTCGCCGCTAAGCCACGTACGCGTCCCGTCAGGTGCGATCGGAAATACTGGCAACTGCTGAAAGAATGTTCTTTTGGGCGTAGTTGCAACAATTTGAGACTGAGTAATAAGTTGGCATTTCGTAATGGCTCCAATGTAAATAAATTATTCTGCCCAGAATGTACGCTCGAAATTCTGAGACCGGGGTACATTTATTTTGATGTTCGCCAACGGCAAATTCTCCAACTCGCTTTGATTGAAGCTGTTCAGGCAAGATCCCCTAGGTCCTTTGTTTCCTGGATGAGGAGTGTGGGCTTCGAGTCAGCTACGGTCACGATGTCGGCCACCAGTGGCTTTGCCATCACGGTCTAAAACCAGCCAAATGAGGCCTGTTTGAAGAGCACACTGAATGCAGACCGGAGGCGTGAAGCCTTGAGCAGTTGGTACCTTCTGTCGGAGGTACATTAACCGATCCGGTTACAGAACATGCTCGGCCCGTTGTGCCTTGGAGCTCAATGTAAACCCTTTTACAGGCAGTCGCATATCGACCTTTAAATATGCTATTTTAACGTAATCTCGCCTACTCAAAAATAATTTAGTAGGTTGAGCGTGTGACACCGTAAATTGCGGCTGCAGAACCAAACTTTACCGACCAGGAATATGTGCTGGTAGGCAGAGCTAACAAAAACTAAGGAGACTGGAATGGCAGTTTCTGGCCTGTATGCCTCCGTCAGCCGACCCTAGGCAACCCCAGGTCTTACCGCACCTGAGTCTCGAGTCCGCGTCCTTTGGTCATCGAGCGCTACTAAGTCCAGCGCTCTATGAAAGAGCCTCCTGGCTCACTTGATAGACCGCTCGACTCACTAACGGTCGATGATCAAAGGACACAGGTTGGAAACTCAGGCGCTGCAAAACCTAGGTCTCGACTGTTTGCCTATCCTTCTGTCACCCCATGAGGTTCGAAAAATCGCTTTGCGGACACAAACTAACCTCTACGCGGACTGGTGACTACGCATCGAGAACTCCATTTAGTATGTCATGGAGACACTGCTTGACTCGGGTTTCGCCCACGAGAGATCTGTTGCCCCCAGTTCTCTGGCGACATCCAGCTGGAATAAGTGTCCCTCTAGAGGGCATTGTCAGAGTTCTGCCTGTTGCTCCGACACTGCTTTCACGGATAGCTTCCCCTGACAACCTAATATATGCGGAGAGTTTTTTTAGTATTCTGGGATGCCTTTTACACCTGCGTCCTCCCCCGCCACTGGTCTTCTTGACTCTGTCTTGACACCGGGTCCAGGTGGGTGAGGCGAGAGTGTGGTTGGTGCTGCGCAGGTCGGCGTGTTTGTTCCACCTTTCAGTGAAGCATACGGTGGGCATCGTCAGCAACTGTCGAGGTGTCTTTTTATGAGTAATGCCTACAAAGTATCCTAACAGAGTCGACAAAATTGTGTTGCATGCAGTCTCTTCCGAATTTCGTGCTCTCACCGGTTCTTGCCTCAAAATCAGAATTATTCTATCCAAAAAACCACGATTTCGATAGTTCGAAATGCTTCTTGGCAAACATAAAGTACACTCGGAAACTCGTAAACACCAATAAAATGCTGCATATTCTCTCAGGCAGAAGAGTCTACTTAAACGCGGTCTTAGAAATATCAGGTGTGGAATTTGGTCTCAGCTTATTGAATAGAACAGGGAATTCTGACTTCCCCTTGTTCTTATCACTTGTGGCGAAGCACTACTCGTTCCAAAGTTGTTTTGCGCATTTGCGAATCTGCACACCACTTTTCAGGTGATATTAACAGAAAGTTTATTTCTCATAATCGTTCTTTGTTGTAGACACGTTTTCCTTAAATGTTGCTGTTGAGCGTATACAATATTCTCGTTTTAAATGCTTCACTATTTGACATATTTTTTTGAAAGAATCTGCATTTTGGCAGGAGCAGAAGCACACCAATCCACCGACTTGCCGAAGCAGTGGTCTTGAGCAAGCAACCACCTGTCGGGCCGAACTCGACCAACCTATGAAAGCTATGAAGTGACAACAGGGATTGGGGGCAGATTAATGGATAAATTGTTCAATTTTATTCCGTCTTTATTCAGCCAATCGTAACTCCGACCAACAAAAGTAAACAAAAACAGAAATATGCGCGCCTACACGGTGCAAAATGAACCGCAAACAAGGTCTAGGGCACTACACATCTGCCCGATGAAGCACTTTGGACCGATCTGCTAGACCTCGTCCGTGTTCCCTCTGCGCGGTGTGTGCGCGTGCGTGTTTGTTTATCTGATCCCAGCTCCTGGTCAGGGTTATGATTGGCTGAATGAGGGCAGACTGAGCCCGAAACAGTTCTGTATCAATCTACCAGCATCTGTGTCGTTCCTCGCCCACTGCCGACATCGGCCTGGTAACCCGTTGCTTGTTCGTGATCTCTGCCACACATAGGGAGCTTGTTTGCTTCGGGAAGTCAATAGGTTGGTGTGCGCCTATTCCTGCTCAAATAAATACCCCATCTGCAGCAGGGAAATGCCGCAATGAAGATGTTCCGAGACCTTTAAAATATTCAAATATTCCAAAAACAGTGAGTATTCTTGTAGGAAACTTTAAAATCTTGCGGGTAGTAGACCATACGCACATTTGAAAAAGGCCTTCCAAATTTAAGAAATTTCTTTTTAAAAAAGCCAAAAATTTTCCTCTTTCGACGCTAAAATGTGGTTATGTAGCCCCGTCTGATGGACACAATACTTTTGGGGCTAGAGTTAGCGGTTTGGGCAACTATTTCTCAACCACTCAAAGTAAAACCGCAAATTCCCAATAGCTTTTCTCTTGTATACAACTACTTGACCTCGTTACCTGTGCGTTCCCTGTAAAATCCCCTATTACCACCGGTCCGTATTAAAGGTGGCTGGGGTTTGTTTACTTCAGGTGGGACTACAAAACCACATCTGACTTACTCACCTGCACCTCTTCCAGAAGACATTATTTCCTCTAATACGACTGTTGTCAGTTTATGTTGCAAACATGGTTACTTTAAATTGGCAACGAGAACAAAGGAAAAATGTAAGTATATGAGTATTAACCTTTTCCCACGCGTTATCGACACAACTCTCGGGGTGGATTCATTCTTCGTAAATGGTATGTCATGGGGGTCAAATTAATTTATGACTGCCTCGCGCCTGCTAGCATGGTTACCACATTTTAGGAACATTTTCTGTCTGAAAGCCTATCCGAGAATGTGGATAAATGCATACTGACTTTCGGCACATATCAGGTATGCTCTTAATTCTATCACGACCCGCTAGTTATCGCCCCTTGGGAGACTGCCAACTGGTGGGTGAAGGAGGATGCTGTGAAAGTCTGCTATTATTATAAACTAACGGGAAGTGGACACAGCGAGTGAACTCCTGAGAAGATGGCCTGACCCAGTTGTATCATGAACCATCCCAGCGTCAAGAGTTGGGGTATTATTCTCCACCGCCCGCATTTTACACGAACGTAAGGACAAGTTGCCAGCTCGATCTACCCCAATGTGCATCTATTCCTTTGTTTGCCCCTGTTGAGTAGGTTACATTGGTCTCACGACTCGGCGCCTAGCCAGAAGAATACGGGAGCACCTCCTGGCACGGTTGATAAAAGACGCAATTAAGAGCGTAAACAGCGCGATTTTTGCACATCTTATTGATTCCGGACATCATGTGGACACCAACGCAACCCATTCGTGTGATTTATAGGATCCCACCGCAGCACCCTAAGCCACTGGTTCAGCGTCTGCTAGTGATAGCAAGAGCCCCTACTAGCAGGCTACGGAGGTTGGTCCTCTATGCGCAAAAGAGCTCTGCGGGCCATGGCAAACGGCATGAACTTCTCCGATCCCTTCCCCCTCCCTGGACACGGTTCAATCTAACTGATGGGAGTGCCTACACTCCCAGAAATAAGAGCCAGCCAACCACTGCAGGCCACGTGCGCCTTCTCTGGCACGCGATACTTTCGCCATTCCGGCAGATCGGCCGGTTCCCGAAACCACTGCTGCGACCCTTTAGATGTACCGCTTTCGGTATCCGTTGCTGTCTCCGCGTCTCCAGGCGACAAACCACAACGAAGACGCCGGACAAACCGCGTGCGTCGATCAACACTGGCGATTCATAATTAATCCACGCCTAAAGCGGTACTGATCTACTTGGAGGAGAGGTGATGGGAGTGCCAACACTCCCAAAAACTAGAGCCAACCAATCACTGCAAGCACGCTGTCAGCATGATGGTTGCGCCTCGCCATTGGTTGCCCCCCTCGAGCCTGATTGGTCCGTGTATGCGAGAAATCGGTCAGCTCTTCTAGAATTTTCTTCTCGAAGCACACTGAACCGAATGCGGACGAACCCCAATAGGATGTTATGAATGCGTGCTATTTTTCCAGTTAGAATGACTTACAGATTTCCAATACACTTTTCGTGGCCGATAGCGTTTTTCTTCACTGTCAAGTTGGTATTGGAGATAACAGTCATGTGCGCATGCACTTCGCGTGATTTCTGAGTACGAGGCCGGGTCATGGCAACAACCGTTAAAGTCTTCTAACTCACTGTCTCTTATTACCCGTTCCCCTTTATTCCCACACTTCAAGCCTATGAAAAGGAGAACTGGCGGTATAAATCGGACTGAAGGATTGAGGGTCAGAATCAATGACTCCTTCTTAATGAGATTTCTGGGGCAAGTTCAGTACTGCGAGGTTCAGGTCGTCTTTCAGACATGTTTAATTCTGTCGGTCACTGTCCTGGTGTCCACCTTCGGTCATCCTGACATCGTCTTACCTGTGAAACAGGGTGCATGAGGGAAGCGAGAGTGAGGCAGGTGCTACGTAAGTCTGTTTCTCCGCTAACCCATTGTTGGTGGACTAGATACGCAATGCCACGCTGCAAACAGGTAGCGCCATCAGTAGCATGATTTTCAGAATAATATTTTCAATATACTCCCACACAGAGATACGTGTTTCGCAATGGGCCCCCAGCGTTCTCTCTGTGGTCTCTAACATGTGGACTCCACTCCGTCATCGCTTGCGACGGTCGAGTTTTCAGTGCGCCCATAATATGCCATCGGCAGGTTTCCGAATTTAATTTAAAGAAAGTATCAGCAATTGTAGCTCATTGTGATTAATTTCGACTGATGATTTATTAGCTGATAAATGCTTTTTTCACAAAAAATCAGCAGTTCAAAATGACCGTATCGCAGGTCACTCGCCTAAGGTCTATTATGACGGATGGTAAAGGAGGGAAATGTAATACGACGACAACATTGTGGAAAATAATAAAATATACAAAGTATTGTATTTTTTGATCGTCCTCGTGCTAGTGACACACTAGTAAGTCTGACAGACATATAAACTATTAAGTTATCTATGGCGGAGTGGTACATATAATTATTCAGCATACAATTCTAGGTTTGCAGTATTGAAAAGTGTTTTCTTGCCTTGTCCCAGTTTTCTGTGATTACTACAAAATGGTTTTCGATGGAATTGAATTCCATGTTGTTGACAGGGATAAAAATGCTTCGGAAGTCGCGGACAGAGAGGCTGACTGTGGTCGAAATGATTAAATTATAGTTGCAAGTCATATTAATGATTCAAGTTTCCGCTGTGACACTCCATGAATTGCGTCATCTACTGTAAGTAGTGTTTTAGGAAAAATCCGAATGTGATATAATGAAAGGAGAAATCTCGTCGAAAAAAAAGGTTTTTCTCGTAAATGTTCAAGCTGGTTACACCAACCGGTCGTCAGACGAAATGGATAGTGAGAAGTGGGATAATTATGCAGAGGACGCAGGCAGGGAGATAAGCAGACGACCTGGCGAGGGGGGAGTGTGCATCGTGTTGTGGTGGCTGCCGGAGGTGAGAAGAGGTTTTGTGGGTCCCAGTTGTGGCTCGCCGTGTTAGAGGAGGAAGGGAAAAGGGGGAGGGAGGAAAGGCGTGTCGGCGAGACCATACAGGTCCCAGCATGCATTAACAGTTGTTGATCGGAGACCTTCGTAGTGGACATCTACATCAACATGGTGGTTAATGCTGACCGCACCGGAGCACCGAGCTTTGAGGATTTCCCGTGTCTGTTTGATGCTAGCCATGGCGACCACTTCTGTACCGTCCCAATTGAAACGGTGGTCACAATCAAGAGCGTGCGCAAACACGAGAGATAAGGGGTTGCGGAGGACGCCGGCTTGTGAGCAATGCAGATGCCAAACCGTTTAAACATGGTCAATCCTTTTTGGCCGTAGTCGCATACTTACTCTACCTATAGTCCGCCATCCGCATATTTTGTAAACTTTTAATGAGCGGACCAGGGATCAGAGCTTGTTGAGATTATTTTTGACAGAACGCCCTGCCTCTTCGTGGAAATATGGATGCATCTAAGAAATAGCCTACGACCATGGACCTCAGACGCATATGAAATTCAGTCTATGTTTCCAAGACTACGTGAGGCGCTGAACTGTTGGAAAACAAAGTAATTCAGTACCTCGACTAATAACCCTCAAAAGGCCCACATTCCTGAATGATGAGCAAAGGAAATGATTTTCCCTGTGAATCCGTAAAAATGCGAGAATTTTATATTATCCAGACAACATTTTAGTCGGTAACAACTTAGGCGATGGCCTTAGGGGTTAAAATATTGTAAAGACTCCTCAGTCATATATACCGTCTTCACTCCCGTCGAGGTGGATTCTCTGATTCATTGTTAGATCAGAAAGGTACTTGATCAACTAAATGGATATATGAGAAACTTACGCGGGGAGATCCGTTTCAAAAATTACGTCTATTACGACACAAATATCATGCAAATGAAGAAATCCTGGAACACTCGCTTGCCCTCTTGCAATTTTCGCTCCGGAGGCGACTTCAGGCTGCATATTGCGAGTCGACCCGTATTCATCATGAAAATTCTACCTGTGCGTCAGCAGGACAAACCCCCCTAAAGTCACTTTTCTACCTAAAAGCGTGCCCATCCCGTTAAAAACTGTACGTACATAGGCAACACGCGGCCAATCACGCGAGAAGAAAAAACGCCAGTACGCCGCTTACGAGGGCACGCCTGCAGCGTAAACTACGCCTCAGAACCCAGCACCTTGCTTCGAAAAGGTCGAATGGGAGGTCGGCACTAGTTGCGGCAGGGCAAGCATCGTCTCGAACGGCAGGCAACATCACTAGGTCACTGAAAA
>CACRXP010000271.1:697491-712710 GCA_902702965.1 Spirometra erinaceieuropaei | reverse complement strand
CCGCCTCCAGTGAAGGAGGAGGTCCAAGGTACCCCGTCAGTTGGCAACCTTCCAAGCCACGGCTTTTAGCGCACCGTGATAGCTTCAAGCGCGTCAGATTGTTTATAGTGAGGAGAAAGTGCGCTGAGTCGTCGACCTCACTCGCCCTTCCCATCCCCACACCCCAGCCGCTGTCCGAGCCGGTCAGAAGACTGGAGTGGGGAATGGGCGCGGTGGCTGACATGGTCGACTGACCATGTCTGCGCGCGCCACAGCACGACCTGGCCCCCCATACACACAAACACCAGGATTTCACACAACGGAGGTTGAACGGCGTGTCTCCCACTTGCGTGAGAGGGCCGTGGAAGGTGCTGCTTCAGGCCGTCTCCAGCCCACCAGTCCGCCACTCCACACAACACACACACACACAACGCGACGAACTGCGTGAACCGAGAGCGGGCGTCAATCAGCAACCTTCCTATCCACGACGCTTGACGTGTCGGGATAGTCTCGGACTCAAGTCACCCGTGCAGCCGAAGCCGCATGGGGACCGAGTCGAGATGCACACTTCCCACTTGCGTGACCCGTTAACTAATCGTAACTTCTTTGACGGCTGTTTCCTGGTTCTCTGTTTCGTGCAAGATCGGTTTTATCCTCTTAGAGTCAAGAACAGCGGTCTCCAGGGTTCGGTGTCGGTTTAGGAGAAGCATTTTCCGCCAATTTTTTTCTGCGCCTGCCTGTCAGCCGACGGCCACAAAGACCGTGCTAACCTGAATACGCGTTACAAACGTACGGTCATCCAGACGACGAAAATGCAATCACTGAAAAAAAAAAGTTTATTGGCTTTACAGTTCGAATTCTCACGACCTCATTATAAGAGACGGTTGCAGATAAGGGTATTGGAGGAACACGGACCGCAGTATTTATGGTACGTAGCTGCCATGGACTCATATGCGTTCTATAATCAACACCTCTCATGATCACCGCTGTGGGTAGTAATTAAAGCGATGATGGCTCGTCAGTCCGCACCATAGTCGTTAGTTGCCGCAATTTCATCAGCCGTGTTGGATGTTGGCGTAATGATCGATCGGAAATTTGCCCCCGCCGTCACCGGGATTGTTGTTCGCCCGCGCACTCCCCACGTGACTGATCCCCCTGCCTTGGGAATGTCTCAGCATTGCATATGGTGCAGGGAGGTCATTGCGTTTGTTGATGGATTGCGGGCCCGCGGTTGCCACCTGTTTCGAGGACTTCGGTTTCTCGAAACTTGAAAATATGGCCGAGTTCTGTAGGATGAGCCGCCACCTGAGAGCTGGCGTCTTTCCCCCTCACCGCTGCTGCGCGCTCAGCCGTGCGCTTGCGGAGTAATCTCCCAGTATCTCCAACGTAGTTGCAATGCTAGCGATTAAAACATCAGCCTAGCTCTTGGTGGACAGCCCCAAAAAGACCTTGGCGGAATTTTTTGGCTATATGTGTTTGAGCCAACAGATTTCAAACGTTTCAATGGACATTCGTGTTCGACTCTTTTGAACCTCATTTCTTCTTTTCCTAAACACGAAGTCTGTTGTTTTTTCTTGTATATGACATTTAAAGGTCAATGTACATTATTCTTGGCAGATTCAGCAGAAATGAAGGTTCACGTACCACAACTTCCCTCCAGAACTCTAAGCTAGGGTCATTTTCCCTGACCTTTCCAACTTTTTGTTAAGTACCCCGGTGCGTAGCCCAAGTATTGTGTCCTTGAGTTTTACAACATAAATGGGACAGTACATCTATGGGTCTATGCGTTTCCCAATTAGTTAGGCCTAACGTCCAGAACTTTGAACTTTGTGTGCGGCGTAGCAACATATGGGACGAATGAATGACCTACTAACAGCGCGCAATTCATATTGGCGCGAAAATCCTACAGGCAACCAAATATTTTTCAATAACGGGATCGGTCTCCCATTAATTTTAAGTATTGAAGAGAGCCTAAGGAGCTTTGAAGCAAAACGAGCTTCGATTTAACTCGCTTGTTCAGGCTTTAAATTATGAGCTAGAGACTATCTTTAAATGTTCTTTCCGTCAGATTGAAATTCTCTCAATTTCTAAATTCATTAGACTCACAGACAGTAATCCAGTCTGGTTGCCCCAAATATCTCGGAACCATTTTTCATCCATTTTCAAAGATCATCTTGCATATTTGAGCTTGTCAATGCAGTCATGTCACGCAACAAATTGTATGGCAGTACATGTCCTGTCATGTACTGTAGATAAAAAATAGTGATAACAACGTTTTTACATTTTTTACTGAAGTGCTTGATTTCGCTGGGTCCAGTGCTGGAAAATACGTACGTACATATTATATAAGTTCTAGACATTAGGCCATTGCTGTGCACGCGAATTTCTAATTTCAAAATAAAGTTCGCAATATCTAGTGGTGCATCGGACACTTATAATATCCAAACTTTCTGTGCATGCTTATTTCACGGTTTCTAAATCTATACTACCGTATAAGAAGCTATAGAAGGCAAATTACTTTTGCCAACGATACAATCTGCATCTTCAAATTACCTGGAACTGTTCGTCTTACTTTTTAAGGAAATCCACAATTTTGAATGTAACTCAAATGTGACAATACTGCCTTCAATAAACATAACCTTTCTGAAATATGGAAGCCAAGCAAAAGGGCCAACAACCGAATATATAAATAAGGTTTTTCTGAAAAGTGTTTGGACTTGGGACGATTATTTGCGAGCCAAAATAACGCAGATATATACCCTTAGCAGCGCTGTAATTTCTACTTGTCTGACGCCAGCATTTTACGATATGTTCCTTTAAATTCCCCTAAATCAGCATTATGCTTCCCAGTAGATCTGTTAAATACAGCCATTGTGAAAATTGTGCTGAATGATAACTTAAATGCAGTTAAGACGCATTGTCCTCCGTTCACGGACGGTTTCCTGTATCGCAGTCACTGGCAAGTTCCAGAATTTTGTCTTGTCCGTTACTCGGAGATTAACGAAGGCCTTTGTGTCGATGGCAGTCCACCATACAGTCACCCTTACCACAGTACACATTCAGATCTACATAGAAGGATCATGCTTCAAATCCGCATGAGATCGTCGACGACCAAAACTTTGCATCGCCTGTAACTCTGTAAGCTCTAGATTCAAAGAAATTCGGGCTGGCAGAAAAGGACTTTTCGTAAACTCTTCTAACCTTGTAACTCAGTTCGAAAGTCATGCGATGAGGTTTTCGAATTTCTTTGTGTTTCAAAATGTCGTACAGAACTCTGGGCGCGGTGGGGACGTTTTGGTTCTTCCAGGCACTTTTAGTGTTTTGACTAACCGATGATAGCTTCGATCAGATTTGAGAAACAGTAGTGTCAGATCGCACGATAACGGACCTCTAAGTGATTTTAGGCGAATGAGGTTTTACTGGGTGTCGATTATGCATTCGTGGATTGGGAGCCAAGACGGTCAAATTTAACGCGTGATATATGTTTTTTCGGTATAGCAAGTCCGATAAAAATTCATATTCGGAACAGGCCCTTACATGTTATATTCGGTGTTGTTAAGAGCCTGGGCAAAATCAAACCACAGTTTGAACGATTCATATGATCTCATCTCTGTCATGACAGTAACCTGTGGCCCATATTGTCACTTTTATTCGAAATATTTACGTATATATGGGCAATATGTTAGTAACGACAAAGACTAGTGAGACTGGAATGGTCACTTCCGGCTTATTAGCCGTCGTCAGCCAGTCATACCCAATCCCGATGTGTGAATCACCCGAGGCTCGCATTCGCAACCTGTTAGTTAGAAGTCCACACCTCTAACCGTATATATAATCGACAGCAGTCGCTCGCTGAATTAAATATCGACTCCTTTTCTAAGCAAGAATGGTAGAAGTCTAAGAACAGTTGCAAACGAGAACTGAAAACATTTACACTCATGGGGTTATTTAAGGTCAAAATCGACCGCTACTGAACTGAATGCTAGAATACGTCGCATGTAGGGGTATTGAAGAACTCCAGTATCTGCAAGCAAAAAATCACTGTTCGATTCTGTTCAATTCTAAGACAGTACGCAATCGATTTTCATCGTTGCAGCTCTCTAATGTTTCCAGAAATGAGCTGCCTACTTGAAGTAGATCGACCTATTCGAGACTTATAGTCTCAGAATGAGATTTAATACGGATGTCTGGACCGGAGTCTATGAGCCACAGCGAAATAACCGCGTAATATTACTAAACTGCCGACATTTGGCCAGTAGTATTTGCATGAGTAGTATAATATACCACATTTGACAGCATGTAGACTGGCCATTAATTTGCGGGAATCCTTCTAGGTCAAAGGGTCTGAAAGCGTGTGCTATGCTAGGATCAGTAAACCATGGCCCTCGCGGCCTGGTATGTGCTGGCAGTTCCCTGACACCTGGTCCCCTGCCGGTAGGTGCGTTTTTGCTTCCGCTGGGTATACAGGTCGTATTGTGCATTACCGCATAGTCACCATCGTCCTTCTGATTTCTGTTGGGACGTTACTGTTGTTTTAGGATAAGATGATCCCATGCTTACAGCATAGGTACTAGCCAGAAGCCCATACACGCGTGTTTCGCCCATATTCTGCCGCTTCATGGCGCAGCTGCGAAGGGTTCGGCTCGTCAGTGGGTCCCCCAGCATTCCGTGTCAGTCTTCTGGTAGATACTTCAAATTAGAAATTGTCGCTTTTTAATTTCTTCAGAAATTAACTACGAACTTAGAGCAGATAAGTTTATTCAAGGTCTATAGGCACAATCCAAGAATTTTTATGCATGAATATCTAAACTAAAGTCCATCAGCCACAGCGAACAACCGCGCAATATTCATTAATTGCCAAAAGGAAGCTAGTAGTATACTTTACGATAATATAGCTGTTGTTGTTGGTCCAAAACCTAGCCATTTGCTGTGTTCGCGTAACATCACTTCTTCTGGGCATGATTCACGGATTTTGCTAATGCATTAGTAATGAAAATACGCTCTTTGTATCCTTCTTAAGATTGAAGTTTACACTTCGATTTGAGAAGAATGTATCAACGGTTTTTTATTATCTATCTTTAGGTTACAAACCCACAAACAGTGCATGTGCATACCTATAATAAATTTGGAGAAAAGTGTAACTGGCCCCGGGCTTAATACTGTAGCCCTGGGGTCTTTTCACCCCCAGTTGGGTTGATGTAGGTGTATCAGAAATATCTAACTTAAACTTATTGGTCTCTGTCAGCAAAACGTTTAACTAAGGCAAACGTTTTCTTCTAGGTACGTGCCTTACGCAGGAAACGTTTAGACCATTCCCAATATCTCAACTTCGCATATACCTTCCCTGGATATCTATCCTAGCTAAATGCTACTAAAGCTATTTTCCCTACAGAACCGAGATGGATCCTCGATTCAAGTACAGAAAAATTCAACCCATAAATTACAACCTGCTGAACGAGGTGCGTGAAAAAACAAATCAGGAGATGCTGATGTTTGATGAAAAACTTTCCAGACAGGCGGCCTATCGGCAAGAGATGAAGGACGACCAGACTCTGCGATCTCATCAGCAGGTCTGGTTCGAGGCTTGTAGGCGGGTAAACGAGTGCTATTCAACTGTTCAATCGGAACTGGCTGCCATATATCACTCAGAGGACCTCGCTGTTGCCGAATTTGAGAATGAAAAGAACCTACTTCAGTATTTGGAAGAATTACAGAAGCGAAACAGTGAATTCACCTCCAATGTCATTGACCCAATTACCACGCTGAGGTTTAATTTTGCCTGTCTGACGGAACCTGCTGTTTTAGGATTGATCTCAAAACCTGGCTCATGATGCGAGAGCAGGGAAAACCGACCACTGATCCCAGACCAATTAGAGATCTGGTTCATGGAATGTTTGCTTCCATTGCTGCTGTGGAGAAAGATTTGGCGGCTGAAGAGGACGCCCTCATCGCAGGGAATGGCAGTGGTAAGTGCGGCATCATTGGTCTCAGTTAGGTCTCCTAAGAGATCAAGGCATATGCAGGAGGCTGACGGACCAGCACCGAGACAGGTATCACATGCCAACCATCGGTATACCGTCAGAATCCTGGCAGTGGGATGCGCCAAGTGATGAGTTCCGCGCAAACCTACTGACAGAATTCATTCACCTGGACGCGGGTTATATGGAACGAATAAATCGGCTGAGAGCTGAAATCATCGATCTGAATGACTGCTGGTGAGGTTTTCATTCTCGATCTTTAAAAATATTGATTTAGAAAATATTGCGCGAAAACATTTGAAGGCAGATGCGTGTGAGTGGCGAGCGGCAGACTTTCCTACGCGAAGGGCCGCATAGGAGTGGCTTTATTCTCCTTAGGTTTTATGTTTGTGTTTTCCGACACCTGGGTTGAATTGTCATCTGCTGGTTGTATCTGACAAGCCATAAACGACTACCGGCGCACACACGCTCCTGTCGACAGCACTTCTCGATTTTTGGTTGTCATGCGACCCTATGCATGACTCAAATATCTTCACCTTCGGAGGGAATTGGAAATAGGCAGTATGTTATTACCGACAAAGACCAGGGAGACTGGAATGGCCATTTCTGGCTTATTAGCTGACGTCAGCCAGTCATATTCAGCCCCAAAGTGTAGAACATCCGAGGCTCCAACTCGCGACCTGTTAGTTTGAAGTTCACGCCTCTAACCACTGGGTCACGAGCCCGTTGCCCAGTCGGTTTCATATCTATGGACGGCTATGTGATCGAGAAATCTCGCGCGGTAACTGAATATGCGTGGGCAGTGTGGACAGTTGAGGAGGGCGCGATGTATGTACGTTGGTGTTCCAAGCACTGGTTTGCCAGTTACTGACCGGACCAATGCGTGATGCTCATGTATGGTGGCAGTATGGGAGAGATAGGTTTAGCGCTGCTGAACCGGTCGGGATTATGCTGCTAGGGTTTGCCCCCTGGTGACGGGGGAGTTGGTAGTGCTGGAGATGTCGGATGTGCAAGGCGTGCTTGGCGTGTCAGTGTTACGGCGCGTAGCCGAATAAGCCCATTGGGTAAGTGAATGAGCGTGAACAGTGCGGACAATTCGACGAAATCCGACCACACATTCAAATCCCAAGAGGTCGAAATTTTCGCTGAAGGTGACAACCGTGTGAGCCGCGAGCTGCTTGAATCATGGTTCACTGCCCCCAGTTTATTAACAAGTGCAACGACCCTCCCCTTCCATACTGGGTGCTGAAACTTCACCTAGGCGGAGTAATTAGCCACGGGGGAGCGCACAGGTGAACACTGTTCCCAACACCAGGGTCGGTGGATCAGATGGTCGAGCAATCATCACACCGACATTCAACACACGTGATGAAATTACAGCAATTAACGACGCGACTTTCGGCCATCAAGCAGTCATCGCACCAAGTGCAACGATCCCTGATGAAGGGAGGGCGTGAAGTTTCATAGGTGTGCGGTAACATGGCGACTGCATCCTGTAAATGCCGCAGTTCCTTATGCATGAACCACCCGTATCTGCTTTTGTCTCTGATGATGGTTTCGAGCAGGAATCCGAGATGTCAGGCGAATCAAGCTCTTGTCCCAGCGATGGTGTCTCCTTCTTCACAATTGTGGTGAATGTCGCGGGCGTATGTCGAGTCTCCTCCTATTGCTGCGCCGGTCCCTGTGCTGTCGATTCAAAAGCGACTGACCAGGCCGAAGCGTGGAATGAAGGTGCGAGCGCAGTAGGGACAGGCTGGGATTGGTTCGACATTGCTGGTGGTGAGCGTAGCGGTTGACAGATCGATAAACGTTCGCAAAGGTTTCCGCAAGACGCACCTTCGTAACTCTCCTGACATCTACCGACAGTTTCTTTATTACCTTTTTCATTTGAGTAGTGACGGCTTTTAAATTGGTGTTTGGGCGCCTTGGTGCCAGGTTAAACCTTCAATGGAGTTGGGGTGAGAACGAAGGCTACGGTCAGGGTTGAAGTGCGGATTTGGGTTAGATTAAGAGTTGTATCGAAACTTGGAGTGCGAGTAAGGTTAAGACAAGGGTTGGGGTTTTGTTTTTTCCTAAGTCTAATACCAGCCGCAATCCTAACACTAACCCAAGTTCAAACCCTAGCTCCCACGGCATCCGCTGGACTAATTTAAACGTATTCGTGACGCTTAAGGCTCACCTACAGATGGTTAAAAACCAGGATTACGCAAATAGAAAAGTGGTTAAGAAAGATCGAGACCAAGGTTTCTAAGCTGGAAATTTTTTTCAATCTCGTACCTTCTTCGTTTTCTTGTGTAGTAAAATTTGTCTTTGAAAAAACCAGTTTTTAAGTTCTCTTACTTTTGAGCCCTCGTTTACTAAAATTGTTAAACTGCCCAATCCAACAGCGCCAATAAATGGTCCCAAAAGGAGGTTCTAAAATGCGAATTCATGTGGGAGATTTTCGACTCTACGGGCGACCCTAGAAGAAAGCAGAGATGTCTGGACTTCCTTTGCCGACAACCGGAGCGGCTCAAAAAGGCCGATTACGTGAGTCGTTATTGTATCTAAAACAGTTCCCAGCTGAAAGACGCTCATCTGAACCTTTGTCTGAATAATCATCACGTATACGCAGACCGCGGGGGATTATTATAAACAGCAGAGGACCAATCTGCATGTACTTAAGTCCATTAGCATTAAACTAAATGTATTCTTTAGACTGTTTTAAAGTTGCGAAAATTCCCATGGAGCATTTCAGAAGAGCATTTGGCGAGCATACGCGTGCTTTCGATAAATTCTCATTGGACCTATACATTTATATGGGAACGAGGTACAAATTGGAATTTGTGAGCGATAAGTGCAATCGATTACGGTTCGTCTACATACAAGTGGGGCATGTGAATAGAAAAGAGGAAGGGGGGAAGAGGAGGCAATAAGTGACAGTGATAAGACCTGCTTCGCGAGAACGGGTATCCTGACCGATTTATTGCAAGGGATCTTGCCGAACGACCGGCAGAACGCATCATTTCATGGCGGGAAAGAAAACTCTGTTTCTCAAAGTCCCCTTTCAAGGAGACGCAGCAAGTGAACTCCTGAGAAGTCGTCTTGATCAAGCCGTTTCATGGAACTTCCCGACAGCAAGAGCTGAAGCATTTTTTTCCAGCAACCCCGTCTTACGCGGAGAAAATAAGGATAGGCTACCAGCTCAGACCACCTCCATGTGCATTTACTCCTTTACTTGCTCCTGTGGAACAGGTTACATGAGTCGTACGAGTCAGCGCCTGTCCACAAGAATACAAGAACACCTGCCGGCATGGCTGAGTAATGGTGAAGTTAAGGGCATACACAGCTCCATCCTCGCATACACGGTTGATTCTGGGCATCGTATGGATCCCAACGAAGCCTTCCGTGTGATTTACAAGGTCCCACCTAACTATCCTAAGCGACTGGGTTAGCGTTTATAAGCAACAGCGGAATCGACTGCCAACAGGCTACGGAGGTCGATCCTGTGCGCGCAGAAGAACCTCTTGCTTGTATGCATGACTCCGCGATCCCCATCTCCCCTCTCCCCCCCCCCTTGTGACACGGCTCTAACTAACTCTCATTGTCAATTACTGCCACCGTTCCCTTCCCTCCCCTCTATTCGCATACAACGTTTATATAAAAAGACGAAATTCACTCGATTGCTCTTATCGCTCGCACGATTCATTTTGTATCCCGATGAGAATTTATCGGAAGCACGCGTATGCTCGCCAAATGGTCTTCTAAACTTATTCTACCTACCAAGTGTTCTTATGACTAAATCGTTACTTCCGCACTCCACTCAGACCCAGATCTTGGACCTCCTGAACGAACGCAGCATTCTGAGGACAAGAATGGGAGATCTGATGCTGTCCTGGACGCGCTCTCGACAAGAACTGAGCGATCGCATACGTCTGAGCCTCAGTGACGCGTTCGTAGAGGCCGAAAAACGTGATCTCCAGAGAAGCAGTGCGGAGAAGCAACGGAATCTGTGCCTGCAGCTAGCCGCTCAGGTAATCTGGATGCTTGGAACTTTTAGCCTGTGGGATCTGCGGCCGTTCTGGGTGCATTTTTGGCAAGAGCTAACCGTTAACAGCCTCAAGAACGTCACCGAGTTCTCTTCCAGACTGAGTCAGATAACCTTGAGGGGAACAATGAGGCTAAGGAGCGGTATAAGTGTGTTCATCTAACAGATCAGGTCGTACGAATTCTCAGGACCCTTTTGATCTTTAATAAAGCAAAATTGCAGTTTAAAAAGACAGTCTCATCTACTCCGACTTACCTAGTCTACATAAAATGTACGTGAGCAGCAGATGCCCGTGGAGCGGGCCTTACGGGAATTGTCCTAATAGGAGTTATACGGGTGGGGGCTTACGACAGTCCAAAGTAAATGTCTAACTGGCGTTCTGCTTGGATGGGACTGGCACAGGAGAAAGAACTTGGCCGAACATCTACTTAAATAGATGTAGTAGCGAGTCTTCTGAAGGAAATCTATCCTGACTAGATACAGTACCCTTACCCTTAGGTCTAACCTTCACTGTGGCGGTATACGTCGTCTTAACTTTGAAGCTTACCGATGACTCTTATTTTCAACTAATCTTAGTCGTGACCGTGACGTTAACCCTCAACTTAATCTCAAACATATTCAAACTCTAGGCCTGGGTGATAAAAAGAAGCGATCGCTAGAACAAGAACTTTATTCGTCTGACGTTTTGGATTCTCGCTGGAACCCATCATCAGCGACAGTGAGGAGTTATGTTTAGATTTGCCTATCGAGTGCGATTGGGCTAGGGTTGAAAATTTGGTTACTGTTAAGCTTGTGGCTGGTACTTGGTTTAGGACCAAACCTAACCCCAACCCTAGTCTTTACTCTACTCTAACTCAGGGTTTCAATCCAACTCTTAATCTAGTCCAAATTCTGACTTTAACCCTAGCCGCGGCCCTTGCTCTTATCCTAACGTTTCTGTCAGTGTCTGCGATTATGGATTCGAACGAGAATTCGAGACCTCAGGCGAATAAAGCTATTGTCCCAGCTATCGCTCCTACTTATTATCATCAAGACCCAGTCTTGACCTTAAGTGTAATCCTAACCACAACATGAAGTTGCACCCAGACCCTCGTTGTAAGCAAATTCCGAGAATGTTTCAGAAGGGTTAGTATCGCCATCTCATTCCTACCAGAAGGACATAATGATAGATTTTATTCCTTTGAATAAAAAGGTTCCAGGATCCCGCTTCAGCTAGGCCATTCCGTCTCTAGCCAATGCTAGAGTATATTAAATCCAAAGCAGGAGTTCGTATCAATCAAAGATTTTAAACTTATGTCCACTCTTGTGAAACACAACCTTGTCCTCGTCGGATATTGATCCGAACGCATCCCGAACGTTTGCATTTTTATGCTGACTGTAAAAATGCAAAAACGTCCTGTACATTAATGGGATTCTGAAGGGCTGCGCCGGTAATTCTTCAAATAAATACACACACAACTTCGCTCTCGTTGACGGAGTCGTAGAGCAATTCCAAAGTCTAAAACTCAGCCCTTCATTATGTCCACAAAATTTCCAAATATCGAGTGTTATTTTGTAATGTTAGTTAAACGGACCTGATACAGTCGGGTTGCACGATACTCTCTCGACAATTTCCGACACTTTACTTTTTGTAATCTATAACTTGGGGTATTTTCAGACAAAGCCATTTTTCTAAGGAACCCTGGGAAGTTGATAAAAGAATAATAATTACTGACGATTTTGAATAATCCATCTCGCTTCGTCTTTTAAGGTGATTCGTACCTGTTCTTGATTAATCGTAGTTCACTCAATACTGACTAACCCTAAAAGTTCGGCGAAGCATTAGCGGTTTCCCAAGCAAGACGATAAGGTTGATGAGGAGAAGATACAACCCCGCATTAATCCATGCATCTAAGTATCAAATCGAGAACGATTTTAGACGTCGTCAGTGATCTAACGGGGAAGCACGGTTTTATTTGTCTTGTATGCCTACTGTACATCATGTCGGCATTAAAATAAATTTGATTTGTTGAAAATAAGGTTTTATTGCGGTCCAGCATTTTAAACACAGAATATTTCGGATTTGATACAAGTCATAGTACAGTAAAATAGTATGACGCACTAATCCTATCCGTAACCTTATCGACTCAGTCAACATGTCTACTGGGCAGAGATGTACTTCAGAATTCTTCAAGGCTGTTCATGTCGTCCTTAAAGGATCTAAAGAAAAAAGGAGCCCATTCTGGCAAAGCTTATGTCAAATATTTTGAGGCCTAGATATACTCGGAGTCCTAGTTTTAGTAGGGCCTATTTTCCGAAAAAAAGCAAAATGCACAAACCAACTTTCTGCAAGAATTTAGGGTGAAACTCCTCAATGGCAATGGTCAGCCCCGTGAAGCCTCGATTATTCCCGATTCCAGCCCACGACTCAATGCCAATGTGTTTTTACTCAGTTCGCAAATAGCTCAAATTCGAGCGAAAAGTCTTTTCCACCTCTTGTTTGGAGTACGGCTTGGTGATGGCAGTCACTGGTTTACCGTCGTCAGAGTAGCTCTAGACTCGATTAACTGATCACAACTCTTGCTTCAAAAGGACCAGTTTTTTCGCGTTACTTAAAATAATTAGGTAGTTTGAACAGGTCTCAAACTTATCAGTAACACTGCCTATCGGTTCGGACTCTAGATGTGTTTACGTTACCGTACCGCCAAACCTAACACTCAACCGTACGATTACCGAAGTGCAATGAGACCAGAGAATTTTCAACCTCACCTCTGCATCATTTATCGGACAAACATTTTTACTGTTTTATTGGTTATATCTTGACTGTTTGACATGACATTTCAGTATGCTGAAGGTGTGCTAGGATATCAGAGCTTTGGCCATCGCCTGGCCTGTCTAAACCAAGGTTCAAAAGAAAGTTTTTTGGCACCTGTCTTCCACACTGACATTGCGATGTTTTTTCTCTGATTGAAGGTCCAGCAATGGCGAAAGGAGAAGGCTGAATTGGCAGAGCTGGAGTATCGTGCCAACGAGGCATTTCAGGCTGCAAAGGCGCGCTTGGATGCAGAGAAACTGGACCGGGAGATGCACCGGCGTGAGCTCATCAAAAAACAGGTCAGTTTATCCGTGCACCTGAATTAGTCGATACCTTCGTTTGAAGAACACAGTTAAACAGTTTGATGAAACCTGAGGAGATAATCCTACTTGCAATTGCAACTGTTGGCAGCTTAAAGGCGATTACAGATCCCACAAAATTCTATTCTCTGGTGTCCCGTGGGCTGCAAGAACAAGGTATGATCACCACTTCACTGGCACCTAGTGAAAATTCCTCGTCCACCTTTAATATGTAAGCGCTTGCATGCAACTGTTTCTCGGATTTCATTGATACTAGGAATCTGGTTGGTCTTGTCGTCCCGGTAAATTCAGTACTAGATCAATTTTCCCTTTAAATCCATTTTAGTTTATGGCGGAGACGCTTGTATGAGATCAGTTCACAAGGGGTCAAGGTCATTCTCATCAACTTTATAAATTAATATCAGATTAATCAATATCTTCAGGATTATGACTCTAACTTGCTATATGTTTACCTGGTGTATGTCTCGCAGATATATTTAAACAGGGGACCATTAACTTTTATTTCCAGGAGTCTGAGTTACCGGGCCTGACAGCTTAGAGTGACTGGTTGTAAATTATGCGGAAAAGACAGGTGATGTCCACCTTAAATCTTTGAGATTTCATGAAGTAATAACACTATTTATGAGACTTAAATTTCCCAGAATGCACGACAAATCTACTATCTCATGAAACATTAGCCGAAGTTCTAAAATATGTTCTGATTCGAAGAGATTACTTAAGTTAGCTTATAATATTAATTATTTTGCAACATAATACTAAGATATTTCAGTCACATCAAGATGCCAGCTTTTGAATGAGCGTCTTTTTGGCCGTCCGAGAAAAGTACAGTCCGTAAAAGATGAAATGTTTTCACCGCCGTCCAATGCCCTTATATAAGGAACGTACAGAAGAATATCCTTTCTCGTACTCATTTTGTAGTAACTTGCGTCTTTTTAAAATTATTTTTATTACAGAGAGAGTATTTCTTGGTTTTGGAGGTTTTTTTATTATTAAATTTTACAAGACCGTGAAATGTCCTCTTGCACAACATCATATCAGCACCTTTATCGATGCCACCTATTCGTTATACAGCCTGGTTCACGTCTTCTCTATGGCGTAAAGAAATGTGCAATTCGTCTTTCACAGAATGTATGTAGTATTTACTTTGGAAACCATGAGTGAAAATGAACCGTCAGGTGATCCATAAAATTATTCGAGAGTTAAAAGGTTATCGAAGACCGAAAGATACTCTATCGTTAGATAGAAAATTTGAAGACGTAATTTTTTACCAAAAGAAAGCGAGAAAGGACGTTTTGTGCACGTTCTATATGATATATACTTAAATTTATAAGACCGTTAGATATCAAAGGGAAATTTCATGCTTCCTAGGTAGTGTGCAGGAATTTTTCCTAGACGGAGGAACTTTTGCATATTCTGATTTGTTGGACGATAATTCTGGGCGTAAAACTCTCGTGAAATTTCTCGAACGAGAATCAGTGAAAACGGGATTGTCTGAGTAATAGTACGATGACGGATTCTCACTGACCCAAAAAATCTCAACAAAATGAAATACCAGTCCTGGAGATTCGCCATTTCTACCCTTATTATCCCTTCGGTACCCCCTTTGGCACGACTATTCGACGCTGTACTAGTGAGGCTGTCGAACTAACCGATAAAGAGAATTTTTCATCGTCATCATCACTGATCCAAAATAACAGATTTCAGATCGCCGCAAAGCTCAGCAGACGGAGAAGGCACTACTGGAGGAGGCGGAGAGAAAACGCCTGGAGGAGTTGAAGGCGGCACATGAGGCCCAACGTCGCCTGGACACAGAACGTCTCGCGCAGCTGGAGAAGGAGCGTCTGCGCAAGCTGGCGGAGGATCGCGCCCGAGCGCGTGAGGAGGCGGAACGTGAACAGAGCCTGAAAGAAGCTCGTCTCGAGGCTATTCGCATGAAGGTAGGACCTGTGTTGACCGCTTACCTCTATGGAACCTCTTGATTTACGAATTGGGTCGGTTAAGAATTCTTGGCGAATCGCTCTCTGTTGATGCGACCTTTGGCACATTACGTGCGTACTTGTAATTTTTGCTTCGTCTGCGGGTGGAAAGGGAGCCTATAAGTAAGTTTGCTGGTAATGGTGG
>CACRXP010000271.1:680163-696930 GCA_902702965.1 Spirometra erinaceieuropaei | reverse complement strand
GGTGCCTGTGGTGGTGACTGGATTACCAGCTCGGTTTGCGGCGCAAGTTGTTTGGGCTGCACAACCATGACAGATCCCCCACATGGGAGGTCTGCTGGCACGCCTAGGCACAGGTTCACGCCGCGCCAGACATCAGTGCCCCATCACCGCATCAGACGACCGACTGGTTCGAAAAATGAACCGAATGAAGAAAGAAATAAGGAGAGAGGGTTGATTCTGCTGACTCCGCCCCCACAGCACCCAGGGCCTATTCGTGACTATAAACCATCGGACGCACTGTTATTTTTAAACTATCACAGTGCACTAAAAGTCATGGCTTGGAGGGCCGCCAATCGGCGAAATAACTCGGCCACCTCGGGGCGGGGGTTTGAGATCCGATCAACCTATCTGCAGTTCTGTGTGAAAACGTACGTAAGCAGGTCGCGTGTGCGGTCCGGGTAGACAGGTTGTCTAGTTTTTGCCAGCCACTACGATCGACCCCCTTTGTGGTCTTCTTGACGTTGTCTTGGTTTCAGATTCAGTTGAATGAAAGGAGAAGGAAAGACTCGGTAGATTCTCTGTAAGTCCGCAATCGCTATAAACCTATTCAGTCGTCCAATACGCCAAGGATCACACGGTGGACTCAGTCGGTAAAGACGGTCAAACTATCGATTTTAATAACAGTAACAAATTCGGTACCATATCGCACCTATCCTCCGCGTGGACGGATCCGTCAAACTTTCCCGAAATCCATGTTTTTCATGCAGTTCTTAAATGTTAGTCGGATGTAGAGTGGCCCTCTAGGCGTCTTACTACTCAAAAGCAAAGTACGATATTGCTTTTTTTTATTTTTTCGCATATTTTGTCGCATTAATGTTTAAAGAGGAACTGTTACGAATTGCTTCAAAAAAACTATATTGCGTAAACTTCCTCCGTTTCCTGCTTCGTAAAAGTAAGTTCTACTCAAAACATTTTCTTAAATGACTCTCGGCATATCGGGCTGAAATCCGTGAATCTCTTTCCGTTAAACCGTGACCTTGAGGGAACATGGTTTATACTGGTGAATGGTCCCTCAAATTTTATATTTCCTGAAACCTAATAGGTTGTTCATTCACGGAACATCGTGGTAGGTTCTTCTAACATAAATTTCCAGTTTCCAAAACAAACGCGTAAAGGATTTCCCAGCTTTAAATAATAAAGCGACCAATGGGTCACCGTTTGGGATTATTTAGGTTACGTGAAGACTTTAACCCCTATTTCCATCTATATCTTCTGAAGAATGAAGGTTTTCGAATTGTAGGTGCGGCCTACTGTACCTGATGACCCCTTGCGTCTTCTTTCGTCCACAGCTGTAAGTCGAGACTGGTGCGATTTCCAACTATTTCATTTGTATTTTCTGACGAGAAATGATATTTACACGGAAGTATGGTAAAAGTTCGAGCAGTTTCATTAATTTTTGACATCGTCAAGGGGCCCTCATCCTTGCACTTTATGTAGCGTACTGCTTTCTCAGTCGTTTACCCAAAGAAAACATTTGTTTGGCCTAAATACTCTTTGCGGAAACGGGCCTGATCAAATAAAGGCTTGCGAGTCTGCAGCAGGATTCTGAAGACATAACTGCCACAACATCTCACTCCCGAGAGTGTGAAGATCGGAGCTCTGGTATTAGGGCTGCGTTAGCTTGCGGCATCCCAGTCTTTCCTCGTTCAACACGAATGTAGCTTTGCGCTCTACTGAGGATTGCTGTTGCGTTTTTACAATCGTCAGTTCATCGCGTACTGCTACGCGGAGACACCGTCTCTGTTGACCTGAATCAGCCTCGGCGGAATTTTATTTTTTACTGTCAATGATGGGTTACGCAGCAGTGGTTGATACCTATCAGTACCGGTTTCGGAGCTTAACGCCTCCCTCACTAGGCAGAATGGTATTACCGACAAAGACAAGGGAGACTGGAATGGCCATTTCTGACTTATTAGCCGTCATCAGCCAGCCATACCCAAGCCCGAAGTGTGGAACACCCGAGCCTCGAACTCGCGACCTGTTGGTTTAGAAGTCAACGCCTCTACTCACCGGGCCACGAGCTCGTTGCCTTGTCGGTTTTCGATCGGGAATATACAATGGTAGGGGGCGCTCACCGATCGTTCACTGTGGTTTCACCCTTGATCAGTCGCCGTCGATCGGCAGCTATAAATCTCAACATCCGGCCGGGAAGTTTAGATCTGAATCAATTCTTTAAGGCTCAAACGTCCTGTCACAGGGCTCATAATTCACATCCTATCGGCTGTGATCAAAAGTATATAATCTCTTGGCAGCCAGTATCTCAAGGTGACATAGGAGCATGACTAGTTGATGCCGGCTGGTTGTTTAAAACTAGGCAATCCTTTACAAACCGCGCGTCCGCAGTGAAGAAACAGTGTGTGAAGGTAAATTATGCTTTTTGGGTGCTTTAAGGTCCATCTACGAGGCATCATACCTTATGTCGAGGTAAACGAATTCATGTAATCACTGGTGCTCGGTTAAGTGCCCCAGTCAGCACTGTCGATTATGGTATCCCCAATGCCCGTGTAACTTATCGAGCTACTTAATTTAAAAATTTGAAGCATTTTGTCCCCGGTACGAAGCTGAAGTAGGCAAGAACAGCATGAATTCAAATCTGTTGTATTGTTCTCACTCGTTATCCCTCATATGAAGCTACTTAATTTACTAAAGTAGCAAGGGAACATTATCCTTAACTTCAGAATTGAGAGCAGACCGCCTTGTCCAGATCCCAGATGCCACCGACCTGAGATTAATTTATTCCCAGCTGATGACGATGCAGTAGCCAGAAGCGGCCACGGCAGTCTGCCTCCCCTCTGCCGGTATATCTTATTTAACCATACATACTTGTGTGGGGTGAGCTTTTTGTTTTTTGTAAAGGCAGAACGCTAAACTGTTGTGACCGAATCTCGCTTAACAATTAGGATGAAAACACGTGTCCGAACAGGAACTTATCACACCTAGAGGCAAAAGCTCTAGGCAAAAGTGGTTACTGAGCGACAAACTCACAAGAAATATCCACCCTGTTTGGTCTAACCCCCTCCCCCGATAGATGATTGTACTTGAGATAGAAGGACGTGGCGTTGTCTTTCAGTGAGATTGCAGCACGACGCACGCGAGATGCAGATAAATAGTCTTGGCTTCCTTAGTCGCGGAACAGTAGGCCAGCGTTAACCTGCAGACATTATCGACCCTAAATTTTGGCGAGCGGTTCCGTACGTGGGGAACGTCTCAGTAGCCGTCAGCCGCCTTCTCGCTTCACTTGGAGTTGAAGGTTGCACGCAGACCGAAAGCAACCGTCAGGCGCCAAGTCATGAAGCCGAAAGACCCGCTGCCACGGCAGGAAACGTCTGAAGTCGTTTACCGGATCTGGTGCATTTGCGGACAGAGCAACAACGTTGGAGAAACCGGGAGATTACTTCGGACGCGCATGGCTGAGCACGCAGCAGCGGTGAGGAGGAAATGCTTCAGGTCTCAGGTGGCAGCTCATTTAACGGAATCGGGTCATATTTTCAAGTTTTAAGAGGCCGAAATTCTCGCAAAGGGTGACAACCGCGTGAGTCGCGAGCTGCTTGAATCATAGTTCTCAGACCATTGCATTGACTTCCCGGTATCATATTCAGTGCTGAGACATTTCCTAAGCAGGAAACTCAGTCACTTGGGGATGGCGCGGGGGCACAACTATCCTGGTCACAGCCGAATCGCCGAGTCATCATAACGGATGATGAAATCGCGGCAATTAACGACTCGGCCCCGGAATGACGAGCCATCATCGCCTTAATTACGACCCCCAGCGGTGATCACGAGAGCTGTTAATTATAGTACGTTTGTGACCCCATGGCGGCTACGTACTACAAATACTGCAGTCTTTGTGCCTCCACTACCTCTATTCGCAACCGTCTCTGATGGTGCGTTCGAGTGAGACTCCGAAACGTCGGGCCAATAAACGTCTTGTTCCGATGATCGCATCTTCTCCTTCTGAACTGCTTCCTAGGACTCGCCTGTTCGCTTCTATCGGCAATAGGCACGCTGTTAAAAGATCATTTGAAACCAGGGGAGCGATCCAGACTCACTTTATCGTATTCCGAGTCTCAATTTCCTCCTGCAGGTATGCAAGTCAGACAGACGGGAGGCGGTACTCATGACCGAATGAGCCATTTGGTTGTCCGTTGTTCGAACGCGCTACCTGACATCCTGGAAGCAGTCATGAGTTCAACTTCGCGGCATAAACATTCTGGTCGGAATCCGCGGCAGAGAGGATCGAGAGTAGGGCAAAGCTTCTATCTCCAACCGAAATTTCGTCATCTAATGTTTGACCTGCCTTTCATTTTTCGCGCGTTGCGGTCTCGCTGACAGATTGTGCGACCCCTTACTTTAACGCGTTCAGCCGACATGCGGCAAGGCCGCACAACCACCGTCCATTTGCCGTCTTCTCTGGTCCCACATGAGTATTAAGTCTAAAACAAATGAAACATCGGTCCCGACAATCGATCCACCCCTTTTTTTCTCCTCAGTTAACGACACCCCCACCTGTGGTAGTCACTTTTTTCTTCAGTGGTATCTTTTCAATGATGGAAGTGCTCACACCTGATGCTGACCTGTAACTGAAGATAATTTCAGTTCTATTACTAACCTCTGTACTTCTGATGGCTGCGAAAACGTAGGCCTGGAGACACAGGCTTGAACAGAGTCACCCCCTACCAGAGGAGATGGAGGGCATTGAACTGCGGCGCTTCTACCTCACCATCGACAACCCACTAAACACCTTCACCGACAAGCAACTGCAGAACGACAGGCGGACACGGCTGTCCGCGGCCCTCTTTGATGCGGGCCTTCTGGACTCCGACTATGCCCGTGACCTGCTCGCACAAGTGCCCTTGGAACGACCGGTGCGATTGGAGATGATGACCAGTCTTGAGGCGGAAGAACGGCGGATGAAGCAGACTTCAAAGTATGCGCCTCGGTGATCGGTCTGCTTTCCTGTCCGGAACACCGCATTTCGTCTCCTTCTGTTATGAGTAGTCACTCTGTTACTAACAAGTCCGCTCAGTAGCATCAGCACTGCAACCTCTACCTGTATGCCTGATGATTTTGCTCATGTTTCCTGAAAAGTAAACAGTGAACTTTACATAGAAGAGCCACCTATGCGATTTTTTGCAGTTTTTCTAAAATTTGCCAGGTTGAGATCTCGGCGAGAGGTAATTTGTTCCCGTTTCTCGGGGCAAGTCCGTGCAATTCTGCCTGCATCTAGAAGATGCAGAGGGTCTTTCGATCGTTCCTTTTAGATATTTTAAAAGGATGACTTTCTCTGGTTTAGCTGATTCAATCTCGCGGGCTCCACCACTAACACGATACGGAGGAAAGATTATCTAGTATCATCCAGCATGATCTAGTTTTCTCTGTGGGAAAATCAAGACTGGTGGCATTCTAAAAATCTGAAGAGCCTGCTTCTGTCCAGGATGTGTGAGGATGCACGTTTTTACTTCCTCGCGCCTTAGGTCCCTTCCTGGAGGCGCTTATAGGGAAGAATAATGCCCTCGGTGGCTAGACACAGACTCCGAACTTAGCAGGGTTATTCTGAATTTAGAGGAATAAACCCCTCAACCTGGGGTTGTTCGGGAACCGAAAGAATCACGAGGCAGGCACGATATTCAGATGCAAGTTCAGTCAACCGGCATATCGGTCTTCCACCGGCTTACGGGTTTAAAGCCAGTAGTTGCCCAAGACCGGGTGAAGAGAGTGAGGGTGGACTTATAGGACCAAAGCCAGCTTGACGGCGTGGTTGACCATCTAGCAGCCACTCCGACAATCAAACAACCCTTGGCAGACGTGATGAACGACAATTCAGGCAAAATATCATCAGCGTTGTCGCAACCACCAGAAGTCAAAAAAGGGAAAAATTATTCTTTATAATTCGACCGTCCCACCTGACGATATCCACCGTGTGCTTCACAGCAAGGCTAATCGGGCACGGTGACTTAAGCATGAATCAGCTTATAGTGAGAGTAGACTTGCGTAGCATCTACCGCATTCTCTCATCCTTCCCACCTTGACCCGATGTCAAGACATAGTCAGAAAGACCGGAGGGAGGGCATAGTGACATGGCGCGGTCGAAACCGTAACTTCGCGCTCTAGTCCATAACAAACACCCGACCACGATTTTGACCAAAAACTACCACGAAGGAAAGGACGTGGATTACTGGGCAGCCATGACCACCACCTATATACCCAGCAGGAGAGTAAGCGCATCTACCGCCAGAGAACCATGCACCGGAGAACTCCCAGCCAACACCGAACTGCGAGGGTCATAGTTTACTGATCATGGCGTAGTAGACACCCACAAACCTTGGGGCCCCGAATGGTAAAACAGAGCCCAGCATTGGCCTGGACCATCAACCATCAAAGGCTGGGTAACCAGTCCGTGAGCGACTAGAAGACACTACCAGTAAACACACACTTCTCGCATGCGTGAGAGTGCCACAGGTAGCTTCAATAAGGCGCCTTAACAGTTCTGCTTTCAGCCCACCAGTCCGCTACTCCACACAAGCACATGTATCCGGGGCAGACTGCTTGGACTGATTTGGGGAGTCAATCGCTTGGCGCACCGTGATAGTCTCAGACTCGGATCAGGCATGCAGCAGAAGAGCCGATTGGAGACGGAGCCGATATGCACACTTGCCGCTTGCGTGGGATGTGGCAATCGAGTGCCTGCAATGGTGATATTGTTGTGTGATGCGGTTGTCGGCATGGGATGCGTGATGTAGCCGGTGGTTGCCTACTGCAGGTTTTCTGGAATGTGCATGTGACCTAATAAGCCTATGCGATGAGTGAATGTGCGGGTGCGGTGAGGGCAGTTGAGGCGGATGCGTCGGGTGTATGTTGGTGCTCCAGGCACTGGTTTGCCAGTCCCCGTGCGACGGATTCGCAGGTGGCCGACCTGGCCGACGTGTGAGATAAATGTGCAATCACAATGGGGACAGGTATGAATCGAGTCCACATCGCTGGATGAGGGAGTGTTGGTGGTGATAGTAGAAGATGATGGGACACCAGACGTTGTCCATCGGTGGGGGCGGGGGGGGGAGTGCGTGAAGTCGTGGTGGCGGTGATGTTGTGGTCAGGGCAGGGATTGGGGCAGGACGGATATTGTCGGTGGTTGGTGGTGGCGGGGCAGCGGCCGTGAGATTTGGAGTGACGGCCGGCGCGAGGTTTGCGGCAAGAGGTAGACGTTGTCAGATTGATGGCGCATTGTGCCCGAAGGTGTCCAACGAGACCGATTCGTGTGCAGAATGCTGCATGTTGGGAGCGGCAGATGGTTGGCATTGGGAGGCGAGGCATTTGTGATTTGCAAGCCTCCCGTTTAGCTTTGGCGACGGCGATACGATCTGTTTCGTAGATGCCGGCGCCAGTTTTACTTCTCTTCCTCAGTCCGCTCTGTTCTGGGCGAGGTTCTCCTAGCACCCTGGCTTGATCTGCAATCGCTTAAGAGAATTCCTCAGCGTGTCCTTGTAGCGTCGTTTTGGCCCTCCCCGTCGGCGAGTATCGGTGAACTTTTTCGTATTAAGGGTCTCGACAAGGAATAGCCAACCAAGCCTGTCAGTAAGTTTGGAACGACAGGGGAACGGGTGCAAGTTCAATCAGCCCGCATATCGACCTCCCTCCAGCCTACGTGGTCTTAAGCCAGTAACTGCACGAAATCGGGGGAACAGGGCGGGAGTGCATAGCTCGCCAGCGAGTTTACCAACGAACAGCATCTTTGGCGACCAAACGACTCTCGGCGGACCTGATAAACCACAATATAGGCAAATCATCATCAGCATTCTCGCAGGCACCAGGGGTTAAAATGGAGGAAAATTAGTCATAGTAGTTGACTTGTTTATTTTCGTAATAAGTGCCCTGTCAATAAGCAGCCAACCGAGCCTGTCAGCAAATTTGAGAAATGAATCCCTTTTATCCCTAGGATCGTGTGCTAACTTCCAGAGAGATCAAGGTTGTTGTTAAGGTTTGGTTTAGAGTTATGTGTAGGGTTTCGGTTGGTGTTAGGGTTAGGACGCGTGAATATTTATCCTTCCTTTTATTCTGCGCAAGTCACCCGTATCACTGAGGGGTTCCTATTCTTGTGTTCTATTGTATATATTTTCGCCAGTATTGCATCTTCTGATAACGAGACCATTTATAAACTAGCCTGTTGGACAGGGTGAAGGGACTACGTACTAATTCGCGCTGCCATCTTTAACACGCCGTTTAAGTGCAAGCAGTATGGACAAAAATAAATTTTATTTAAAACCTCTAAAGTAAGTATTACATTTCAACGGGACGTGGATACAACTTAAAGTGCGAAATGATGCAAATTAGATAAATCGACAAAGAAAACAAGTCGATAAACACACTGAAACATAATAAGACCGGAAAAGACTTGAAACAGAAAGTAAAAAGCCTAGGCGCCTATACAGAGTCAATTTTCGGAGCGAGCGCTGTGCCTGTACCGCTTTTGAGGTCGGAGCGTAGGGTGTAGTAGGTCTGCCGTGGTTCAGCCGACTCCAGTTTCAGCAAATCCTCCGGCGAGAGATCGCATTCAACGCCGCTCAACCGTCGGAAGACGGTCGCAACCACTCTGGCCGTGTAGATCTTGGAGGTGGCTACCGCGTTCAGTAAGTTGGCAAATCCCAAGTAGCGGCCCTTCTCCTCGTGGAAGTTCACCTCAATTGTCCTATAGCCGTCCGGACAGAGGTTGCATCTGGGATCTGAGGGATCCAACAGGACGATTCGACAGTGGCAGAAGCTCTCGATCCTGATTAACCGACGGCTCTTGAAGTAGGTGGCAACCACGGGGTCAAAGTCCTGCGGCACATAGTAGATCTGCCGGATCACACGGCCTGTGTGCAAGCGCTGGTAGAGGGGGGAAGAGTTGCCACAAAAAGAATGGATGAAAAGCTGTCTTTCGGAAATTTTCAGCCTTATTCTAAGGTGAGCTTCGAGATATTTGATCAGATTAATATCCTGTAACACTCAGACACGTCTCCTAATCCGGAAATCTTTTGTTATGGAGAGTGCAAGCGGCGTAAAGCCACGGCCTAAGGTGCTGAACAGGGGACCTAGCCGGCGGCGTGAGACACGCGTAGTTTAACGGCCGACCGGCGTGCACTGCAGCGCCGAGCACGTGTAGTGGCTTTGCTCACGTGTGCGGCCCAATCAATGGCTGGTCGAACATTCCAGACGTTTCCGCGGGGGGGGAGGCTATCGCGCACGCGGTGGCCAATCAGCGACCAGCTCGCCCGAGGCAGGAACATTCTAGAATGCCCTCAACGGTTGGCACGTCATTGGGCGGAATGTTCCAGAACGCACGGGAGCCAATATAAATAGAGCATCTTCCTGACGAGTTGTAACCCCTCGTGTCCGCAAGTTACCTATAAAGTGCTTGTACTCCGAACCGGCTCGCTTCCTGTCCTACCTTTCTCCCGGGTCATAACACTTTTAAGGCAAAACTTAAAACCCCGAACTTGTGGGAGTTTACTCAACGTCTAGATGGCTAAAGTGTACGCCACCGTCTAGCAAAGTTGGAAACACTGTTGGTTTTCAAGTGAACGGACGTTAGATGTGCAGACCTAAAGGGATCAGGGACCGAATGGGAAGTCGCACGCTCCATCGCCGAGCTACAAATTTGCGCCATCTGGCCTGTGATCCGAAGTACTCTAACTTAACGTGCTGCACGATCTAACTGTGAAAACATATTTTGTAAATACGAGAAAACCTCATAGGCATCCTTGAAATCTACTCAATCAGTTTACACAGTTCAGCAAACGACAAGTCTGCAGTATTTTATAAACCTCGTGGACCGGCTAACAGAAGGATGCACTTGCTACTTACTACTGTCCGCGTTTTGGGAAACGTCTAAACTTGTAGTGGGTAGCCATCATGACCGGTCTGGCGTCATTGTTCAAGACCTCGATGTCTCAGGGTCGTTCAGCCTTTGCAGTGAGTCGTCCCAGACACGCTGACCTGAAGTCACACGACCGGCAGCTCGGGCACACCTGCTTCCACACAGCGTCGCGGCTACCCATGCGCCAGTTAACGTACCGCCCCCCTGCAACCACAACCTAAGCCACTGGGACACCACCCCTCAGCAAATGCAACACACACTGACTGGACACCACTTGAGCTTGGCCCACGAGCCTACAAAAGCGGCTGCCACCACTGGCTCAGGGACTCTCAGGCATGACTGAACACAGTCAACACCAGACCTGGCGTCGCCAGTGGCCACTGCCGCCTTAGAGGACAACGCCGGGTTCTGTGCACATCCTGGTGCCTCCCGTCTTCGCCCTACAACACTGGGATTTGTCCTGATTATTGCAGTGCTCAGAATGCACACACACACCGCCTGCCGTAAAAAATCATAACTCTTGCCATCAGCTGGCTGCAGAAACACAAACATGCGTCCGCACAGGGCGGCGATAGTCCACAGACGAGATCCTACCAGATAGGTCATAAAGACTCCCTTTTACACACTCTAATGGGCAATCAACCACTGGGGAGGACAGGTCTCGTCACTTGAGGCGAGTCTTACTACAAGGCTCTCAGTGGGATTCGCCTTTCGGAGACAGGACAACTGCAGGAAGCGTCGGCAGGAGACGTCCAAATGCAGATTGGCAGGACGGTGGAGTCGCACTCTCCAGCAGGAGCAGCATAAAGGGAAGATTGTCTTGCGTAGCAGAGGGAATAAACTATTATTTCATGAACGTGGGTCTCGTCCCCGCAGGGCGACATATGTCACAATCACCGACGCTTACGTCCGCCCTTCCGTCCTCGGAGTAAAACGCTGATGTAAAAAACAAGCTATGCAAACAGCTGCTTGCCCTTCAGGTGGCTGTGTTCGGTAACAGACAACGCCACCTAAGAGGAACCGCTAGGACGGCACAGAGCAAACACCTGCAGCTGAAACGAATTCCACCTGTTGCAGATAAGTACGTCGCACAACAGTTTTTATCATCGACACTTTCCCCCACCTCCGAAGTCGCGAGAAGACCCAAATATACCCTCCGACGGCTCCCTGGAAACTGCTGGACTAGGTGTTTCTCAGGCTTTGCGATCAGCATAATGCACTGGCAACGTGGCCAAGGGCTCCCCTTATTAGCAAAAGAATACTACCAATGGCTGAGGGCATCGCTGTGGGTCATCCACCTCTGGCTGTCTTGCTTTCCGTCTTCCCGTTCCAACATGGGATTCGACTTGGTGGTTTTAGCTCTCAGAGCACTTATCCTCACTGCTGTGAAGCTACAAACTGCACGTGTGATTCGGTTCGACATAACACAGCACGTGCTACTTCAGAGCTGTTTCTAGCCTTTGGTTCCTTGCAGAGACAAGTGTACTTAACATTTGCCTTTCTACAAGTCTTGAAGCATTTTTCCAGGTACGAAGCTGGAGCGAGCGTGAAAGGCAGTATTTAAAATACTGTCGCCCTAAAAGAGCAAAGATATGAAAACGAGCTTTTCCGGACAAATATGTGATATCCATGGATGTAGAAGCACTTTTCACTAACCTACCACGGGATGAAACAATAAACATCATATGTACCCGTGCGTCTGAAACTCGTCTGCCACCTCAAACCTTACGGGACGCATTAAAATTGTGCAAAAATAATGTTCAGTTTCTTTTTAACAGCCAATTATAAAGACTAATTGACGGGGTGGCACTGAGAAGTCCTCTCGGTCGGTCCTACCTTTGCTTATGTCCTTATGGGTGATCTAGAGGAAGAAGCGTCCTGAACTTGAACATGATACTACTCTACAAAATATACGTGGATAATGTATTCGCTGTTGCTGATGACAGTGAAGAAGCTGAAGAATTTCTTACTACTATGAATAAACTTCACCCGAAGATCAAATTTACAATGAAAAAAGAATAAGATAACCAAATATACTTCCTGGACGTTCTTATGTTTAGACAGGAAGATGGTTCCATAAGACGTTCAGTTTTCCATAAGAATACTTGAAAGAGGCAATACATGCATTTCTTGAGTTTTGTACCCATACAACGGAAACAAAGCTTGGTATACACCCTTTTCCAAAGGGCTAGGAACACTTGCTATAATGAGACACTGAATGCAGAAATTATGTCTCAAAGAAAATCTGCTTAAGCGTGGATATCCCGCGCGCTTCATCCACAAGTACAACAACTCTACAACGCCAAAATTAACAGAACATTTTCTTCCAAAAAAGCCCGTTTTTATATGTTGGCCATTTAAGGCGGACAATATTTTAAATACTATTAAGGGACGGTTACGTTGCACTATTGAAAGGACATGCAGTGCGGTCGAGCTCATATTATGCGGTCCTACTAAGCCTCTTCCATTTCCATGGGCGAAGGATAACTTGTCAATACACGCTACTTCAAATTGTTTTTATGAATTTATATCCACTTGTGGATGCAAGTAAATTGGGCAAACACAAAGGCAGTTGACAGCCAGGTCTTTTGAAAACCTGCCCAGATGGCTTCTAAAGCAAGAAAACAAAATCCCGCGTTCCTCCATTACAAAACACCTGTTTGATGGTAGTCACTCCGTCGACCCTAAAACATCCTTCCGAGTACTTGTTCGGACACGAACAACTCGGACATTGCGTTATCTGGTGGCGGCCTATGTACGGCGGGCGGAACCAGAGTGCTGTAAATAGTTAGAACACGTGGTTAGCCCAACTTTGCCATGGTAGCCTCTAGGTCCATAATTTTTGGATTCCCTTTCTTTTTGCTCGTTAACGTTTTTCTCACTATTCTTCTCCTATTGTTTATAAGTTACTAATTTTCCATAGATGTTTTGGCAGATTTTGAATAATTCATATTGACCCAATTATGAAAAACTCGGCTCCTTGGTGGGATTCGAACCCACGCAGTAAGGGAAAGGCTTTAGTACAGCCAACGCTCTAACCTCTTGAGCTACGAGGCCCCGCCGGACGACGCGAGTTTAATCGCATTTGGGTCAAGTTACCCGTCCAACCTACTGCACTGTCTGGAATCCACCAAATCTGATACAGTAAGTTAACTGCCCAGCAGGATTTCTTAAGTAATTCACCTAGAATCGCGTCGTCCGGCGGAGCCTCGTAGCTCGAGTGGTTAGAGCGTTAGTTGTACTAAAGCCTCCTCCTTACTGCGTGAGTTCGAATCCCACTGAGGCCCCGAGTTTTTCACAGTTGGGTCAATATAACTTACTAATTTTAGTAATTAGCCGGCATTACCCAACACCATGACCCTGCTATTTCTGCACGCATTCAAACTGTTGTATTCTTCCCACTCATTATTTTCATAATAAAGCGACAGGATGCGGTTGATGAGCCGTCGCGCAATCCTTTGTTACCAATGAATCCTGCCTCACACGTTTGCTTCACGTTCTACGAGATATCGTGTGTACGTCAGTTCACTAGATCGACCACGAGTGTAAGTACCTCCCCCCCCCTTAACACAGGTAACCTACTTTAACCACTACCTTAACTCTAACGCCAATCATCCTAAACCGTCTAAGCTTAGTCCTAACAGAAATCCTACCAATCTCAACCGAAACGCTCCTAACTCTAACGCCAACTCCCCCTGCAATTTATCGTAAGGCCACCCGTCAAACGGAGGGTCTGTGGCAGTTCGCGTCTCCTCGCCCTCCGCCTTTGTCACGCTGCCGTCCTGTCCGCCTCACACTCCTTGTCGATACGCTGCTGGGACGCGCGAGTGCTCGAAGCCAATCAACGCTGTCCCCACTCTGATTGGCTGGCGACGTGGAGACAACGAAGGCCGCAGACACGCGCTGGCACCCCGAAGGCGGACACAGAGACAACAGCTTGCTTGGAGCGCGCTCGCGGCGGCTGCCTACAGAGCCCTTGTGTACGCACTTTCCCAGGCAGTAAAGGTTGCCCACCTCGAACCGTCTTCCCTGACTTTTGATTGGGAATTTTTATCTTGTCGACACACAACATTCGACAGGTCACTCATAACCCTGCCTTATTGTTCACTACCGCTCGTATCCAGAATACGCGCAAAGATGATCCCTTACGTCGGTCTGCGGGTGTTTCTTCTGGTAGTGTCAATCTCTGCCTTTTCAGATACTCCGGAAACCCGTGACCCTGAATAGCAACCTCCTATTGGCCGTATCAATTCAAAGAGTTTAAGTTTTGCCTCCATACAGGGAGTGACCAATCTCATGAAATGTTGGCTGAGATTCTGTAATGCGTTTTCGATTAGGAAGGATTACTTAGGCGCACTTGTCATACTGATTAACTTGCGGCATAATCCTTTATTATTTCGGACTCGGTAGGATGTCAGCTTTTGAATGTACTGCTGTTAAATTTCCTGTAGAAACAATACTCGTTTAAAAATGACTACTTATACAGCATGCATTTTCCCCATTTCTTTTTGATGGTCTTGCAAATTCAAATATATTGTACAGAAAAAATGAACGAAAATATGTTTTCTTTCACTCGTTTGATAGAGGGTCGCGTCAGCTTTATATTTTATATTCAAAGAAAGAGTATAATTGGGTTTTAAAAAGGTTTCCAATTATGAGATTTTTTGAGACCGTGCAATGTCTATTCATACGGCATTGTACCTGCATTTTACCACTGCTCCTCATGAAATTCACAACATGGTCCGTATCTATAGCAAAATTGTATGGACTTAGCATGGTATCTTTTTAAAGGCATAGAAGAAGATATGATTTTCTTTACGCAGAAGGAATGCACCTTGAAGACTGAAATCACTAGGCTCTAATGCAACGGCTGATCAGACTCCAAATGATTCGGGAATTAGAAAACTTTTTTAAAACCTAATTGTACTCCTTCTTTAAATATAAAATATGAAGTTGACGTGATTCTCTATCAAATGAGTGAAAAATGCATAGTTTTGCGCATATATTCTATAAAATATATTTGAATTTATAGGACCGTCGGAAATTAGTTTGAAAAATGCATGCTACGTAAGTAGTCATTTTTTACCGAGTACGGTTTCTACAGGAGATTGAAAAGAAGCGCATGCGAGAGCCGACAGCCTGCCAAGTCCGAAATATTATAGGATTATGTCGCAAGATAATCAGTGTTACAACGGCGCCTAAGTAATCCTTCCTAATCAAAAACGCATTCCAGAATGGTGGTCAACATTTCATGAGATCAGTCACTCACTGTACTGAGAGCGTTATTTGAATAAATGCCCACAAATAGAACCGAATGACAAGTGAAATCGTAACACCATTATGCATGTCATGCAATATAACCCGGAGGAGGAGGACGCGATGCACGCGCGAAACGTGCGGTGTAATTCGGTAACGAAGTAAGTTTACTGATAGGCTTTGTTTGGGTTGCCAGCGTAACAAATCACACATTCATATATGCTAAGCATTTACATGTATGCGGGATGCATGCATGCATGCATGCAGACAGCTGTGTTAACTCAACCGCATACTCTGAATGGTTATTTGCTCGGCCTCAACGAAGTTTGTTTTTTGGTTGGCCCTTTTGTTTTCTCGTTGCGCGGTTTATTCAAACTTTACTCAGTCTTCTCTTAGACACCGGAATAAGGGTCCCGTGTTACAAGTGGTCTTGCGTCTAGAGCGTTGAGAATGGGTACTTCCTGGGATTCAGCCCAAGGCACATTTCAGTGTCCAACCTAATCTTTCTTCATGTTTGTCTTAAGTCACTGCTGAGGAATCTGTGGCTTAAGCCGAAGATTCAGGCCGTGGTCTGGAGATGATTAGCTATCCAGTCTACCACAAGTTCCCGAGTCGTCCTACTTCTTATCAACCTCTAATTATTAGGGGATTGAGTGAACCGTATATCTCTCACAGAACAGCCCGCACAACTTAGCCTAACGAGACTGGAAAACGCTAACTGTTCGGCGCCAAAACTGGTGTTTTTGCCCCCGACTCCTCCAGCGCACACTGCCAAACGGTCCATCACTGCCTTAGAGGTCCTTGGTCTTTATTCTGTCTAGGCAGATGGTGCCCCTGCGTATTGTATCACGCACAGTTTATGTTCTTATTGTTAAGAATATGCTGTGTGCTCCATACAATACATTTCCGGCCGATTAGATTCAAAAGAAAATCATTTTTCCCTGGGCTGAAAATTGGCTTTTTTTAAGTGTGTCGTGTGGTGAGCGCTTTTACACTGACTGTGTGCCCGCCGGAGCGACATTGTTGCGCAACTGATTCTCCTTATCGACATTCGTGAGACCGCGGTACGTGATCCATGGTCTTTTTTCATGCTTCTGTTTGATGTAATTCTTCGTTTTTATGAGTATAGTTTCGTTAGAGCCCCTAGAAGTGGAATTAGACCTATTGATACGATCCTAATAGCAAAAATTGGCATATCGAGCTCGCAAATGGCCGCGTTCGCGCCCCCAAACGTCTCTGCGATTTGATTGGTTGATATGTGCGCCGCGATAACGTTGCCAGGGCCGCAATCGACTACGTGCGCTGACACATGCTAATCGATAGCATCCGGTGCTCGAGAGGGCTCAGACAGGCCCTGGGCGGCACTTCCTGCTCTCCCACCTAGCCGTGCGCACGCTCAGTTTGGCCGACATCCCTTTCGTCCATTTCTCGTCTCGATCTCTAACTGTTTCTTTTTTTATTCTTCCTACTATGTTTAAAGGTGAAAGCAGCCGCACCCGTCGACGTCACGTACGACGGAAAGCAACTGAAATCATTAGAAATATTATCGAAAAGGTGAGGCGAATGGCCTCCTTCCCTGGTATGCGTGCCAAGCCCCATGCGTTGCCACTTCTGCATGC
>CACRXP010000271.1:610049-657746 GCA_902702965.1 Spirometra erinaceieuropaei | reverse complement strand
GTTTCCGGGTGAAAACTCTCTGAACATTTTCGATCTTATAGCGGTCGCAGGCGTTCATTAAACCAAAGAAAGGACAGCAGTATTCGAGGACTGGAAGAACAAACATTTGATAAAGTCTTAGCTTCATTTCCGGAAGGAAAAAGTTATGTGATATGAATCCACATATCTGCGCGGCTTTGGCAGAGATTCTATCTGCATGAGGTGATAAAGCAAGCTTATTTGTATAACTTAGACCTAGGTCCTTTATGGTCAGGCATTCTGTGAGTGGGTTGTTCTGAAAAACTATGGGACCAGGAAGTTTGGCAGGACCAAAGGACATGAAACTACACTTGGATGATGAAAACTCCACCTGCCATGTTGAACATCATCTGCTAAAGCGTAGTAAATCGGCATTAATTTTCTCAACACAAACGTTTGCGGTGTCCTTAGAATATGATTAAACACACTTGAGGTCATCGGCATAAATAAAAGTTTGCGAATTTCCGTGTTCAGTCGAAATATCATTGATGTACAGAAGGAAGAGTGGCGGACCCAGAACCGTTCCTTGAAGTACGCCACTCGTGATCGAGTGAGGTGTCGAGTAGCTATTACCGACCATGACTTTCTGATATCGGTTGGACAGATAGGACCTGATGAAGTCGAGTAGAGGCGGCCGGATGCCGAGAGCTTCCAATTTTACTAAAAGACGTCCATGGGGCACATTGTCGAAGGCTTTGCTAAGATCAAAGTAGATAACTACCACTGACTGCTGTTCATTACGAAGGGAAGTGATTAGATTAAGTAATGCCATGTGACAAGTTTCGCAGGATCGTTCAGGTAAAAATCCATGCTGGCTAGATCTCAGAAGCCGATTAGCTAGACAGAAGTCAAGACTTTCATTGAAAATAATCCTTTCAAGAAACTTTGCTAAAGACGGCGTTTTGTGCCCGCCGCGATAGTTATTAACACCTTGCCGCAGTGAGACGAGGGCTTGAGAGTGGACGTCATCCACACACCAAGGTCCTTTACCTCATTTTCAAGCTCGAGTTCGTGACTGCCGCGGAAATAGTGATATTCAGATCCCAAATCCCATCTGTAACTCAATGATATTTCTGAATCTGCGATATCTTCAGTGAGCCACGTTTCCGTGAATGCCTTAATGTCTAGCTTACTTTCATGAACTAAGCCTCTTAGTTCGTCTAGTTTGTTGAAGAGGCTTTGCACATTCGCGGAGATAACCTTCAATTACTGTTTCGTTGGAGAAGCCCGGCCTTCATTGTGACAGGTTCTGACCACAGGAGAGACCCCTTTGTCTGGACTATTTTTCCATTTTTGATCTTCAGCCCTTTCTCTCCTCTGCCAATTATCTCCTTCAATTCTGGTCTCACTTCTCTCATTTTCAGTCTTTCCCTCGGTTCGTAGTCTGGTTGAAAAAAACACTTCTTTGTGCGAGTTGCTTAAGGTCGTTCTACTTTCTAACAGAAGCGCTGCTTGGGCTTTGTTTTCTAAAATAACTTTCAGGGGTCTTGGGGATGTTTTTAGGTCACGATCCGGGTCCACTTTGCCTAGCCGGAAAGGTTTTTTAACGGTGAACATTTCCCTTATCCTTCAGGATAACACTGGCGTATTGAGAAAGAAGGTCTAGGTCGTGCGTCACTCGTTCCTTTGGAACGCAGGACGTGCACTCTGGGGCGCCCCTTATTAAAATATTTGTTTAAGATTTATGAAAGAACTCATTATTACATTTTGCTTGCGACTGAATCTAGCGTCCGTTGTTGATACACATCTTTTAACTGACTGAGCGTTCTTTGTCAGTGTACTTGTTGCGCTGGCTCCAGATGAACTAGCTATTGGGCTAGCGAAGCTGAGATCCGCGTACGATTCGTTCATCTTCGTATCGATAGCACTTCCTTCTGCGTTTCCGTTTTGTTCGTCGAAAAGCTAACCTCAGTTTCGTTCCAAGCCTTCTCTTGAATGTTCTGGCTTGCTTTCTGCCCACAAGGCGTTCCGATATCTTTGTTGTTCGACATAAGTGGGAGCCTCCGGCGGTCCTTCGTAGGGCTCCTGACCGTCTTCCTCAGCTGTTCTGCGTGCATGTAAGCGGCCATCGTTTTTTCGGACCGTCCTGGGATGTTTGTATGTCCTCTGATTTTGCTTTCGCTGGCCTCTCTCTTGCCCAGGAGACTGGCACCCAACTTTGTCTAGTTCCTTGAACGAGCCGTCCGCAGTTTCAGCATTTGATATGGCTACACAAGCTGTGTTTGCATATGTTTTTTTCGTATTCTGGGTTGCCGAATTCGTCGGCTTCTTCTCTTCACCTCCCTCAGCTTTCGACTGCAAATGTGGCACTTCAGAAATTAAGCCTGTTTTCCCTCTGAAAATCTACTAGAACTCAGGGTTTTCTTCGCTCGCATCCCTAAGCGTGCTGTATCATTCTTTGACAAAGCATGTAAACTGGCATTAAGTACACTTATAATTGCACTTATAATCACACTCATAATTTCATGGGCAGCAGCTTTTTCTCCGGAACCCTCCAAACTACACAAAACCACCAACCTCTTTATTTTTTGTCAGCAGTTTTTTCCGATGTTGGCTGGATTTGTATTTAATCTTCCCCTGACAAGGCCTGTAAACGGACATTAAATGCTATTATTATTATTATTATTATTATTATTATTATTATTATTATTATTATTATCATTACCAACTGGGCAAGAAAGTCCATGCAAGGTTCAGAAGACCAGACTGCACACTAGCCGTTGACCGGCCTCTCCTATTTATGTATTCAATAACCTCGGGAGAGCTAGTTGCCGGAATTTCGTGATTACTCATACTTATATATGCTTAAGAAGATTTTCAGCTTCCCATGTGGCTAAATGATCCTAAGGTACTAGGGTCCACCGATATAACAAATGTCATGGAAAATGCCATGATATGAAACAAGAACTAGTTCGAATTAGCTTTATGGCATATCAGAAATACAAATTACTTTGTATGCCTTTTAGCCAGCAGATGCACACCTTGACATCTTTCTTCTGTGTTTCCTTTTGTTTGTTACTGTTTCTGTTTTCCTTATACAAACTAGGATATTTTCTTTCTATTTATTCGTTTGCTAGTGTGATTGTAGCGGCTCTCTTTCTCACTTTATCTTACTTTGGTATCTTTCACGTAGGTTTCTCATTTCGTTTATGCACAGCTAAATGTCAATTTCCTGTTTTTTTTTTACTGAGGATGAAATTGGCGAAAGTTTACGTCATGCGAACCTGCCTTTGATCCTATTATTTCTTGATCTCCTGAAAACATCCGCGGCCCAGCCAGGGTTCAAATGGACGAGAAAATGTTCAAGGAATATACCTAGTTATCCATATTACTATAGAAGCATTCAACCATCTCCTCCTTCATGCCCAAAGTTGCAGACTGCTGAACTCCCCAGAGTTCAGTTTGTGTTTAATATTATCGCAGCTCCGTGTGTCAAGTTGGCACGTGGTTCTCGAGCCCGTCAATCAGGACCGTTTAAAGAGTCAGTGTCTCTAGTTGCTGGAGACTTAAGGACTCTAGATCCAAGATTGTCAAAGCCTCGGCCAAAACGTGACGTAACAGCCATCGTCTTTTTTAGACGAACTGGTTACACCGAGAAAAAGGGTTAAATAGCTTATTTTTTGCTGGTTAAACCTTGTTAGAAGGTCACTTTAGTAGGATATCTAGTCCTGTATGTGACGTATGATGGGGAGGTCTACGAAGGGTGCATTTTAGTTTGTTAAAACAACAGGGCGGCATTTTCAACAAGTGGCGGTTTGCTTCTCCGGGTCTTGGCACGCGTGACCGAATGAATGGATATCCATGATCTTCAGAACTTTCAGGTATCCATTTTACACATTCAATATTTCAGCGCATCAACTGACATTCGCTAATTCAATTGTTCCTTATATTCACCTTTTTAGTTGACTTATTGCCTGTGTTAGGTGGCAGGAAGATGTACGCAATTTCCCAGAAGACCTGCGGTAGATAGTTTGATGCAGAGCCTACGTTTTTGTTCCCTTTCTGTTGGCCGTAGCCCACACATCGGCATTGCGCCTCATATCTTAAAGATATTTCTAACTCGTCCCATTCTGGAACTCTACGACAAACGCGATTGTAAAAATTGTCCACCACAAATCATGTCTGCCCTTCGATCCCGAGCTGGACTTTGCTAAAGCAGATGTTCCACGACACTTTGCATCCAGTCTCATATGTTGTACGCCTTGTTACTGGCTAAATGGTTTCCACCGTCCTGTGTATCTGCTGCAGTGGATCAATTCCAAACCGCCTGGTCGGGATTTGAGGCTTCATTCGCCAGCGAGCGGAATCACACATCTGATGAATGAACCACTAGTGGCACTGCTAGGATTTGACGACAAACTACCCTGTGAAATGCCGCAAAGCCCATGGTGATCATGAACCGTCATTACCTAATAAATTCTCGTCACCTCGCCACCCCGCAGTTAGGTTCCGTCGATCTGACGTGCTAGATAAACAATCTGGACGGCACTGAAAGATTCGCGTGTGCCTTATTACCTCCAGTCATCACGAAAATCGATTTGTTAGACCAGACATGATCCAAGTTGCATCGAACTAAACAGAAGTTAACTTTAATGTCTACAGGCATTTTCTCATTGCATAACTCGTAAGACTATGGCTCATATATGGCGCCTTCTTTGACGTTTATGTTGTCAACCCACACGCAAAAAACGGCTTAAATCTGAGTCGGTCTATACACGACACGGCGGTTCGACCGTCGTGACCGACGATGTCTACCGTGTGCCCCAAACCAGAGAGAAAGCATGGGCGGTGACTTACACGTATATTAGTAGTAGACCTGTGATGCACTTACCGCACGCCCTTCCTCCCCACCCGGGCCCGGTTTCAAGATGGAGTCAAGAAGATCAGGGGCGGGAGATGGCGCAGATGCTGACACGGCGAGAAATCCACACCTCCCGGCCCACGACGTACACTGACAAGAGAATAGTGGGGTGGCGCGGATCCCATTTGGCACAGCGCGCGCCCTCAATCAGGCTTGCCACCACACCCCCAATGTTGTCATTTGTTATGGGTGCGCATTCCCGATACCGCATGCCGAGCTCCGGTCTAGCCCGTTGGCCCAGCGCATCTACCGCGTGGCCCGTTTTAGGGGCAGGGGTTGGTCTGTACTTGTTGGTAACTTACGCTCGTAGTTTACTCACCACCTTTTCTGTTTGCGTATTTCAAACACAACCATACACCATCCTCAAGTTCCATTCCTAGTCTTCACAACTTACTATCGAGGCCATGCGCTCGTCCTGTTCCTCATCACGAACATGGAATTTCCTGCTATTGTTCGCCGTATCGCCGACGACTTCGCAAAACCGTTTTTGAGGAGCATGATAATGTTGATCACTATTTGGCCTTTTCCAAAATATCATTTGGAAACCACATTATTATCTCTAAACCAAGACTTCCCAACAAAACAACCTCTACACCGTAAAGTGGAGCCCGGTATTTGTGTTCTATGCTTACGAAAAAATTTGCTGGTCTCGCATGTGCTGGCCGCGGTCGCAGTCTGCTGAAATGTTCATCAACTTCCCTCTATGGGCATTCGGCCGCCCCACTACTTATGTCATCCCTGCCTTGAGTTTCCAACAAAAGCACACATTCTTGTCACCAGGTCTTGCACAACACGCCTGTCTCCTTCATTTAGGTTTAAGCTTTTACTTTTACTTAGGCGAATCGTCGAGCCGATAATTCCGACAAAAGTGATAGGGTTTCAGGATTTTCCTTCCTATCTATCAAATTCTCTCTTATACCTTTGATTATCAAAGATCGATTTTTGTCGGATTGGTTTTGTGTGCATCTCAACTAACGATGCCTTTTTTTAGTTTGACGACAGTGTGACCGAAATTTGCCCTGAAACCAACCGGAACTTGCGTAAATTTCTTCAGGCCGCTCGTATCGAAAACATGTTTTTGAAGGACGGTCGTCCCATAACAGATCCCGAAGTTTGGAATGAGATAAGCAAAGAAGTCCTCATCCCATCGATAGCTGATGAGCATGGGTAAGTTTTCCATATGGTTTACCATCTCTTTTTCAGACGGACAATCTCGCTGAGCGAGGCATGCCTTAGTGGCGACGAGGAAGCTGTCAAACTGTTTTTGTCATCTGGCGAGTGTGATGTTAATGAAATTGGAATCGACGGGGAGACTGTGCTCGCTTGCGCTGTGTCTAAAAATGCGGTCCCCATAGTTGAACTCCTCCTCCAACGGGGCGTAAGTCCTTTCACTTCCTTATGTTTGCATATCTAAGGCGGATCCGAACCCCAAGGAGAAGAAAGTCGAGTCCGTTCCACTGATTGAAGCTGCGAAAGATGGGCACACCGATGTTGTCAGGCTCCTGCTGCAGTACGGTGCGTCCGTTTCACAGGTGTCCAGCAATGGCTATACTGCACTTCACTACGCCGCAACAAACGGTCACCTCGATTGCGTGAGGCTCTTGCTACAATACAAAAGTCCTTTGGAGGTCCAAAATGAGAATGGCCACACTCCCCTTATGGAGGCTGCAAGCAACGGGCACATTGAAGTTGCCCGGTGCCTCATTGAACACGGCGCCTACATTAACACTTATTCTACCGAGTTTAAGGAATCCGCACTGACCCTTGCAAGTTACAAGGTACTTTTGTTCCTCTTTATTGGCGTCTCTGTCGAACATACCAAAAAATAACACGTTTTAATATCTTTAGGGACACGCCGACATGGTCAATTTCCTCCTAGAGAACGGGGCCGATCACGAGCATCGAACCGATGAAATGCACACCCCTCTAATGGAGGCGGCGATGGAGGGGCACGTAGAAGTCGCAAGGCTTCTCCTAGCTCATGGGGCTAACGTAAACATTCCCCAAGACAGCTTTGAGTCACCGTTAACCTTGGCGGCTTGTGGCGGTCACACGGAGCTTGCTCACCTTTTACTCGGCTACGAGGCGGACATCGAAGAAGTGAACGACGAAGGGTATACCCCTCTTATGGAAGCAGCTAGAGAGGGTCACGAGGAGACGGTCGCGTTGCTTCTCGCTGCTGGTAAGTTCTGTCGAGGCAAATCCCTCTTTCTGTCATTTTCAACAGTCAACCCCAGAAAGCCATTTATAAAGTTTAGCGTTCTCATCGCACTTCGAACACGTTTCGTCCCAGCTGGGCCTTGTGACCAGCTTTGTCACGACTCCTACTTACGAACGCTTTTTATTGCAATTTATGTGTAGGTGCCGACGTGAATGCAAAGACCGACGAAACCCAGGAAACCGCCCTGACTCTAGCGGCATGTGGAGGTTTTATTGAGGTCTGCGACATGCTCCTCAATTCTAACGCCGACATCGAGGTCGGTAGTGCTGGTTGCTCAACACCCCTCATGGAGGCCGCTCAGGAAGGCCACCTGGAACTTGTCCGCCGCCTTCTTCAACGCGGAGCAAACGTGAACGCCATGACTGCCACTGGAGACACAGCCCTTCATTATGCCGCCGAAAATGGTCATGTCAAGGTATGCAAGGAGTTGCTGAATTGGAGGGCGGTATTCGGAGCCCTCGTTGAAGGCTGCAAAACTCCTCTGATGAAGGCAGCCAGAGCTGGGCATTTGGAGGTCGTCCAACTATTTGTTGAATGGGGAGTCCCTGTCAACCAAACAACTAGCAGAAACGACGCAACTGCTCTTTCCCTGGCCTGTAATGGTGGTCACATAAACGTAAGTTGTGTTTCTAAATGCAAGCCCTATTCTCAGCCCAAATCTTCGATTTGTTTACCTGCTTGTTTCTCGTTTATAGGTTGTTGAATACCTCCTTAAACACGGAGCTGACCCTCAGCACCAATTGAGTGACGGTTGCACCATGCTCATCGAGGCTGCTCGCTCAGGAAGCCCTTCTGTCATGCGCCTAATACTGGATTTTCCAAAAAGTCTCTCACAATCGCTAGTTCCTCCCGTTCTTCCCCAAAACAATCAACAACTTACTGTTCAGCAAATACACAATGGTTCTTCTGTGAACGCTGTCGGAATGATGCCTCCGCCGTTGCCAGTCGGGGCTGCAGCAAATGGTGTTCTAGACCAGTTGGTTGTTGGCCCTATTCATGGTACCGGCCATCCATCGGCCGCGGCGGTGGAGACTGTAAGGCAAGCTCTGAACACCCAGCAAGCGCCCTCCAGGCTGAACGCTGCTTTGGCAAATGCTTACGCCGTCGGTTGGGCAGCAGGTGCTGCCGCCTACGCTCAGCAGCCCCAACAACAACAACAACAGCAGAATCAAGCTACCACAGCCTCTGTGTCAGGTAGGCCTTCCGATTCCCGCTTGGCATCTTTCTATGTAGCTCAGGCAGGCAGTATCCTTACCTACACCACTTCCATTTGTATCTCATGCACATCACTTGACTATACTCTTTTTTGTCTTTGCAGCAGAGGCCCATTCATGTGGTTCTTCGGGTTCTGCGACCGCGTCGAATGCCCAGGCGGCGGCTACACATGCACCAAATCCGCAGGGCCATCCCCAAAAGGGCTTGCGATTTTCGCAGACTCCTGGTGCGCGCGGCTTGTTGCCTAAAAACTCGGAGTTGGCTGCAGCTGGTGACTCGGCGGAATCTGCACCAACTAATTTGAAACCTGGCGAAAAAACAAGTGCCATGATTGAGGCTCATCATAGCCAGTCTGCTATCGAGTCCACTAGCGTCGGAGGCGTCTGCCCGTCGTCGTCCATGTACACAGACGAGCTTGGCTCTGAACTGCTGGTGAGTCCTTTTTTCGCACATTTTTCGTCCTATCTGCCCATAGACTCCCACTTTACTTTTTTAAAAAAAACTGTTTTTTTCCTTTATGCTCTTCCTATCTTTATCTTAGCCTACCTTTTGTCCTCTGCTAACACAGGCGCTGTTCCAAGAATTGATGCCAGACCTGAAAGCCGATAAGGCAGAGCTTCTGCGTCGCATTGAAGCCATGATGTGCCCTCGGGCTTCACGCTCGCCAGTTGGTCATCACCAAACTAATGCCTGTTCCATTGTCAATACGTCCTTTGAAACCGCTGCTCTGCGACATCTGGTTAAACAGCAGAAACTGTTTCAACAGACTGACGCAGCAGCACATGGCGATTCGGCGTCAGTAGAGACGGCCGTCGTTGAATTTCCGCAGGGTGCGGAGAACCTGTTTTCACCACCTCCGCCCCCTCCACCATCTGACTTAAATCAGTGGGATGCTCTCTCTCTGCACGAGGGGTTCGCTGGTGGACCAATCGACTACACCTCTGTTACCGCAGGCGATGCCAACTTGTCCTTGGCCGAGACGGAATGTGCTGGAGAATCGGTGAATAACAAACAATTCTCAGCCATCGGGACCAATTCTTCCGCTTCGTCCTCGTCATCTTCAACGACTGGGTGTTCATCTTCTGCATCCAGCGCTTTTAGCATTTCGACCCAACTTGTCGACGCCTCTGCGCCCTACAACTACGTCCGACCGTTACCCTTGTCTAAGACAAATCGGGATCAAGCAGTAATTTCAGAAGCCTACAAGACTACCCTCTCTTCCGTCACCCCGACGACCCCATCTGTGCCACAAAGCTTGCTAACAGACGAATTAGTCACATCGGAAGCACTGGACACTTATAGACAATATCAGGTATTGTTACAGCTTATTACCACTAAAGATCCGGTAATAAATCTACTGAATCCACTTTGGCTTACTAGACAAGTAGAACCAGTTTCGCAATCATGATTAGGTGTGCTGTCGTGTAGCGAATTTCATTTATATGCGCAATTATCCCCCAGTATGTACATTCATGGACAGTAGTTCTCTACATGCCGTTGTCATGCCGTTTAGATTTCTGTTGCGCACTGTTGGGCCGGCCAGTATTGATGGTTCTGGATCCGAACACGGAAAATAACTCCTGATTTCTTCAGAAGCTTTCTCGGCACTTGGGTAGTGCAAAAACCGTTTTGGTAGCGTGGCACAGATCTTCCCGTCATCAGACTGTCGTACAGTTTTGCAACTGTGCTGTTTTGAATAGGATCGGGCTGTGGTATTTCGGGGAGCGATTATAGAATGTCTATTTTTGCTATGATAGACTGGTCATTAAATGTCCTTAAAATACGAAATGCCTGATTCCAAGGATTCGGTAGTGATCGACAGCGACAATAATATTCTCCCTCAGGGTGATTCAAGTCCTGTTTCACCGCTCGCGATGGGCTTGATGGAATCCATAGTTTAATGTTGCTCAAGTCCCACCCTGGTGTTGAATTGAGTTGTCTCTCGTGTCCGGCCACTCTTAGCTTTGCTGAGTTGCCAGTTAAGCCTCAACAGCTGACTTAGCTGCGGACTGTTTCACCACTCAGAACCTCTCTTATTCAATTTCCACAGCTTCATTTTATTATCACACTCTGGACACTACCGTTATCTGTGTGTCCGGTTGTGGAAGGTCGTATTTGGTGTTTCACTTCCGCGTCTACACATTGTTAGGTTTCTAATCCGAATAAACAGTAAATGCTGAGTGTATCTTTACCGTTATTGACGTCATCAAAAGTACCTTCTCTGTGAAGGGGGTTGTCTATTCGAACTACCATACTTTTAGAATAGCAGATCGACGGTAAGAATCCTTCTTTATTGCTGTATAGAACTGAGTGGTAGTTAGTGCATCAGAGGACACTTTAAATGTCACTATATAGAGACGTAAAATACCAGCAATGTCAGAAGTCTCCTGGACATTTAGTTTGTCATACGTACCTCGCGTTCGCAGCCCTCTCGAATTATCGAAAGTGAGGCTTGTAATCCTAGATGGTTCCTCTCGCCTAATAATGAAAGTCCGGGGTGACAACAATGCCTCAGGTGTCAGTTATTGTCAGAAGTAATGTATTTTTCGACTCTGTTTGCCTTTTCCTGCTCTATGGTGTCGCCTGACTGTCCTATCCCTGCCTTCATCATTTCTGCAAAGGTTTCGTCCAAGGTCACATGCCCAGTTGAGGCGGCACGTTCGCTGGCACAAGCGATTGCTTCGTCGACATGTCAACAACAGCAACGTGCATCTGCCCATTGCTCGACGACCTCCATGCAGGCCACCGGTCCGGGTTCCGTCGGCGTAACTGACCGGAACTCCCTGCACCTGCTGGTTCCGCAGGCGCCTGTTGCCCCGTGTGTGTCTTCAGCATATGATGAACTGTTGAACCAGCAACAACCGTCACCAGCAATACAAATACCACAAACTATGATTACGACCCCCACACTTGCGCCTCCGCCCTCATTTCCCTCGCTGTTTTCCGGCAGCACAGCACTGACAAAAGCCTCAACTACCGCAGCGGCGACCTCGGCCGCTGGTGGCACTGCTGTCGGCGATGCCTCCGCAGTCCCGATAAACCTTCCTCTGCCCTCGTCGCCTTGTCTTGCACCTGGAATTCTGCCCACTGCGGGTGTCTTGCCGCCTGAAACAGGAGTAGCAGCAGCAGCTACAGGAGGCGCCACGGCAACTTCCATCTCTCCATCACCACCACAAGTCGACATTAACGCTTGCATAGAGTCCAGCATGGAGTCTGCACTGACTCTAGCCTGCAACGGTGGTTTTGTGGACTTGGCGCGCCTACTGCTGGAGCGCGGCGCCGACAAGGAACACCGGGACAAGAAATCCTACACGCCTCTGCACACCGCCGTTTACGCCAATCAGCGGCAGATTGTCTCGCTGCTGCTTGACTACGGCGCCGATATAGAGGCCCAGGTTGAGAGGACCAAGGACACGGCGTTGTCGATTGCCTGTTCGCATGGACGGCTAGAGGTGCGTTTCTGTTTATGCAACACTTTGTACACTGTTTGCAATGCCCATCCACTTTGCTTCTGATTGCGCTTTCTCTCTCTCCCACCCAACACAGATTGCTGAAGAGTTGCTTAACCGCGGTGCCAACAAGGAACACAGGAACTTCTCTGACTACACTCCGCTCAGTCTGGCTGCATCCGGTGGATTTGTCGACGTAATTCAGCTCCTACTGCGCCACGGCGCTGAGATAAACTCTCGAACTGGCTCCAAGCTCGGCATCTCCCCACTGATGCTGGCCTCAATGAATGGTTTCACTGCGGCAGTTCGAGTCCTTCTGGAGCACGGTTCTGACATTAATGCTCAAATTGAAACCAACCGCAACACGGCTCTCACTTTGGCCTGCTTCCAGGGTCAACATGAGGTTGTGCAGTTGCTTGTCGAACGCAAGGCGAACATAGAGCATCGTGCCAAGACTGGCCTCACCCCTCTAATGGAGGCCGCTTCTGGCAATCACGTAAAAGTGGGCAAAATACTGCTTGATCACGGAGCTGATGTAAACGCTCTGCCAGTTCTAAGCTCTCGAGACACTGCTCTCACTATCGCTGCGGACAAGGGACGCACGGAGTTTGTGAAGTTGCTGCTGGAACGGTAAGCATCATTGATCGTATACAGCGTATATGGGTTTCGTTTCCGTGTCCTCAGGCACCAATGGGTGACGGCTTTTGGTAACCCCCCCCCCCCCAACCTTTTTTCCCACCCGATATCGCGCGGTTAACAGCGTATGGGGTTTATCGTTCTACTTACAAATATAAAGTAGGTATTTTTATTCCGTGTTTTTAGTGGCGCCATTGTCGAAGCCCGAAACAAAAAAGGTGCAACGTCTCTCTGGCTGGCCTGCAACGGTATGCCACCATCATATCTTCTCTTTGCACTGCCCTTGTTTCCTTCTGATTGTTATTGTTGGAGGTTACCAGCAGTTGTTTGAAAAGCCAACCTCACCGCCCGCATTTTTCATCTTCGACACAGGTGGCCATCTAGAGGTGGTGCAGAGTTTAATCGATGCTCACGCCGACGTCAACAGCCAGGACAACCGTAAAGTTAGCTGCTTAATAGCTGCCTTTCGCAAGGGGCACATTAGTGTTGTCAATGTCCTCGTTCAGCATGTTACACAATTTCCTTCTGACAAGGATTGCCTGCGTCATATCAAGTCGATTTCCGCTGATAAGGTATTTGAGCCTATTTTTAATTTATATTTTATTTATCTACTATAACTGCTTTATATCCTAAGATTTACTTATTTTGGTATACACTCGTCTTGTTTTGGCCTTCTGTTTTGTCTGGAGACGATTGTTACTCGAGATTTTGAACTTTTATACCTACTCATGTTACATGCTCACATTTCTTGTTTGTTGAACCGGTGCATTGTTTTATACCCCTTGCAAGTAGAGTGGCCATTCTAAAACGCCTGTTTGCCGAAACAAGTTGGAATTACTGATTTCAAACTGCCTTTTGTTGGACTTAACGTGAAGTTTGTACTTGGGACTTATCTTAGAGTACTCGACCGTACTCATGAGCTCTCTGTCCTGTGTTTTTTGTGGTATTCGAATGTGAGCCTATGTCATGTCAGCATCAGCGGCGGTTTTCATCCATCTTTTTTTAAATGGACGCGAACCATCTTTCAGTTTGGTGTTCTATGCGCATTAGTGGCTCTCTCCCAAAGTGCACTCCGTACGAACAGTCTTCTCTTGCAACTGCTTCGGCATTGGAATCATTGCCCTCCCCACCCCCTTCCCATTCCGTCTGTCGTGTCTGAGGAAAAGAACACTAGCCGGGGGGACGACGATTGAGATGGCTGGCGTGTGATTTGACTTCAGTGAGGGAGGCATGCACAACCCTGGTCCCGCTCTCTCCATCCACCCGTGTTGTATGATTATGCCACAGGCAAGACGACTTACGCTGAGATATGGTACAGTGACCCATCTTGCACATTATTCCGCCAACGTTTCTCATTACATAGTGGTCCATCTTCCAAAAGTAAACCAGACCCGTCATTCACCAGTATGGCATAGACAAGCCAGCCAAACCTACTGTCTCGCCGCCAGTCAAAATGCCAGTCTTAGGATCTGGCCTCTACGCCCCGTGCAGTTCCAACGCCTTTTAAGGCCAGAGTGGGGTTACCAACCTCTTGCTGTTTGACACCGGGAGTCATCATCATTTCGTCGAAACGGGTACCCCTATCTGAGCATTCCGTGCGCTTCGCCACCGTAAGGTGTTAAGTGAGCATTATCGACACCGTGAGCCTTTGCTCTGCCCGTAGTCCAGCGTCAGCGATTCCATGCCTTGATTGTAACAAATACTACAGAGGGCAAGGTATGAAGGGAATTGAAAACAGACTTGGCAACCTAGCAAGGGTTGCAAACCACGAGAGTGATTCAAAGTACCACCCTGTATTTCTGAATTTCATACTTGACGGTGTCGAACGAAAGTTTTGGGCGGTCCTTATCGGATGGGTTATGTAACCGCCCCCGCCTTTTAGTTATCAGTTTAATATGTTTTTTTTTCTGCTTCTCCAAATCCATATCATCCCTCGGTTGTCGCGTCTTCTCTACCATTTAACCCAGCCTGTTCTTTATGAGACCTGTATTACCGATGAATGACAACCTTCTCAACTTGCCCAACTAGTGGATAATGATGTAAATCCTATAGTCCATCTGGTCGTGGTCACTCGTTTGTCAGAATCGGTGAGGATCACTTAATTCGGCGGCCGCTTTATGCCAACTTCATGATCTGGTTGTAGTCCGTTGATTAACTCGTCAACACTATTCGGCTTCTTTGGTACGGTCGACTCCAGCGAGTGTTGAAAAGACAATCCCGCCGCTGTTCGTCCACTCTCCCTCCAGGCTGAGACTTCTGAGCCTTCTAATTCCTCGCACAAATAAGCGTCTCGGCGAGTAAGGTCAAATTCTGGACCATGTTGGGATTCTCTCCCATGCGCCCTCCATTTTGCGTTAGATGACCCATCTGCCGAGCAGATGTTTACAGTGGTCTGTTACCTGCGGGAGGAAGCCCCGTTCCGTCGTCAGTATTCGCTAAGGTCCTCAACGAGTCGTACCCAATCACTGCGAGCACATGTGCGTCAGCCTTTGACCTGATACCTCTAACGGTACATGCGCGCACATTCGAGGACTTCCTCCAATCCGAACGCTACCACCTCTTTCTTCCAGCTGCTGCTCCGTTTCGTGTGTGCTTATGCGCATGTGTGCACAGTCGAGCACCACATGACTGCCCTCGTGCCGGCCGGCGTGTGTGTGTGTGTGTGTACCACCTGCGCATCCATCAGCTGACTTGGTGCCACCAGCACACAAAGCACCCCTCCTATCGACCCCGGCAGCGGCGGCGGTGGTGGTTTGTCACCCACCACCGCCTCTCCTAACGTCCTGCCCACGCACATTATATGCATATACTCATCGACGTCCTCGTCGACATCCTGACTCAGGGTGCATACGTCGTTCTCTGGGGCGCACTAGTGTTTGTGCGTGTGTGTGTGCATACACGCACACACGTCCCACATTGCTTCGCACTCACTCGAACTTTAGGATGCGGTGCCCATTCCGCCGCTTTGCCCTGCTCGCGTGTGTGTGTGTACAGCCTAGCCAAGTCTGAACCCGCCTACGCGTGCGCGCACACACCTCAGCCGATTCTCAGCTCGCTATTGGCCGCCAGTCCCCGTCGCCTAGACTTAGTTTTTATATCGCGCATTCGTTATTATTTTCACCGCTCATCTGTCAGTGAACGCTCCTCCTGGCGCTCTCGTACGCACACGCGTCTGCGTCGACCTCCTTGCGCGATTTACGCGACTGTCATGTCCGCGTTCCATCATTCTCTCCTCCTCCTCACTGGATGACTAATTTCCTCCGCTTGCAAACGCACTTGCGGCGAAATGCCGCCTTCATAGCGCGTCGAGGCGTTGCCCAGAGCATCAAGTTCTGCGGTCCTGCCAATCACATGTCCGTAGATGCACTGATCCCAGTCGCGCCGATTGCTATACCTCTGGAATTGGCTCGTTATCCGCCGCTCAAGCCTTTCCTCTCACCGGACTACGTCCCTTTGAGGCACCAAAAATTGGTCGACCTCGTCTTTACTGGAGAGACCGAGTCACCCATGGATGTTTCCCTCCTTCTGGGTCTAGGCCCATTGAGTATGTCAACCGTCGGGCCTCTTCCGCTGTCAGATATTCCTCAGATTTTCAGTGTAGCCGTTTTGTCGCCCCCCGGCGTGGATTTTAAATCGGAGGAAGTGAGTGTAGGTCATCTTTTCGACTTTTTCGCGTCCTACTTTGTGTTTGCTACCAGGTGGCCACATAGGGATTCCCCTGTCATCACTTTAACCTAGATCCACCTCCACTTTTCATCTCCTTGTTTTGCCACCACATGCGTAACCCGATGCAGACCCCGTCTTTGTGACCACGGTTGCCATGCTGTACGTATCGCTCTAATTACTCCGACAGTTATTTTTTTTCATCGTTGCACGACTAATGCTCTTCGCATCAGTAGATCGCGTAAAATCCTCGCTTGTTTTAAGGTTGTTTACCTGTTTTGGTGTGTGGAATATGTCACCGTGACGCCTACAGTTTCTGAATCTTGCAGTATTCTCCAACGACTTAGAGAAGAAGAAGTAACCTAAGGTTTTCGACCACTGTGACGGCTGGTGGTATTTTCGTATTGAGACCAGCAGCCCCAAAATCGTCTTCGCGATTATGGACGACTAAGGGCCTGGCATGACACCACTGCGCCCGTAGCGGCCACTTTCTCCGTCGTTCGAACCTGGTGTGAATCGTGCGGCCGTTGATGCACATTGGAGCTAAAAAAAGTTGACATCGGACCGCCGTTCCTGGGAAAGTTTCCGGCCAACTTCAAGGTGGTTCATCGCAGCCCCAGGAAGTGGATCATTTTAGATACCTCTTGACGATGTCGTTGCCAAATGAACGGCATCGTCGCCCGGCTGCCCATAGGGCTTTTACAAGCCTGTCGTGACTGCTTCACGCCAACACCCTACTATCATCAAGGTATCACTTAATTAATCCAGTCTCAGGTGGACAATATCACTAAGTTAGTCAGCTTAACCACCACAAGTGCCACAAAGGCCGGTGTTTTTAAGCTGCACCTCTGCCCGGGAAGAAGCACATCCCTTGATAAGGGAAATGACACAAAAGAAGTAGTTAGTCGCAAATATCACGAGCCGAAGTTGCTGCCAAATGCACATCGTTGCCGGAGTCTATGTTTCGTAAAAGGTGCCCATGGACCCTTTGTGATATCCCCCTTGCTGATAATTTTCGAGTGTACCAGTCGTCTGTCTGGTCAATCTTACGGACGTGAATCTTAGACTAACAAAAACTGGAAGTACCCTACCAGCGTTGCCTGAAAACTCTCACCCAACTAATGTATGCCGGCCCCGTCTGGAGTGAGACAGTCCGAATCCACTTCAACAGCACCATGTGGATATGTCTGACCGTCTAGGGATGACAACTGAGACAGTTTGGATGTCTTCTTCGCCCACCGCTGCTGCCTCGTCTAAGGACAGCGAACTGGTGGTCACCAGACTCGACGCAGTCCGCTTCTTGAACTTTTCGTATTCAGTCCCCGTGGCTGAAGAAGAGAGTGAGCTGCGCTCTCTAGGCCCGATGCCGCAGATCACTACGTGTTGAGGGATACGGTCCACGATCTCTTCGAGACCGGCCAAGTTAGGCATGGTTGCACCCACAAGTACAGTCTCATTCAAATGTTAGTGGTGTATTGCGTTGTGTCGTCATGGCCGCATGATCACCTGTCTTTTTCTACTCTGCAAACTTCAGCGATCGGAGGGGCGGTCGCCTACACATTATCCCTGCCACATTAACGCTGCCGGGTTAAGATCAGATAGGCGACTCTTTGAGCCAGTATCTAGTTGACTGTCTGTGGACCACAACGTCCTCCATTAAGTCTACGCATTAGGCTTCTGACAGTCAGCACCTCGCCATCCATCGCACTCAGCGAGGTATCAGTGACTTGCCTGTGTACTGGGTTATCATGGCGAAGACTGGTCCACTCCTCCGCCCACTCGCCATGTTCCAAAGCGCGGACGCAGAGGCCAGCGAAGCCAAACCAGCCTTTGCTTGTGTCGGGTTTCGCGTTGAGTAGAGTGGGATCCAGTGAACCCATCAGTGTGCAGCCTCTCAAGCCATGACCTTCAACTCGTCAGGCCTTTTCACGCTAAATCTCCGTTGAACCAACCCCACTCCCCTCCTCGCCCCCAGCATACACCAGTGGCGCGGCTGAGTCATGTTGACCGAAGAGCATGCACAGTGGCCGACATGACTTTTTTCCCCAAGAATACCATCCGCCTTTGTCAGACGATGTGGTGGGGGTTCGGCAATACTACCTCAAAAACTACCTCACTTATACGCCCGATGGCATGGTGACTCATAGTCCAGTCCGCTGCCTGCTTTTTAAACCTTACTGCATCTGGCGTCTGAACTCTTGTCAAATGACCGATGAGCCTTGCTCGTCGTGCTGGTTTGACCCGTGACTTACTTACCCTAACTCACTTCTCGTGAGCCGCCCTGCTTGTTCTCTTCGAATTCACTTTTCCGACGCTCACACCCCTGAGGCATATTTTGTTGGGGCACTTGTTTCAGTAGACCTGTACTGACTGTTTTGCGCGCACTAGCCGTCCTCAGCCAATGTCAGATCAGAAGGACCTGAGATTTTAAGCCCAGTCAGTTGCCTGGAAGTAGGCCAAATTCAACCCCTCTGTCTCCGATCCGCGTTCTGTCACCTTTGTGACTACGGCTGTCGGCACCGATTGGGTCCTGTTGGGTCGCTATTTCCAAAACTAGGTTATAATTGACTGACAGCAATAACTAAACCAGAAGATTCCTCGCCCTCTCCCCTTGCGCTTCTCTGTTGCAATAATTTATCATGATAATAGTCTCACTCGTGCGGGCGCCAGTCAGTCTTGTTTTGCCGGAGTTTGTTATTTACGCCAATGCTCGTTCACATAAAACTCCTGTTGTCTTCTGCTCTGAACTTGGTGAATGCAGTTTTTTCTCCAGGGCTTCACACCTCCTAAGTACAGCGCGTCTCGACCGTACACGGTGACGTGCATAACTTCTGCCTTCAGCGCACAGTGCTCTCTGCGTGCTGACTGCAGTGCTCTGGGTGGTTTTACGCTCTGCTAGCTTACACCGTCATGTCCCCACTTTTCACACGCACGGCGGCAGCCGTGTTTGCAATCAGCTCTTACATAGCTAGCTCCTTTAAGCATGTGACCTTGTCCATGGATCGTTTGCCGCCCCAGGCCCTGCGCACATAGCGTTCCACCAGCCTGTCACACGGCGACTTCATTGAGTCTACAAACACCAGTGAGGTTTTTTAAACCTTCGTGATTGCATGCGGCCGTTTCTTGTTTTTATTGCTTGCTGCGAACCCTAGCAGAGCGATACCGCCGTCTCAGTTGTCCCGGTCTGGCGGCATCTGGAACAAAGTTCGAATTCTTCGGGACTACATGGAGTTCTTCCGCGTATCCGGCTAGTTACAGTGACTGACCGATCTCATGAAATGTTGGCTGAAATTCTGGAATGCGTTTTCGATTGGGATGGGCTACAACGTCGCGGTTATAATACCGATTTCCTTGCGACATAATCATATGATATTTCGGACTCGGCAGGACGTCAGCTTTTGAATACACTTCTTGTCGATCTCCTGTATAAACCGTACTCGGTAAAGAAATGACTGCTTCAGTAGCATGCATTTTCCCATTGGTTTTCGATGGCCTTGCAAGTTTAAATACATTTTACAGAAACCACGAGGAAGAATATGCTTTCTTTCAGTCATTTGGTAGAGACTTACGTTTTCTTTATATTTGGTACTCGAAGAAGGAGTAGAACTAGGTTTTAAAAGAGTTTTCTAATTCCCAAATAATTTAGAGCCTGATCGGTCATTGTATTAGCGCTTATTAATTTCAGTCTACGAGGTGCATGTGTTCAGCGTAAAGGAAATCACCTATTTTTCTATGCCTTTAAACAGATTCCCTATATATTCCATAAAATTTTGTATTGGATGCGGACTATGTCGCACATTTCATGAGGAGCAATGGTAAATGGACAGGTACGATGCAAAATGAATGGACATTGCGCGGTCTTTAAAAATCTCATGATTGGAAACCTTTTTAAAACCTAATTATACCCCTTCGAGTATAAAGTACGAAAAAAACGCAATTCTCTATCAAACGACTGAAAGAAAGCATATTTTTCCTCGTGGTTTCTATAAAATATATTTAAACTTGCAAGACCATCGAAAATCAATTGGAAAAATGCATGCTACTTTAGCAGTCATTTTTTACCGAGTACGGTTTCTACAGGAGATTGACAAGCAGTGTATTCAGAAGCTGACATCCTGCGGAGTCCGAAATATCACAGGATTATGTCGCAAGGGAATCAGTACTACAACCGCACCTAAGTAATCCTTCCTAATCGAAAACGCATTTCAAAATCTCAGCCAACATTTCATGAGATCGGTCACTCACTGTATGTTGCCAATTGGAGTAGACGACAGGACACATGCCTGTCTTAATCCCCCATAAAATATCTAACGTCCGCAGGAGGTTGTTGTGTTCGATAACGAAGACCATATTTAAGCTTTTTAAGTCGGTTTTGGTCGTGGCAGCAGTTTCGGCAGGTAGTTGCCACCGTAATTCCCATCGAAATCTGGGAGAGCGGAGGTCCGCCTCGGACGCCTTGCTGTTTCATAGCGGTTTTTTTCAGGTAAAGGGTGTTTGGAAACCAACAAGACACTATTTCCAAGGCTAGATGAAGGCATACATAGGTGATCTCAAAAGTCGACAAAGCGTTCAATGTTGACCAAGTTGTCGGTAAGTGGTCAATCACATCACTCGATACTGTGGACATACGACTCCAGACAAGGGTCGTTGCTGACTTGTGGGACCGGCCCATCGGAGGTCTACTTCAACGCGCACTAGTCCTTGCGGACTTATCTTACCGATTGCCATTTGACGGTTTTGCTGTCCTCTCATTTCCCTGCATTCTCTTATGTCTCGCCGTGCAGAACTTAATTCGCCGACAGTGGATGACGAAGGGTTTCCGGTAGTCACTGAGGTCATACGCAGTTCCTCCATCTCTAGTCCGCCGTCTTGTCAGTCATCACTTTCGGACAGGGTGAATTGTCGCCCTACTAGCAACTAAGACACGCCAGTTATTTGCGGGCCATACCTGCCTCCGTGGTGTGAGTGGATTACCCCCCCTGTCTGCAACTGACGTGGCTGACTTGTCAATCCACTGTGTTAGGCGTCTCTAGCTGTTGTTATTTGGTATGAAACTACCTCAGCGCTTCGTGTTAGTCGGTAGCCTTTCTCATACTTATTAGGACGCCTGCCACTTAGCTAAAACTTCGACATGTTTGCGCACATCTATCCAGTTTTTTGCACTAGTAAAAAGGGAAGGCTGTTAGTACGAAATGTCTTAGCACACAAATGGTTTGACATAATCAAGAATGGCCAAAAGATTGCTGTCTTACGATTATGAGGCTGCCGACTGTGATGCACTGTGATTGCTACGTTCTGTTCAGGTTGAAGTGGTCGTCAACAGTGACCTGGTGAATGGCACACACAACTTGATTTGCCCCCAAAATCGACTAACTTCAGCCCTAACAGCCCAGCAGGAGTACAACTGACGGATTTTGAGCGAACGAGATTTTAGCATTGTGTGCAGTGGATCGGAGTACGCCTGAAGAGATCGGAAACTGTGCTGACTACATTGTAGCTAGTGAAAGTATTGTAAGTCTAAAAACGAACCCGGAGGAGGAGGAGGAGCACTACTGCCTGAGGTATTTGCGGGTTGTACCGTGTGCGCCATCCAGTGAAATTTGGCGCTGGCGTTTTTAAAGACTCTGAAGAACAGGTTCACAAAGAGTTCCTCGCTATTCGCTTATTGGAAGTTTCGACGAATACCGCTGTTGACAAAGAACCGCAAAGAATGACAAACGTCTTAGACTGAGGATCACATTGTCTGGACAGATCAGTGGCACCAGGGGGGTTTTCTCTGATGAAAGGATATTCACCTTTGGTCTTCTGGACTGTTGGACTTGTAACTTGCATGATCTGCGCAGGAAACCGGTTTTCTGCGGTAGACGATGGTGTGGAGACGGTCGTGTGAGATGGCTTGGAAAGCCTTTTTCGCGCAAGCAGTTGGAATTTATGCTCAGTCATGCGTACAGACACTTTCGCACTAGTGCCATCCTTTATGGGTCAATACAACGAGGGACCTGTGGTGCTTCAACAAGGCCGCTGTCATATACGAAACGGTGACAAGGGAGCAAGCAAATTGGAACAATGGCCTGGCCATCTCCGAGCCTCACTCTTAACCCATCCGAGGACTGTTATCCAATCGTATATATTACAACGTCGAAAATGGCAAATCAAGGGACCAACTGAAGGAGGCTATTTCAGCAAGCGTAGAATTCCTTGGGTGAACCAAAACTTAAAAGTTCAATTTATATCACAAACACTTCCTGTGTTTAAATTCTCAGGCGAAGTGGTCGCCGTAAATCTTTTTTACATTTTAAGATAGGACCCGTGAATCGGTATCGCCCGTTTTACAGGTGACTTTTCGCTAAATTGCAAGGGAGGCTAGGGTTAGGCCATGGGAATAGGTGTCTCCCCCCGGGAATTTAGAGCAATACGGGGACTGAGGAGGAGTTAGACATTTCAGACGAAAAGAGCAGTATCTGGGAAAAAGTGGAAGCGTGCGCGCCTCACATTCTGACGCTTCCCGCACCACAAGTGCCTTTTATGGACCTATGATACCTCACCAAGACGACTTTTGTATCCATGCGGCCCAAAAAACAACAGTGTATAAGAAGCAATAGGATTGAAACAATGATCTATCTTCGTCCCCTTAAACATATAAGGACTGTTATTCGGGCGTGTATATTGCAGCAGTCGAATTCACCAGTCAAAGGATCTACAACGGTTGGGTGTGGGACCTAAACTAACTTGAGCTAACCTGTGGACCGTGTCATGCGTTGAATTGTGGTAGAGGGGGTTTTACGGGTGGGGCAACACGCAGGGCGGAGAGTAGGTGGAATGCAAGAAGACAGAGAAAATAAGTAAAGTTCTGCCGAGCATCCTATCGCACGCTGTCATGTGGCAAGAAAAAATGAGCGCGGTAATTACGGAATATACGAAAAGTAACTTTCAAAAAATAACGAATTTTGGATAAACTGTCGCTGACAAGTTTGCATTTGGTCGGGAAGGTAAGGAAATTTCAACCAATGGGGACGGTGAACAATAAGTGTTTACACTCACACTGAATTTTAGTGTACATGTAGGAATCGCCAGCTACGTCGGGTCCTGTACCGTCGCTGACAAGTTTGCATTTGGTCGGGAAGGTAAGGAAATTTCAACCAATGGGGACGGTGAACAGTAAGTGGTGTTTACAGTCACTGAATTTTAGTGTACATGTACACTTTAGTGTGCATTTTAGTGTACACGTGGGGTCCTGCACCTTACCGCTACCAAGGGATCAATTGAAGAAGGTTATTTAGCGAGCGTTGAATGCCTTGAGTGTCCTGATTATTATCGCGAGCAAACGTTGTTTTTAAAGCCAGTTAGATCTGGGCAAAACTATCGAAATTTGAGTCAGAAGCAAGTTGTGGGACGGACTGAGCTGAAAATTGCCTCCCCCTACGATGGGCCGCACTGCGGATGAGCAGGACCAAAACAGCTAACGGAGTGGTCCACGCCACCGACTTATCGGACTGTGCAGACTCCACCGGAGCTCATAACTGCTGCCGTGAATGCGTGTAGCGTGCTTTAGAGATAGGTTTTTGCGCCGCGCCCAATCCCATTAACAGCCGATTTACGGGCACGGGCAGTTTACAGGTGCATGGATGAGGAAAAAGAGTGAAGCCGATACTGGGAATCCCCCCTCACACACACACACATCAGTCCACTCAGCAAAATAAATCAAACGGGCTTGAATTTATCACGATACGCTATATGGGGCGGGGCGCGGCGTGGTAGGTTGCCGGCTGATGGGATACCTCGGTCTTTCTCGAAACCACAAATCAGGCTGTTACGGCTCCTTGACGTGGCCCCTCTATGTTGGCACTCCTGCACACGTGGAATCCGAGCACGCGTAGAGATAGGCTGTTTAACGTTGTCCGCCATTGCGCTCGTGTCCACTTCCGGTCGTCTTCACATTGTTCTGCCGTCGAAGCAAAGTGAACGAGGGAGAGGGCAGAGTGCGGCAGATGTTGCTCCACTATGAACCAATGCACGCGCAAATCACGAATGCTGAGTTCACTCTGCGAAGCACTTGGTAGGCGTCGTCGCTTGCGACTGTCGAACGCATTTCAGGTCGAAAGATCTGCTATACTAGAAAACGCTTCTTTTGGTGCCATTGGCCTCCGCGGAATCCAACCAGAGTACGCGAACCATCGCTCCTGAGTGTTTCGAGACACCTCTCGGGGATCCTACGAAGCCACTTGAAGGATTGCTTCCTGCAGTTCCTGTATTCGAGGCTAGGCGTCTCTACCTAGCCGAGGCTTCGGTCGGGCAGCGGCCACCGTAACCGCAATGGCGTGCTACAATCGTCGTACCGTGGCACCCTTATAACCTCCGACCTTTTTATGTATAACCGAGCTTGTTCGTCAGATCCGAAGGCCCACTGATTTTGCTACAAACCTTCATTGAAGCCAGTCTGACTATCCGCCACCTCTGAGCGCCCTAATTAGACTTACGGTGGATCCCGTTTTCTCCGTGGAATTATTGTTGATTGCCTTGCCTTTTGTTTACCCTCCAGGAGTTGGCTGATCGTTGCCAACAGTGTCGCAAGGTGATCGCTGCCGCTAAGGAGAAGCAGGAGGGCGAAGCGAGGAAGAACGCCGACTTCCTACTAGAGCAGATTGAGCAGGAGGAGGAAGAGCGGGCCAACAAGGAGGCCATGCAGGCACGTAAGCGAGAACGCAAAAGGAACAAACGGAAGGCGAAGCTGGAGAAAGAGAAAAAGGACAAGGGTACCGAAGAGGCCGTTTCCGAGGAGAATGCCGCATCTGTGGAACGGACACCGGTAGAATCCGAGGAGCCCGCGGACGCGGAAAAGTCCCGAGTAGCTGAGTCGAAAGAAGAATCTAAGGACGTCAACAGGTTGGTACCTCGTCTACTCCTTCCCTACATCAATGCAGTTTTGCTTTCGCCCCCTTCGTGTGATTCTTATGCCTGTTGTTGTCTTTTTTAGGGGTGAAGCGCCGCCTACGTCACTTGCGAACATAGTGCGGTCGGCCGCCCAAACCATCACAGCCGGCTTGGCCGCCAGTGATTCTGCCCACGTGCACAATTTCCTAACCGATTTGGAGGCAACCGGCTCTCAACGAAGGGAACCGGAGACGAAGGGGGCGTCCGTGTCCCAGGACTCCTCTTCCACCGTCTCCAGGCGCTCTCGGAAAGAGGCCCCTGTCAGCGCAACCTCGTCGGCCGAACCTGCTGCAGCACCCGCCCTAACCTCTGCGACTGAGCTGACTCTCCAAGCCGAAGCAACAGCTGCTGCTGCCGCGGCCGCCGTCACAGAGGCCAAACGCGAAAAGCATCGCAACAAGAAGCAGAGTCAGAGAGCTCACAAACGATCCGAGAACACTGCTGATTCCCACCATCAGCAGCAATCGCAGCAGCAAGCTACTGAGGTCGCGTCGCTGTCAACCTCTACTGCTCAACGTTCAGTCTTTTACGACAGCGGTTTCTACGCGGACATTCCTGTGGGCGATGACAAGGGATGGGAGAGCGTATTCGACTCCCCGCCGCACCACTCCAACGACTCCAGCTCCTGGTTCGTTGTTCAACCAGCCAGTAGTAGTCGGAGTCACCGTTCAGCCAATGTCCCCGCCTCCAACACGGGGACGGTGCAGGACTCCACCGACTGGAAGACCTCCACTGGCGGTAATTTGTCCAAGCGCAAACTGGCCATTCCTGTCTCAAAGCACGATATTGGCAAGATAATTGGTCAGGGCGGTGCCGTTGTCAGCGCCCTCCGCAACATGTCTGGCATTCAGATTGACATTGAATCTGCTCGGGGAGAGGAAGTGACTGAGCGAATGGTCTACTTGAAGGGGCCCTCAGAAATTGTCCAGCGCACCTACGACACCATTCAGGACTTGTTGAGTGGGGCTGTTGCAGGCAACGATGTGATCGCGAAGTATGCGTCCATGAAGAAGTCCTCTACGCAGTCCTCCTCCACGGGCGCCTCGACAACACGTCTGGGCGGCAAGTCTTCCACCCGTAAACCCTCCGCCGCATCAAGTACCAAAACAGCGTCCAGTGCATCCACCGGCTCCCGCACTGCGGCCGCACCGCAACCGCTGTTAGCCACCAAGTTGACAGCCTCCTCGGTGATAATGCCGCTGTGTGCAACCATGAAACCCTCCCCCAACACTAACAATAACAACACCAGTTCGGGCTTGACGTTAACTTCGGGCAAAACTACTGTTGGCAGTTCGTGGAGTGTGAAGCAACCGGTTGCCGCTGGCCAGAAAGGCAACTTTGCCGCCGTGGCTGCCGCTGGCGTTGTCTCCTCCCAACCGAAGGAGGCCACATCTGCGAAGTCTAAGAACAACAAGGGGTCGGCGGCCTCCACCTCCGCTACCGCTGTGTCCTCCGTCGCACCGACTGCCCCGGCAGCAGGCCCAGTGCACGCGCCCGTATCCCTGTGGTCTATTTCTGCGTCAACACACCTAAACACCTCCACCCTAAACACTCCTCCCTCGGATTCCATGTCCCAACAGCCTCTTCTTGACGAACAGAGTTTCCCCCCGCTTTCTACTTCCACTCTCACGAAGGCTGTAACAACAGCGACGGTATCGTTTGAAAGTGACCAGGTGCTCACGCCCTCCTACGAGCAGAGCAACTTACTTCCGACCTCGAAGAACGATTTACTGTTGCAACAGCAGCAGCAACAGCAAATGACTCAGCCTCTGGTCTTCACAGTCACGTCATCCGCTCCCGGTGGGGGACCAACGATGGGACAGGAGCCGGATCACGCTCTGCAGTTTCAACGCAATCGGCAACCCTCAATGCAGTCCGGTGTCGCCGTTGGCTCAGCAGCCGTTGGCACGGCCGCCGTCGCTGCCATCCCCACCTCATCCGCCTTAAAGACATCCACTGATGCGGTGCTGATGTATACGAAACCGACCACCTCCCGAATAAATTCGATAGATACGCCCACCTCCTCCTCGTCGCGACCGTTTGCGCGTGCACCGGGCTCTGAACGAAGCGCGCACAGGAACGCTACCTCAGCTGCCAGCAGCAATGCTCCCTCGGCTTCTCTCTCGGCAGTTACTGGTCTCCCAACCTTAGCGCCGTCCCTAGTCTCCTGTTTGAGTGATCCCGGTGGTGTAGTGGTCACGCCTACAAAGCGCGTCGCCCAACCTCAGAGCAGCAACACTGCCAGCAGCGTTGCTTCCTCGAGCACAGTCTACCAGACGGGCACGACCTCGACCTCGGGTATTAGCACTACCTGGCACTCGACATCTGTCACCGCACCAATCAACTCTTCACGCGGTAAGGGCGACATCTCCCAGCCCACTCCCGAAGGCGCTGTGAGTGGCGAATCACAGTTCTCGTCTGCGGTCGGAGCCAACGCTGCGAGGGTTGACGCTGATCCGTCTTCGGCAGCCCTAAACCAGTTTGCCCCGAGCGCTGCTCGTTCTAATTTAGACGCCTTGTTTGCACAACAGCGGGCTGTTAATGGACAGTTCTTGAATCAACCGCCCATGTCTTCTGCTGCGATGTGGACCGGGTCACAGGCACCAGGCGATCTTAGTGCGACTTTCCAACAGAGCGGCTATGAGTATTCGCCTAGTGCCGAGGGCCTCCTGTCAAAGAGCCTATACGCTGGTTCCAGTTCGCAAAATCCGACTCAGTCTTCATCTCAAAACTACATGCTGTTCCAGGGGCGGGGTTACGACACCCCACTGCCTCCAGCTGAGGCCCTGTCCGCCGAAATGTTTCCGCCGCACATTCAGTCGAGCTACCGGTTGGCGCATAATGCCTCCGCCAAAGTTAATGGTGTCTCTCCGGTGTCTGAAGTCCTGCCTTCCTGTGGCTCACCTCTTCCCGGTTTTACACTCCCGCCAAACCGTCCTAACACGCTGAATTCGGCCTCCGGCTCGCTCTTCCAGCCTCGCTCTCATGTCACCACCGCCGACTATGCTGCTGCCCTCTTCAACGGCACCCACAACTCTGCATTTCATTCGAACCTTTCGCCGTCCCTGCATACGGGTCTGTCTACACAACTACCATCCTCTCGGATGCATCATGCCTCCTCTTCCCAGTTGAGCAATCTTGGCGGAACCGCTGGCGCCGTCCCTCCACATCATTTGACGCATCTTGTGCCTCCGGGTCAAATGCCGCTAGGCATGCATCCCAAACAGCAGTTGCAGCAGCAGCAGCAGACCCCGGTCACTGCCAATTCAAATTCCTTCCTGCACCAACCATTCGCTGCTCCTGGCATGAATCAGTCGAATCATGCGGCGGGAACGGCATCTGGCGATCAGCAGGGCGCCGGGTGCTACATTGGACACATGTATCCAGGTATATGAGTCTCGTCAGTGGTTGCTATGCTGTTACATTTTTGCCCTGCTAGTCCGCTTTTCGGCTACGCTTGAAGAGGCATGTCGCCGTAGTGTCTGAGCTGAAACTCGGACGTCTCAGAGTCCCTCTATCTGCTGACTAAGGGGCCTCTAACGATGCATATCTGATTTTCTTATGGGCTGGGTAACACGTCTATACCTTTCTACGCATTCCGATCTTGTCAACTTTTTCTTCAGGGCATCGAAGGGCGTGTGGAAGATGTTTAGTAAGGTTTTTTTCTGGGTTTCATTCTTGCCCTACGTCAGCTGTTTGCAAGGCTGCTTTCGTCTGGGCGGGCCTTTGAATTTGTGCTGCTAGGTACCCAGCAAATATTTTTAGCGGCTTCAAACCAATTCTTTTATTCAACAAATACTTTACGACTGGTTTTTTTGCACCTTCGTAGAAAAACTTCTGCTCTTTCCATGAATTAGCATTACGGCACGTCTTTCTCAAAGTTGTTATGTTTAACTTCCTAGAACTCTAGTCGCTAGAAGGCCCAGTCTATCATTTTCTGAAATATGACATGCCCTTATATCTTTAAATGCCTGTTACGTTCGTTTTCAGAAGGCACGTGGAGACTTCTCGACACGTTTCTGTAAAGGCTGCGGTATGCATCCAGAGCAGCTGGTATTCACTTTAATCGCAAGCGACGAGTCTGTGGATGCCACACCGTACGCATATTTATGTGTTTTTGAGGAAATGAAGCAAATCAACGAATGTTTATCATTAAACCACGCTGGCCCTTCGGATAGAAGGGTTTGGGAAGACGAACTTCTTTGTAAGGCGTGAGGTTTTATTGATCTTTCCGGTAGTAACCACTCGACCGCAGAAGCACCAAACATGTTACTTAACGCGCACGTTCTTTTTTCCGGCTGGAGATTCTTACGCCACTATATATGTATTAACTGCAGAATATATCCTGTGTATCGGTAGTGCGAACGCCAACGTGAGAAGACTTACGGGGCCTGTTTTAAAACAGGACTTCAAGTGATAGTCCAGGGTTTCCCGACAAGCGCTTCCATCCTTCTGAAAGGCTGCTGCTGTTTAACAATTGATAGGTGTTTTGGCAGATTATGAATAATTCATTTTGACTCAATTGTGAAAAACTCGGTGGGATTCGAATCCACGACAGCCACCTGAGCTACCGAGGCCTCACGGGGGGCCGGGAGTTTAATCACATTTGGATAAAGGTACCCGCCCAGTCTAAAAATACTACCTAATCACACGTTAAGTAAATGACCTCGACAGGCATATGGTCGATTTCAGATTGATTGCTCAGGAATTCCGGCGGATTCCAAAAGTTGCAGTAGGCTACGCGTGTAACTTGACCTAGATGTGATTAAGCTAAGGGCTCCCGTTTGGCCCCGTGGATCAGGCAGTTAGTTCAGGCTGTACTTAGGTCTTGCCCTTGCTATCGTGGGTTTAAATCCCACAGGGACCGCCGAGTTTTTCGCAATTAACCTATCCCCCGAAACATTAATTCCCTGGTGAGGATCTAATTTTTGTCGCAATCATTTGTCCTTGTCCCCTCTTTTCTTTCTGTTGTACATTGACGTCATGCATCATGTTGCATTTAGGCGGGTAGTTACCGGTTTGCTCAGGACCTTGGGACATCACCACCTGACTGTTCTCCCTTCCCCCACCTCATTTTCTACTTATATTTCGTCCTTGCGACCCGAAAACTTCACGACTGTAGCTCCTTTTCACAAAGTAAAACCTCTTCTTTAAATTCCCCAGGGGGTCCAACTGGGCACACCTTCCAAAATACGGCCGCGGCAGTTGCACCAACCTCTGTGGTTGCCTCGGGGCCGCACCAGTCCTCACAGCCACCAGCTCCGATTGGAGCAGAGCGTAGACGACAGGCGGCTGCCTCGGCCGTGAGCACTGTTGCCGCTACCGGCGGTAGCACTACCTCCTCGGACCTGCAGGGCACCTCTTCGGTAAACGGTCTGTACTCGCAACCGCAACAGCAGACACCCACCTTTGCTGGAAATCCGCTGAATCCTAGTCCGGCCAATGCGGCCACCAATCCCATGTTGATGGCATTTACCATGAACTTGATGCAGCAACAACTGCAGTCACAGGGCTCCGCTCGCGTATCTGGCTCCTCTGCTGGTGGCCATGCCAACTGGCCCCTTCACCATCCTGCCCTCTGGTCCCAGGGCGTTAGTAAGTGATCACTCTGGACACTGCTTTTCGACTCGTCAATTCCCTCTTTATTAGTGGAGTAGTTCGTCTCTCCCCTCCCCCCATCCCCTCCCAATCGGGCAGAAGGGTCTTTGTCTGATTGTTTTCCCCTTTTTGGTAGTCATTACGGCATGTTCCGACGAACCTATTCCTAACACTATGCTGACGGAGAACAGGCTGCCATTGTTACCGCTACTGGCCTGGAAACCACTGATCCGGGTGTTTAGAGCCTGGGTGGATCTAGTTCAGCAGTCGATTTTTTTGGTATACGCAAGGGCAGTTTACTGATGCATGCCATTGCACAACTAGAGCCAAACTCAACGTGGTCAACAAGGTGACTGTATAATGGGTCGCCATGTCCTCACTGCGCCTTTCCAGGCTCCGGCAATAATCAGCAGATCACGGCAAGGTCTCAGCTAACTCATATCTGATCGGCAACGGCTGTTGGTACTTCCAGGGTGAAAGTGTAGTCGGTGGTTAAGGGGTAGCGTGCGTGCAGTTGATTTCGTAGTTGCTGCCTCCTGGTCGCCCGAGTAAGCGAAGTCTGTAACGAGAATGAGGGGTGCGGAGAGGTGCTGTTTCCGTCTATATTGTTCGCGTCACGTCTCTGATTCCAGATAGTCGTGGCAAGGTCTGTTGAGGCGGTAAGCCGTCATCTCGCACTTTTTTTCTGGCCGTCTTCTGTCCGATTTCCCTGGGTCGAATTTTATCACTCGAGCGACTACTGTCATCTTTTGTTAGGCCAGTGGCTCACAAGGAACGATTGGGAGGCGTCTGCGCTCCGCTTCCCGTGAAATTATTGCCTTCTTCACTCCCCTGGGTGAACACACCTTTTAGAATGCTGCATCACGAGTTCGTCAGTGTGGCGGTCCGTTTCTTAAACTGTATTTCTGCAATATCTGTGCAGGGCCGATAGTGGATGCGCAAACCAGATATTCACACAGGCGCATTCTCGAATTTCGCCATAGCTACCAGCAACCGACGGTCGTCTGCTTTATTGATTTTGCCGCCGCGTTCGATTCCGTTCATCGTGAGTCCCTGTGGCGGATAATGGCGTTAGATGGTGTGCCGGCAAAAATAATCGCCATGATCTAGGCCTAGTATCGCTCCACTACTGCGGGAGTCCTGGCTCGCAACAATCTTTCCCACCCGTTCGGTATTCAGTTTGGCGTTCGACAGGGTTCTATCCTGTCACCCATTCTGTTCAACTGTGCTATTGACTGGATCCTCGGGAGGGCCCTACACGAGGGTGACGGCGTCAAGTTTGCACCCGGACACCGACTGACTGATCGTCACGCGTGGAGAGGTACAGTTCTTGACATCATCGAGGCCGGCTAGATCAGGCATGATGGCAGCCGTATAAAGTACAAGGGGCCGATAGGAATTTCTTGAGACGCAGTTGCAAACTCTGGTCGTCATGCTGACCGTTGCGATCCCCTACATCGCCCTCTCGTGATTATTTATTTGCACTTTGGGCGCCGAGTTGAGTAGTGCACCTACTCACACAGGGAATATCGTAGATCGAAGTAACCATAGGAAGTTTTATGAGGTCAGTTAAGACCTTTTTAACCATCATTTATCGTAGCGCTGAAGTTTCCTTTTCTGCTTACTATCTAAACCCTGTTCAGACAAGATTTCATTTGTTGTTCTGAAGGCAAGCTGCATCTTCTTTGTGTAGATAGCGGACTGGCAAATCCGGGCGGATCTAATCAGGCCCAGCAACAGTCTCTGATGGCAAACGCTGCCGTTGCCGTCGCTGCGCTGGCCAACACGGGACTCTGGCCGCCGGCTGCACCCACCGCGAGCGGGGCTGGCCAATTGCCGGGCGCCGTAGTGTCCAACGCCGGTGGTAGTGGCAGTTGGATGCTTCCGTCTCAACCGTCTGTCCATTCGCAGTACCCGCCGCCTCCTCGGCCAATGAACAGTGGGACCAGTGGCTCCTCTTCCTGCATGATGTCCGCCAATGCCCAGGCTAGTTCAGCTGGAGCGAGCAACCTTCTCGATGAGCAGTAGCTGCTGTTTTTTTACCTACTCTGACCACATCTTCGAGCAGCGGCCTTGCTCGTGAGGGGACGAGAGAAGGGAAAATGTGGCTCTCCTGCTTCGTCTTTCATGTTGGTTTGTCTTCATTTGGCTCGCCTTTCCACCCTCACCACACCTGTTTCTCTAGCGCATGTTATATATACATACAAACTGCCACACTCGTGTGTCCATCGCCAAGCGCTCCCGATGCTTTTTCAATCGCGTTCCCCTAAGCTACACCCAACACCTCTACCGTTAAGTAATTGTCTTTATTCTGTTTTTTCTTCCCGTGGTTTTCGTTTTACAAGCATCAAACCTACCAGTCCCACAGTACTTCCTCCCCTCTTTTTCCCGACACTGTCGTCGGTTTCCGCCGGATAAAAAAGAACACATACTTTCTCCAGTCTTTTTCACACTTTCCGCTCCGTGTCTCCTAATCCCCAACCGCGTGCTTCACGGCAATCTCTATATACTACCTTGCAACAGGGGTGTTAGCTCGTTTGTATACCAACCTATACATACACCAACCGCACTTTTTAAAATCACTCTGGAAACGATGGCGTCCGGTGGGCTTTCACTGATGAACTCTGCTATTCGCTGCCCTCACTACCGCACACATACACACGCATACAGGGGTAGACGCGAAAATCTTTGCCCCAAAATTGTTGTCTACTGATGATAGATTCCTCCGCTAGCAAGCAGTGTGCTGCCCACCCCCCTTACCCTCACACACACACACACCCGCCTTAACCTGGACCTGTTCTAGGCTAATGTTTGTGTTTTTCTCCTTTTTCAATGTTTCTTTTTTCAGCCGAGCATGCTTGATTTACGCACTGCCTTACGTCGATAATGCGGGCCCCCGCCCCCTGTCCCCGTATGCTGCAACCCTTCTGCTCCCGCTCGAGACTACAGTCCTCATGCGTTTTGGCTGTTTGTTCAGTGAGATAGAGCATGCTTATGCACTGTATTGTACTATAGATCAGGCACTTTTGTTGGTCGTACTTATTTTGATCAACATGAACAGTCAGGATATGTCTAGCCCTCTTCTCTCATGTGTGTCTATCAGCATGTCTACGGGCCGGCATACGAGGATATAGCTCTGCGGTGAAGCGTTCCTGTCGCATACAGTCGGCCCCGGGTTAGATCCTCAGCATTACGCCTTTGCAGCCTGGTTGGGGGCCATTTCGCCCGTGCTTTCCGCAGCCCGTAGGAGACGAGGTGTTGTCCGACACGCGTTGACGGGCCGTTTGCCCTAATTCCAGCCCAAGTCGTCTTGACTTTGTTTTTCCAGGATGGCTGAGGGGTCATGCAAATGCCTCTTCCCTTCTTTAACCTGCAACGGCTCGTCGAAATTATTTGAGACCGAGATGGAGGCCTAGGTTGAGCCGGGGGCAAAACGCTAGTTGGGGAAGGGACGTTCGACCCCTTGAAGGCACTCTGCCCTCGCATGTGATAGTAGATGGTGGGGAATTTGCGTTGGTTGAGAGCCTTGGCTACCTTTGGTCAGAGATTCAGCCGTTGGCAAGGTACCCGCAAAATCTATTTTCGGCCGCGCGACTTGTCAGTCCTTTGGGGTCCTCGAGAGATTACCCACAAAGCCTGGAGGGAAGGTGTCTTCCCGGGGGGAGGGGGGAATTTTGAGGTACTCTATCCGATTGCGTGCCCCGGGCTCCACCGTATACTGTCGCGAGTTCGGCTATTTGATAGCACGCAATTTACTAATTCAGATGTTCCTCGTCGTGTGTTATGCCTACCTGAAGGCGAATCTGGATGTGGTCAGCTGGGGTTCCACGACGAACGGCTATGTCACGTCAGGCCTAAAGGGGATGGCGGATAGGCAGGTACTTCGTTATAGCGCGCCATGCCACGGTGGTTGTTACTATTTTACTAGTCCGAAAATCCTATAAGGAAAATGAAATCGAACGTTTGACGTCTGAGGCGTAGCTCGACCATTTCGGCTCGCCGTGTCGGATAGTGGGACTGTGGAGCACACCCCGGTATCGCTTGAAATAAGTTTACATCTGCCGTTTGTCAAAAACTGGGCCATTTTTTAATCTGCGGCATGTGACGGAAATGTGAACCTCAGCAAGATGGGGTCAAACTACCGACTTGAAGTTCCGCCGGATATCCTCACTGGAGTATAGGCTTGCTCTGTGAGTAAAAAGTGCGTTTTTAATGCCCTCGCAGCTGGTAGTCACATCCGCTATGCTTCAGTCGTTTGAGTGCATAGCTCGAATCCAGGAGGTCACCCGCCCGACCCCGCCTGACGACGCACATTTCCGACCGTGTTTCGCACTTCCTGCAGTCCGTCCCAGAAGTACATGTTCCAGCTACTTTTCTGCTGTCCTGACGGTCGTGGTCAACTTTAGGTTGCTTTCGGCCGGGAAACGCTGCTCCTCCGAGTCAAGTGACTTTTTGCGGCCTCTGCGACAGGAGGCTGGACAACTGGCGATGCCACACGACGGCCATGCTGCCTATCGTGCTCTGCAGGCGAATCGGACCTTAACTGTGCGGACCCTAGGAATGCCAACTTCACTGTCCTCCCCAGGATGGTCTGGTGGCTAGACTGAATCAGTCTGGCGTTTCGGGCGTCCGAGGGCGCTCATCTGCGGGGCAGTACACCCTAACTAGGCGGTACTTCGGGGTTTTGCGACGGCTCGCCGCGGGTCCACCGTCAGCTATGATGTGGGCCTGTGCAGGGTGAAGGCGGCTCGACCTCGACCGCTGTTGTCTCCCGACACGTTCGTGTCCACAAGCATTGTGCTCGTGCTAGGGGGGGGGGGCATGGTGAGACCTCTCCAGTGTTGGCCTGTGTGGGATCGCAGGTGTCAGTCCCATGAAGAAGTTGCGGACCCCGTCTACGCCGGCGTTCATCTCCACTTCAATTGGTGTTTTTGACAGACTTGAATAATTCATTTGGCCCCTCTGCGAAAAACTCGGTGGGATTCGAATCCATGAGAACAAGGGCAAGGCTTAAGTATAGCCAACGCTCTGACCACCGCGAGGCCCCGCCAGGACCCGTAAATTTTATCACACTCAGATCAAGCTATCCGCCCAGCCAGCTACACCTACCTTGTGTTGCCGCGTTTTGTCACGACTGATCTGCTGTTTCCACGATCTTTTTAGTGTGCAGACGTGATTGGCTGCCCGTCTCACCGACCCTGTTGGCAACGAACTGCGAGTCGTAATTCGATTAAGAAACTGCTTCAGGGTTGACATATGATTGGTCGTAGGTTGGCCTTGGAATTCTACCGTGTGTAGCCATGTCGACACTACGCATGCCATGATTGGTTGAGCGAGTTCGATATGAATTCGAGCATGCGGACGTTTCCGAACTGGATGCCAACCGACTTCTCAAGGGGAAGGACTCTGTGCGCGTTTGATTGTCTTTAGAAGAGGTAATTTTCTTAGCACGAACGGCAGGGGACGTCTGGTGTCTTGTCGGGCTGTTGTCTAGACTAAAATAGAAGCTTCAGTACAGCAACAGATTGGTACTGTCTCTCTGGGAACTAAGTCTCTGATGAGAATGTTTTGCATATGCGACCGCAGAAGGGTATTATTTTTTGTCCTTGCCGTGACGACTGAAGTTACGGGTGTGGCCTCGCAAGACTTCTTTTGTAACGGTAGGGGAGCATCACTAAAAAGAGTTGAATTCTTTACAGTCCCAGCAAGGAACAGTGGGGGGTAGGCTTGCAAACGTTCGTTGGCGGGGCCTATTCGTGTATGGGTGAGTACTAGGAAGGTCAGCAATTGTAAAAGCCAGCGAAACTACCACCATTCCTTGTAGCAAATAGGGTGTTCAAAGGTTCAACACCTATTTTTCTCTTAAATAAACTGAAACTGATGATTTAGGTCGCAGTGCATCGAAGGCGTTACCACGACTGTAAAATCCAGCCGGAATACTTTTTCGGAACCAAAGACGTGGCTATAGATCAATGGTGCCCATCCCTTCAGCCAGGTTACGCTCCAGTCTGAAAGTTTATCTGAGTTAGTAAAACCTATCCTAAAAATTTGACATTTTAATTGACTATTATACATATAATTTCAAATTTTCACACGCAGAAATGCTTCCGCTGGGAGAATCACTGTCTGTGATGGAATCCTGAAGAATGTGGGTAGTAACGAAAGTTTATAGAGTTACGGCCATTATTCGGACGAAAATGCTGTGAAGGCTGGCTGGTTTCCAGGACTTCCAAATTTGGGGAGCAGTTTTTATGCGAGATCTTTCTGTAAGTTTTTAGGGCGAGGTTTGGTCCTGCAACCCCACCGGAGTGATACCATATTCGTTTGCTTTCTAAAACAATTTAAGTTGACACGAGTACGCTGATTTTACAAAGATAACGTGTTTGCATCTTCCCTACAATGTTAATCCAGCGAGTGACTGTGCCACTGGCGGGGGGGGGGAGGGAAGAAGTGCTTATACACCAGTCTCGGTTACTCAAGGCATCAGTTCACGCACGATTCCCTGCGAGTGTTTCGAGCCCTGCTTGCGCTCGCCTTATTATCTCAATCCTGAGAGCGGCTAAGTAGACTTACTAATGGAATTGTTCAGACGATGTAGAACTCCGTCGGTTCCACCACAGTGGCAATGCACTGCGAACTACCACGCTGTCACCTCCGTGGCCTTCCAGTTGTGTTTGCGTCCTCCCTATCCTCTTAATCCAGCAAGTGACTGCGACGGGAGGGGAGTGTGAACACGCCACCTGCACTCGCTTGCCTGTTCGTGCTTCGAGCTCTGCTTGCGCTCTCCCCCTTCCTAACCCAGCGAGTGGCTAAGTTAGGTATGTTATTCAACGAGGCGAGATCCGGCCACACATACAAATTCGACGAGGCCGAAATTCTCGAAAGAGGTGACAACCGCGTGAGCCGGGAGCTGCTTGAGTCATGGTTTACTGGTCCCTAGTCCATTAACAAGTGCAGTGATCTTCCCATTCCATACTCCGTGCTGAGACTTCGCCTAGGCGGAGTAACTGGCCACGCGGGGAGCGCACAGGTGAACACTTTTCCCAACACCAGGGTCAGCGCGTCAGATGGTCGAGCAATCATCACACCAACATCCAACGCGCATGATGAAATTGCAGCAATTAACGACGCGAATGTCGGCCATCAAACAGCCATCACGCCACGTGCAACGATCCCGGATGAAAGAGGAAGCCGTGAATGTTCATAGGAATGCGGTGGCATGGCGACTGCATCCTATAGATACTGCAGCCCCTTGTGCATGAACCACCCATATCTGCGTTTTTGTCTCTGATGATGGATTCGAGCAGGAATCCGAAACGTCAGGCTAATCAAGCTCTTGTCCCAGCGATCGTGTCTCCTTCTTTAAGACTAATTCCTGGGACTCATCTCTTCGCTTCTATCGGCTATGTTATTCAGTATTGTTTTAGTAAGCTATCCATACGGAACCAATCAAGTGGGACTCCAGAACCAAGCCTCGTCGTTTTTAGCACCTCACCACAATAGGGCTGTCCCTGCTACTGCTGCTTTCAAGAGTTCGAGGTGACAGGACTGCCAATATCTCCGGGTCGACAAACACACTGATGATTGCGCAGGCAATTTACGGTCAGCAGGATTGCATTCTGAGTGCAGACCCTTTGCACTGGGCTTTTGGAAAGTAACCGAAGTTTGGCAAACCCGCGGTAACTACAGAGATTGAGTTCCGGACTTAAATGTGCCAGTTATGCTTGAGTCTGTCCATATGTCGGTTCGGTCGAAGATAAATTGCCATACCCTCAGGTTCCAAAGGCGGATGCGTTTGATGACACTTTATTTGCGCCTTGAGCAGCCCCTTCATTGAAATCACATTTTTTAAAGTCAACGTCCTTAAAAGTAGGATTAGATACTAGCGCACAGATTGTTGACAAAATAGTTGTTGGATGTGCCCCAGTGATCGGTGTGTGTGTGTGTGTGTGCCCTCGACTTTTGATGACTTTCGCTGTATACAGAGGCAGACAGATAATGACAATTAAAGCACTAAAACCAAAAAAGTTGTTGGTGTCTTAGGGACGGTGAGGAATGTGATAATTTAATCCCACTTACCTCTGTCATACACGGTGCGAGATAGCAGGTTAATTTGTGGTCCTGTGAAAACGAACCTGCCAATGGAGAATCAGGGCGAGACCCTAGACGCGGTATATATGTGCGCTTGCAGATGCAGGTGTCTGACAGAGAGCTGGGATAGCTTTCAACTTGGAATAATTTTTCGCACCAACCCATTGGTGAGCGCCCATCTGTCATAACATACATGCCATATATTCCTGCCCTCCCGGCTCAAAACCCAGCATGACTCCCTACCCGCATCCCTCCTCACACGCTAATGGTCCGCCCGTCAATGTTTGTCCTGTCTCGTCTACTAGTCTAGTGTGACTGTCTCACTCTCTCGTTTCTCTTCATTTCGTCTGACGACGGGTTGGTGTCACCAATTCGAAAATTCACGAGTACAACTCGATTTTTCCGAAGAACCTCTTTTGATATATGTATATATGAGAAGAAAAGGCGATCTCGGGGGCCATAGTTTTACTGCCCTGACGTTTCAAAAGCAAACAGGCTTCCGTCGTCGGAGGTGAGTGTGGTATCGCGTCTCACAGGTGGGTACATATGCAGTCAGGGCGGCGGCAAGGGGGTCCTACAGCGTCTTGTCGCTGGATGAGGGGATGGTGTATCAGCTGTAGTGGTCACCATCTGCTTGCACCCAGGGCCTGTGGCGGACGGGGGGAGGGAGGGTGACGGAATGTACTCAGTCTACATCGGCGGCCGGCGTTGAGACGTTGGCGGCCGACCTTCGTACCTTCATTGCCCTTAACTGTTCTCCAAGGCCGGCAATCTTGTTTACACCGCCACGACTGTCTGTTTTCTCGTCCGCCGGACCAGTGGATGACATGGCTGTGGCGGCGACTGCGTCTTCGTCGGACCCAGGTTGAGGAGCGGCTGAATGTGTATCCGCTACGGACTCGCTCGTGTTTGTATGCATGTTTAGCCTGGGTTCGCGTTTGCTCGTGTATATATGTATATATAGGCAGAATGGCATTACTGACAAAGACAAGGGAGACTGGAATGGCCATTTCTGCCTTATTGGCCGTCGTCAGCCAGCCATACCCAAGCTCGAAGTGTGGAACGCCCGAGCCTCGAACTCGCGACCTGTTAGGTTAGAAGTCCACGCCTCTACCCACTGGGCCACGAGCCCGTTGCCCTATCGGTTTTCGATCGGGAATATACAATGGTAGGGGGCGCTCACCGATCGTTCATACGGAACTCACTCGTTCCGTTGTGCATTAAGGGTTCTCTCTCGAGCCCAACCAGAAGCCGCACAGCGACGCATGATATATAGGCAGAATGGTATTACCGACAAAGACAAGGGAGACTGGAATGGCCATTTCTGCCTTATTAGCCGTCGTCAGCCAGCCATACCCAAACCCGAAGTGTGGAACATGTATATATACATGCATGTATATATCAACATGGTTGAAGATTCCAGGACAAGATAAATTTTCCCGTTCATCATCTCCATAAGAATGCGACGAATGAAAAGAATCGCCGACCAGACGCTACGCACAAGGCTCGGACAGGTTAGATCAGGACCACTAGGACCTTCGAGCACACTAAACTGGGGACTGACTCGAAAAAAAGGTGGAGGGGCGGCCAGAGATCACGTGACCAACACCAGACACTGCCTCGCCGACGCGCACGCGAGCCAGAAAGCAACTAACACAAACAGCAACAAGCGATCAGTCCGCCTAGATAGAGAGAGGGGGGAGGTAAGAAATAGCTTTATTTTGCAATTATAATTTCAAAATTTTCAGCAAAATGGACACCATTCACTGTGGACGAGAAATAAGTTAATAAAGTAACTCAAGATTCAAAGGGTTTACACAAAAAGGAACGACTATTATAGAGACATTTCTAGTCTTAGTTTCTGTGTTTCCCTCCACACGTAAGATAGCGCGCTAGTATTGGCAATACTGAATGTTGATATGCCGATGTATGACAAAAGACACGACGTGATTAGTTCAGAATGCAGGTAATGGGCAACGTCATCGAGAATTCGACCAGCAAATTGCTCGACCGATTTGAAATGTCGCTGTATGATAATATCGACTAAAGAGCAATAAGAAACACCGGCAGCGGAAGATAGCGTTCGAAGGACTCGTTTCAAAATTAAAAGACCTTTTTAAGCAAAGCAGGAAAAAGACAAGGGAACAGTATAGAATAAGTAGAAGAATGCAGGCCTCTATGAATCGCCAGATTAAGGGTTGAGGCGGGCGGTAGGAAAGTAAACGATGAGTGAAATAAAGAAGTTTACGAAAATTAGTAAATATGGACTCAATACGGCGGGAAAATGAAAGATTTTATGGCAAGGTAACGCCAAGGTATCTGAAAGAGGATATCTCGTTAGTAAGAATGTTAAAAAATTCGGGACTAGGAGAGGGTCGTAGTCGGAAAATACACTGAACTGATTTTTGATTTAAAAGAAGACGAAGGCACGATAACTGGGATAGTAGATTTATTTGCCTGAGCTTTCGAACTCGAACTGGAGTTGATCATCAGAGACTACTTGAGTGCAGCGACCCGACCAAATCATGTTATCCTTCGACGTTGTCTCACTTTTAACGCCCATCTCACCAGACTTGGCGCGGGACGTGCTACGCAAACGCCTCGAAGAAAAGTACGACGAAAAGACAGGGCTGCTAAAGCTTCAGCGCCTAATGCAGCTCTTTGTATTCTGCCAACGAACGTTTTTTCACCTTCGATGGCAGAACATACGAACAAATCAAAGGAGCACCCATGGGTTCCCCAATATCCAGCCCAGTTGCGGAATTGGTCCTACAAGAGCGGAAAAAGGTTGCTTTCAGCCATTACAAACCTGCGTTTTGCCGCCGATACGTGGACGGTACATTCGTCATTATTGAAAAGGACAAGCTATCGGGTTTTCAAGACTTACTTAACAGCATATTCCCCGACATTCCGTTTAAAAGAGAAGACGAGGAGGACGAGAAACTACCCATCCTGGACGTGCTCTTCACCCGCACACCTGACGGTGAACTCAGCACTACAGTATACAGAAAGGCGACCAATACAACCCAGGTCCTCAACTATCATAGCAACCACCCATTGATGCACAAACGGGGCTGTGTGAGGGCGCTTTTCGACCGGGTAAAAACGCACTGTAGCGATCCCGAAGGAAGAATGCAAGAACTACAGCATCTCCGGGACCAATTAACAAAGGACGGCTACCCAAATAGTTTTATCGGTCGCTGCATACTCACGCCCCCACGTCGGACAAGATAAGAGACACCAACAATTTGGCACTCTGTACCGTACATAAAGAATGTGTCCGAGGCTACAGAACACATTGCGTCAGAGCTAGGCGTGGGCATCGCTCATCATCCGGCAGCTACCATGCGTAGCAGGACCATGAAAATGAAGGATCAGCTGTACGCAGGCGGACACGCTGGAGCAAGGCCATGAGCTCGACTTCGCCAACACGCGGATATTGGCGCGAGCCGGCAACAAGACAGAGCGAGAGCTGTTGGAGGTGTGGATGTCGGACACCACCTCTATCAACAGACACATCGATTTGCCTGCATGTTATCACGCGCTCCGCCCACGCAGCCAGGTGGCGCAGCTCACACCGTCGCGAAGTACAAGCGGCGTCACCACGTCGGGGGACCATCGTGGACCAGGCGGCACAAACCCTACCTAGCCACGGACGTACTCCCCCCCCGCAAGGAACAGCGATATAAATGTTCACAATTTGCTGCACTCAAGCAATCTCTGATGATGAACTCCAGTTCGAGTTCGAAAGCTCAGGCAAATAAATCTACTATCCCACTGATCGTGCCTTCATCTTCTTTTAAACAAGAACCTGGGATGCGCATATTCTCTTCCATTCATGATTTTTGATTGTTCATTCGGGAACCATTTTCCTGTGACCGTACTCAGATATGGTCAAGGCCATCCTTCGGAGACTGGAGATGTGTCCTATTTTTGAGAGAGTGTCCAACAACCACATCATCAGCATACTTAACCAAAAGACAGTCGTTAGGGTTCTTAGATCATCGGTGTGAAGGGGGAAAAGGTGGGGATATAGAATGGAACCTTGGAGAACTCCACAATCGTTGGAAAGGACCGCAGATTTCCGCTTGCCAAACTGGACAAATTAGTGCGGGAAGTAAAATAATCGTCGAGCCAAAAGACAACTCAGCCTGGAGAGCCGCCCGCGGATGTTTTGGTAAGGAGAAAGGGACTCGGGACAGTATTAAAGGCGAAAGAGTTGTCAGGAAACGCACATGCCTACTCGCAGCAACCCTTATCTAATTCTCTGTGTGGACCACAAGTTCAATAGCATCTAAAGTACTGCGTTTGGCATTGTATGCAAATTGTAAAGGGTCGGATAAACTGGAAGAGAATGGCTTTATAATATCCTGGACAACTCTTTCAGCAAGCTTTAGTAGCGCGGAGGAGCAGGCAACTGGACGAAAAGATTTAGGACTAAAATCAGCGGTTTTTTAAGGTATGGGAGTGAGGGAGGCCAAAAGGTACGGTGACTTGTTTACAACTAAGTCGACCCAAATCGGAGGAAAGGTCACGAGATTCCGCCAGCGGTCATTCTCGGAGGAGTCGAAGCTAGTCGGTGTTAAACAGGCAGGTTAAAGTTCGTGCGTGGTGTAGGGGACGAGCGGCGAGAACAACGACAACAGAACTCTGCTGACGCAGACGAGGAAGTTTCTGAAGCCTCTGTACAAATGCAATTTGATCCACGAACTCCCCTTCTCTACTTCACTTTCTTCTTCGGGAGAGGATTAACGTGATATGCATATATGTGTACGTATCTGGGCTTTAGCTAATAGCTATGTCGGGAGTACGATATAAAACTTTTGCCACCTAAACTCGTTTGTAGGATGGAAATTACGTTGTTATTTCACAGTAGTAGATTGTCTCCGACGCGAATTGTCATTTAAATTTCGGGTCTGACCCTTAAAGTCATGTTCTGGACACTTAACTTCACGCCTTGCACTTAATAATCTCTCGATTTACTAACTTGATTATTCTCTGGAGTTCATATACCAGAAACCGCATAGAAAACTCCGGGAGACCCATTAGGGAGCCGAACCCCTTGCTGCTACGTCATACGGCAGCAGAAACATTGACGAAACACATGTCTGGGCTTCTAGTTGGTACCTATGTCAAAAACACGGTATAACACCTTTGTCATACATATATAAATGGTAGGCGATGGCACTAATATAATGTTAACCGGAATTCCGAAATTTTATTTCAGTTAGAAAAGATTACTTAGGTATGGGAGCAAGACCGATTAACGCGCAGCATATTCCCTAAATATTTCAGTCACTACAGGGCGTTGGCTTTTTAATGCACGTCTTTCTGCCTGCCGGTAGAAACATACTCGGTAAAAAGAATGAATACACATGTAGTATGCTTTTTCTCCACTTAGTTTCGTTGCCCCTATAAGCCCAAACGTATTTTATGTACAGCGTGCACAGAACTATGCCTTTTATATTACTTATATGGAAAATTTCGTATTCTCCAACTTTAACACTCGAAAAGGGTGTTTTCTGATTTAAAAAAGTGTTTTTCAATTCCCCATAAATTTTATGTACGACCTGGCCTTGGCACTTGCACTGTCCAAAATACAAACTGTACACTTGTCGAGCCTCAAGCGACATTAAACCTCCCGCCTCAGGCACCTACGTCGCGCTAGACGTCACGTGATCACGACACGAGAATGCCAGAACGTGAGCACATTCAACCCCGCGGACAGCCAATCATAGGCGCCCACAGACCCCACTATCGCCTAATTAACTGATCAGGCTGACAACACTGACTGACTCTCTCTCTCTCACGTGACGCTTATTCGCTCACACCCCACGTCACCCTAACGCACAGATGTGCGCGGGCCTATAGAGAGAGAGGAATGCTTTATTTTGAAAATAACATTCAAAACTTTCAGTAAAAACGGTTCTCCAGAACACAGGGATCACCATAGAGATTAACAGGTATTGGACAGGTGGACGTAATTATATATGAAGAAAAAAGGACTTTAAGGTGCAAGATCGAGTTTTAGCTTTTGTTTTTCAGCATCTTTGCAGGTGAGATACCGGGCTAGAAATGGCAGTATGGAATTCTGATAAGCCGAAGTGCGACAAGGGATGTGACGGAAGCATCGACGCATGGGGCGTAAGGATTTCGCAGCCATTAACTCATTATGAAGGGGATGGACGGTGTCATTCAGAATTCGGTCAGCAAATTGCTCCACCATATTGAAGTGTCGCTGCACGATGATATCAACTAAAATATGATAGAAAACACCAGCAGCAGAGGCGAGTATTCGAATGACACGTTTAAAAATAATTAGATCTTTTTTAAGTAAAGCTGGAAAAATAACTGGAGAACAATAAAGAATGAGTGGAAGAATACAGCCATCTATGAATCGCCAGATTAAGGACTGGGGTCTGTGATATGAACGTAGACGACGAATGTAATAAACAAGTTTTTGAATTTTTGTTAAAAGGGTTTCCATATGAAGAGAGAAAGAGAGATTTGATGACAAAGTAACACCTAGGTACCGGAAAGAGGATACCTCATTGGGAAGAATATCCAAAGGTTCAGGAATGGGAGAGGGTCGTAATCGAAACACACACTGTACTGATTTCTGATTGTTGAGTAGGAGTCGATTATTCGACGACCATGCGGAGACGTGATCTAAGCCATCCTTTAAAGACTGTAAGTGAATCAGGTTTTTGACTGGGTGGCCTACGACCATGTCATCGGCATACTTAACATGCAGACAGTCGTTTGGCGATCTCAAATCATCAGTATGTAGAGAGAAAAGATGAGGGGATAAGATGGAACCTTGTAGAACTCCACAATTATTTGGAAGAATAGAAGATCTTCTCTTTCCCGACTGGACAAACTGAGTGCGGAAGGAAAAATAATCTCTAAGCCAAGAAACAACCCAGCTCGGAGTGTCGCACGCAGCTGCTTTGGTCAGTAGGAGTTGGCGCGGAATAGTATTGAAGGCGGGTGAGTAGTCGCGAAAAGCACATGCATATGCACGGCATCCCTTGTCTAAGTCTCTCAAAGCTGAATGGACAACCAAAGCAACAGCATCCAAGGTGCTACGCTTTGCCTTGTATGCAAATTGTAGAGAATCAGAAAAATTGACGGAGGAGTACTTAAGGGAATCTAATGCAACTCGTTCCGTAAGTTTCAGGAGAACAGAAGAGCAGGCAATAGGACGGAAAGATTCAGGAGCAAAAGTTAAAGATTTTTTAGGGATTGGAGTAATTCTTACTGTACGCCAGGCGTCAGGAATCTTGGACTCTATGGAGGATAGATTAATAAGGTGGGTCAAGACGGGAGCTATCTGCGAACAGCAAGACTTAAGGAGAAAATGAGGGACGCCGTCCGGCCCAGCCGCCGTTGACCCGCGAACCTTTTTGAGATGTTCCATTGTTGTCACAGTCACAGGAGTAAAGTTGCATGGTGGTAGGTAAATTTCGTTTGGGTGAGAATGGGAGTCGTTAGAAGTACAGATGAAATTTCGATTTAAAGAGTTTAAATCTACATCAATATAGATGGCGCCGGCTCTGACAGTCACCAAGCCTCTGTACGGAATGCCCTACTCCTACGGGTTTTTCCCTGCTCCTCTAAAGCGGAACTGGGCCGTGATTATTATGGCGCTCTGAATACACACTCACTGCTTAGACGCCAAACTGCGTTGGTTGGGAAAACACCATGAGTGGGCCTACAGCCGGCCCCGCTTCGGGGGCTCTAGCAACCACCAGGCTTCTGCACAGAATATACTACTCCTACTGGTGTCTTTCTCCTTCTCCTCTAAAGCGAGACTGGGCCGTGATTGTTATGGCGCTCTGAATACACACTCACTGCGGAGTCACACACGCTTTCCATTTTAAAAATGTCATATATCCTTCCATGCCATAAAGAGGGCCCTGCGTAGGGCTCATAAGAGGTCGCAATGGATAAGGACCATGTTGAGGCATTAATAAAAGAACAGAAATTTCACAGTCTTAGATGATCTCATTACTATAAACTCTCCTAAGTCGAAGGGCTTCACTTCTTCGAGCGCAACTGTAACGACCGACCTCGTAGAGGGTTCAGTGGCCGTTGCCTCCTGGAATCTCCTGGTCTGATGCGCCTTTCCCTTTTTTGAGTACCATTCATCTCGGCCTTCGAGATATCTATAATCAAACGTAACACTCCAATCACACGATAATCCGGACTATATAACAAGTGTTTATTGTAAAAATCGGAGTGAAACGTGAGTATTTGGAAGAAGAGAGGGACGATCGGCGCAAAAAAGCGCTATCTTCACAATTTTCCGGGGAGAGGATGGAGTTGGGAGCTTCCATCGGGGAAGAGGGATCTGTTTCTTCACGCACTTCAAGTGGGAAAGAGGAAAGCGAAAAACAGTTCCAGGTCAGGCACCTCTCTACTCGAATTTGGTGCTACAAACCATTAAAACAAAATCGGGGCATACTCCCTCACGTCTGTCCGCTACATCATATTTAAAAAATGCAATTTTCTATAAAATGATGATAAGTTATGCGTACGCTTTCTATAAATTATGTTTGATTTTATAGGGACACCAAGTCTAAATGGATAATAATTATACTATATGAGTGGCCATTTTTATCCAGTATAATTGTTTCGGGCGGCTAGAAAGACGCCCATTCAAAAGCCGACATCCTGGCGTGGCTGAAATATCTTTGAATTATGCTGCATAAAAATCAATACTACAAAGTCGCCCAAGTAACCCCCTCTGATCGAAATGACATATCAGAATTTCGATTTAGGTCAGCCACTCCGTCTGATCACGGCAAAAGGAGGGTAGCGGTGACCTCTTTCACCTTTACGTTAGCCTACTGCTAGTTCTCGAAAATATTGTCCTTATTTGCATAACCTAGCTTCGGACACTATTCGTAGAGTATTTAAAGTCACTGAAAATGCAGTGACCAGATTTTCACCCTAATAGGCATTTATTTTTAAAAATGTTGGCTACACTGTGCGCAGCCCGTACTGAACAC
>CACRXP010000271.1:567671-607593 GCA_902702965.1 Spirometra erinaceieuropaei | reverse complement strand
GTTATGGGGTCTGCTTACTCCGTTTTGCTTTAGGACTCCACCCAGATTCGCACAGTGACAAGTAATCTATGCAGAGGAGACTACCGACAAGGACAAGGGAGACTGGAATAACCATTTCAGACTTATTAGTCATCATCAGATAGTCCTACGCAACCGCAGGTGTAGGGGGCACCCGAGGTTCTTTTAGTTAGCAGGTCCAACTACGGGCTACGGGCTCCTTGTCCTCTTGGTTCTGATCTGGTATATCAACCATGGTAGAAGGACGTACATCGATCAGGTTATCGTGAAAACTACAAAGGATCACTAAAGTTGCTCAAGAATAGGCACAAATAGGCATGAAATAAACATCATCGAACATTTAACAGGTCGTCATATATTCACTGGCCTCTCGTGACGCTACTCCAAGGAAAGTTAGCTGACACGATATTGGTCGCCTGACCGTCCGGGGATCAATGACAGACTCAGGTAGGTGTAGAGTAAACAAGACATCCAGGCAAAAATAGCCTCCGAGTGCCCGTATTTCAGGGCAATTTTGCCACACACATACACACAATCGGGCAGGCTGGTCAGATGATCAACAGCACAATCCCCGTTAAGTAACCACTGGAGGATACCCACCCCATGCTGCGAACTGGTCCCTGTTGGGAGTGCCAACAATCCCAAAAACAAGAGCCAACCAATCATTGGAGACCACGTGTGTTTGCTCTCTCTACGGCGCTGTCGTCTTAATTGTGGCGCCTCTCCATTGGCTACTCCCCTCTACCCGAAGGTCATTGGGCAGAATGCCGGCGAACCACAGTAGGGTGTTATAAATATGCGTCACCTTTCAGCTAGTCGCGACTTGCGGTTTTCCTAATACACTTTCCGTGGCTGGTCGTGTTTTCCTTGTCTGCCGCCTTGGTATTGCTGACAAGGGTCGAGTGCGTATACGCCCCACGGGCTTTCAAGTGCCAGGCCGGGTCATAGTAGTCCCAGCCGTCCAATCGTGTTCATGACTCTCCAAATAACAGCAAGCCGTCTGCAGCCTGGGACAAACGGCGCAAATATCCTCCCAAATGTGATTTTCTCGATGGAATTTAACGTGAGTAATGTATTGAAACATTTGCGGAGGGAGTTTTAAGTCTCGCATTGCAAATTTCTGAAGTAATCATCCTGCTCCAGGGTTTACAATGCATATAGCGGAACTGAGCATGAGAATCACTGACGGTGGGAAACATCTAAGTCGGCCTTCGAGAGGAGCTCCGTCGAAGTGGTTCGCCACTGCGGCTTATAATTTGCTAAGGGCATATTTGTAGGTAGATTGCCCTGAGTGTGAGTGGAAAGACTCGACTGTTGCCAATAGAAGCGAAGAGACGAGTCCCAGGAAGCAGTCTTGAAGAAGGAGGCACGATCGCTGGGACAAGAGCTTTATTAGCCTGATGTTTCGGATTCCTGCTCGAAACCATCATCAGAGACAAAAGCAGATACGGGTGGTTCATGCACAAGGGGATGCAATATTTATAGGATGCAGTCGCCATGCTACCGCATACCTATGAATATTCACGGCTCCCACCCCCTTCATCAGGGATCGTTGCACGTGATGTGATGGCCGACATTCGCGTCGTTAATTGCTGCAATTTCATCACGTGCGTTGGATGTTGGTGTGATGATTGATCGACCATCTGATTCACCGACCCCGGCGTTGCGAAAAGTGTCCACCTGTGCGCTACCCGCGTGTCTTATTACTCCGCCTAGGCGAAGTCTCAGCACTGAATATGGAAGGGGAAGGTCATTGCACTTGTTAATGGACTGGGGGGCAGTAAACCATGACTCATGCAGCTCCCCGCTCACGCGGTTGTCACCTCTTGCGAGAACTTCGACCTCGTCGAATGAGCCGTCACCCGAAAGATGGCGTCATTGCCAATAGAAGCGATGGCGTCATTGCCAATAGAAGCGATGGCGTCATTCCTCTGCCCTGCCACAGCGTGTTCGGCCATTCGCGTGAACGCATTTGTAGGTAGATCGCCCTGAGTGAGAGTAGAAGGAATCGACCGTCATTGAGGTGGAGTTCACTGCAGTCTTGGAAATTTTCCACGCGTGGTGGGGACGGTAGCCCACGGACTGGCAAACTCCAATTCCTTGCACAGCACAGGCCCCACACCGACTCCAGCCAATGGTTCAAAGGTCCTTGTGGATGTGAGCCCACGGAAACAAGGCACTATACTTGAACACATTTCAGGAGTAACCATCCAACTCAAACCACTCTAGAACCGCCAGTTCAAGTGTTGAAAGATGATGTGCCTCGTATTCCTCATAGGGAAGGACTGAATTGAGGGATACACGCAGCTTCCGGAGGCTTGGTAAATACAAGTAAAATTACATAAGAGGACAGTTACTTTTCTTTAATAAATAAGCAAACATCAATAAGGGCAAGCTGACAGGTGTTTCTGGGATGATGAAGCACCGAAAAGTAGCAATTGTGGCACCAGTCTTGCGCGCATCTTGTATCATGGGTGGAAGCGTGTCTACTTCAGTGGGGAACTTGATTGGTCGATTCACCTGACTGTGATTGGCCAATTTCGCTAAACGTGATTCGTCAGTTTGTCTGATTATGATTGATCGGACAGCATACGGTACCTCACAGAGCCAGAAGCTGATCTGACGTGTTGAGGAACGTCATACAATGCTTCATGGTGTAAGCCAAGTCCACGGACGTTGGTGCGTACACGTGATCAAGCGCAAGACTGATTGGCAGTGTGGTAGAAAACCCTGGGAGTGAGGTAAGTTAAGGCGCAGAGTGACTGTTTGTTTGCTTTGTGTGGTGAAAGCACCACACATCGGATCCGACCTAGATAAACCTCATTCTCCCACTCCTCCCCCATATCAATGACAGATCTGTTTCCAGCCGCCAGGTTTCCCTTCCTCAGAGTTTGATTTGACTGAAGGTGGAGCTTCCATAAAGGCCATATCAAGACAAACACAACACTGTGCGATCACCATTCGGAAGGAGAATCAAGTTATCTCGTCAGGGAACAAACTTGCAGTGGCCGAATTTTGAAAGTTAAACGCTTCCACAGCCCCACATTTGGAAGATATTCGTCCTTCGGCATGCCTCGAGATGAACCCAGTTTACCTTCTTCCCGGGTGCCCCTTCTGTAGCGGCTTTGGTGATTGGTGCATCGTTTGCCCCAAAAACGGGCTACGCAGACCATCACGGAGACCACATCAGATTATGACAGGCATTATCGATTCCCTAACCATTACGAATTTCAGGCCCGGTCTCGAAGAGAGAGAGAAGTTCGGACGCAAGTAGATAGCGCAGAATGATTGCAGAACAGGTTGGAACAAGTTGGCTTTGAAGTTGGTTGGCGATCTGGATAGTTGTGATTGGTCGAGAACAAGACGGGCGCCGGTACGTACGACAAAGTACAGTCAGTGACCGATCTCACGAAATGTTGACCGAAATTTTGAAATGCATATTCGATCATAAAGGATTACTCCGGTGTAGTTGTAATATTGATTGCTTTGCGCCATAATGCAGCGATATCCCCGGCATGCCAGGATGTTGGCCTTTACATTAACTCCTTTTCGGCCACCTGTTATGACTGAACTCGGCAAAAATGACTACTTGAACAGTAATTATTTGTTATTGATTTCCGATGCCCTTCTGAATTAAAATATATTTTGCGGAAAACTGCCATAAAAATATTCGTTCGTGTACTCATTTGGTAAAAAATCACGTCTTCTTCAAATTTTATACTCAAATAAAGGGTATCTTCTGGTTTTAAAAAAGTTTCTCAATTCCAGAATAATTTGAGCTCGATCTGCCGTTGCAATGGCGTCTACGGTTTCTAGTCTACTAGCCGTATGCTTCCTGCTCACTCATGACGAATGCCAATACTCGGGTGCGGCGACATGTCCCGTTGCAGGCCCAGGGCGCGCCATTTTCGATGAATGTTTATTGTGGGTGAGATGGTACGCCTAGGCGCGGGTTCACGCTGCGCCAACCACCTGCGGCCTCTCCCGCCTTTGGTCTTCTTGACTTGGTCATGCGGTATATTCTGCGCAAGTCTGCCATCCCTACAAACTAATTCGCGCGCAATTCACGTCCCTGCCCTCGCCTTACTGAGGATCGCACGGTGGACATCGTCGAAATTGACAGTCGAACTGTCGGGTACATCGTAGCTACCACAATAATCATGACCCGGTCGCGTTTTCGATCAGAAGTACTCGACACGGAGATTCGGTGATTGCCAGAGACGTTCGGTTATTGGGTGCTCATGGTGTTTCGGTTGGCCTGTTACTGACTGTCCTCGACAACGGATGTTTGTATGTTCCAGGCCCACAAGAACAGTGATCATGGAATTTCTAGCACGGCGTAGGTGCCAGAGGCAGGCAGCTTATAGGCGCTTGAGGTGCTGCATGAACTCGCCGGGTAGTATACCGACCGAAATTGTCAGGCCTTAAATCCACTGGCGGGCCTGAAGGTCGTGATAACCAGGGTAACGCACTCGGCTTAGACTCCTGTGATACACTTGCTTCATTAGATATTTCAGAGGAGTTGCTTATTGGTTGTTTTAAAGATCGACCGGCCCTGAAGCAAATTGTGAGTCTTTGCGGTCAGTGTACGTTATGTGGTGGGCAACTCTGTAAAAGTTTTCGGTGGCGAGGTCCTTAGAATAGATACGGTTTCGGCTGCTGACCTGCAATCATTTATGTAGGTGCCTTGAAGTTCACCGAGACTACCGTATTTGAATATTGATTATTCCTGTAACGTTTGTTCGGACTTGGAAACACTTCTCTGTCGTTAAGTAAAGTTTAATTGTGATTGGATGGATGGGAATAGTTCGTCCCGAAGGTTGGAAATAATTCACTGGTTGCTTATTGGTGGCTTTACAGTTGATCATCTGTCTGAAATTGCCGACTGTGTGCAGACATCTAAACCAGTTTCCCCGGAAGTCGGCACTAACCGCGATCATTTGTTCTTTTTTTCCATTGGACTTGCTGCGCCAGTTTGTCTGTAGCGCCGGAGGTGGTGGTGGTGGTGGTGGTGGTGGTGGTGGTGGTGGTGGTGGTGGTGGTGGTGGTGGTGGTGGTGGTGGTGGTGGTGGTGGTGCCCACACTGTCCCCGCACATTCGCCTCCCGCATCGGCCTAGTCGGTCACTTGCGCATCCATCGCACAGAGACTGGCGAACCAGTGCCTGGAGCATCCACATACACTCGCCACATACGCCTCAACTGCCCTCACCGCACCCGCACGCTCACCCACCGTATGGACCTATTAAGCCACATACGGGTTCATGAAAACCTGCAGTAGACAGCCGCCAGCTAAACTTCACCACCACATCTTCCCTCAATTTCGGCACACAACATCATAACCCAACTGTCACCTCCCACATAAGTGCGAAGTATGCGTCTCGGCTCCGTCTCCATGCGGCTCCTCTGCTGCCTGTGTGATTCGAGTCTGAGACTATCATGGTGCGTCCAACACCGTGGCTTGGAAAACTGCTGAGCAACGCCCCAACTCACTTTACGCAGCCTACCCAGTTGTGTGTGTATGTGTGGAGTGCCGGACCGGTGGGCTGAGAGCCAGGCTGTAGCGGTCCCTTCTCAACGTGACCTACGGCACTCTTAGGCATGTGAGATGTACGCTGCCCAACCCCCGTTGTGTGAAATCCTGGTACTTGTGTTTGGGGGGCCAGGTCGTGCATGTGGCACGCGCAGACAAAGTCACTAGACTAGTTTACCCACCGCGCCCATTCGCTGCTTCAGTCACCTCATGGGCTCGGACAGAGGCTGGGGCCTGGGGATGGGAAAGGAGAGTGAGGTCGACGACTCAGCGCATTTTCCTCCTCAGTATAAACAATCTGACTCGCTTGAAGCTATCACAGTGCGTAAAAGACGTGGCTTGGAACGTTGCCAACTGAGGGGATAACTTGAACCTCGCAGTCGGCCCACTGTTGTGTGTGTTTTCTTGGAGTGGCCGACTTGTGGTCTTAGAGTCAGGCTGCAATGGCTCCTTCTTAATGTGGCCTTTATGACACTCCCACTGTGTGGGATCCGAGCCAGGTGTGACGGCATGCCTAGCTGCTGCTCCGGTCGTGTCAACCACTTCTGTTATTGTTGGTTAAAATCCTGGTCATTCGCTGTGTGGAGCAGGGGGTGTGGAATGGAACGCCAAGATGCGGGCTCGACCGCATCATCCACCTGCGCCCCCCGCCTCCGGTATTCTTGACTCTGTCTTGACACCGGGTCCAGGTGGAGGAGGGAGGAGGTGAGAGTGCGTTAAATGCAGTGTAAGTCTGCTATTGCTATAGACTAATTCACGCGCAAGCCACCGTCCCTGCCTCACCTTGCTGTGGAGCACATGATGGACATCGTCGGCAATGGCGGTCGGCCTATCGGCGGTGACGGTGGTGATGTACTCTGTATGGTAACTATGCTGCCCAGATGAAATTTACCTCCTCCAGTTATCTACCACACTTAACGCGCGTTTTGGTGTTTTGCTTTCGTCTGTCTCTTGTCAGCCAGCCTATGCGACACATGTTAGCTGCTGCGGCTAGTCTGAACAGGCTCCGACAATCGACAGGTTCATCATAGGGGAAGAAACAGCGAGTCTGACTCTGGGAAACTCATCTTCACGACAAATCGGCGTTTTCCTCACTGAAGTATATATTGCAACACGCTAGAAGTCGTGGTCTGAAAGGTTGCCAACTGGCGGTATAACTCTACCCTTATGTGGGAGTCAGCCTTGATCTGAACTTTATGGCAGTCCCATACCCATGAAATCCTAGTTGTCCCCTGTAATTACCGAATTCATTTTGTCGTAACCATCTCGTCTGTGGCACGCGCAGAGAAGCTGTGTAACCAATGAGCGTGGGCCAAAATTTCGGCGTCTTGACAGTGCCTTCTAGCGGAACCCTGTGAATGAGGCAGGGAGGAGTTCGCAGGTCAGCCTCCTGCATCCACTACGCTGTTGAGCTCACAGTGGACGTCGTCGTCCGTGATGGTCGAACTGTCACATCACCTTAGGGACATTTGAATTGCAGTTAAGTCAGAATATACGAAACGCATCTTCAACAGGAGTTTGGACAGATTTAAATAAAGAAAGCCATTTGGCGAGCATACGCGTGCTTTTGCTAAATGCTCATCGGGCCTATACATGTATGTGGGAACGAGGTACCAACTGAAACGTGCGGGCGATAAGAGCAATTGATTATGGTTCGCATTTTAATACAAAGAGGGTGTACGAATAGAAGAACAAAGGGAGAGGGGAGAAGGCAGTAAGTGACAGTGAGGGTGAGGCAGAGAGGGGTCACAAGGTGGGGAGGAAGGCGGCATGGCATCATGCATACAGTTAATCAATCCTTGCCCACGGCAGACGCGGGCATGCGAAAGGTTATCCTGCGCGCACAGGATCGACCTCGGTAGCCCGATGGCAGTCACTTCTGCTGTTGTTAGTAGGCGCTGACCCAGTCGCTTAGGGTAGGTAGGTGGGACCTTGTAAATCACACGGAAGGCTTCGTTGGAGTCCACATAGTGACCCGAATCAACCATGTGTGCGAGGATAGAGCTGTGTATGCTCTTAATTTCCCCTTTCCTCAGCCACGTCGACAGGTGTTAACGTATTCCTGTGGAAAGGCGCCGACTCGTACGACCAATGTAGCCTGCTCCACAGGAGCAAGTAAAGGAGTAAATGCACATGGAGATGGTGTGGGCTGGGTAGTCTATTCTTAACTTCCCTGTGTAAGACGGGGTTGGTCGAAAACAAGGCTTGAAGTCTTGCTGCCGGGAAGGTCCGCGAAAAGGCTTGGTTAAGGCGCCTTCTCAGGAGTTCACTCACTGTAAGAGGACGTTGAGGAAGAGAGTTTTCTTTTCCGCCGTCGGTATGATTTAAGTAATTCATTTGACCCATTTGTGAAAAATTCTGCGGCCTAGGTGGGAATCGATCTCACGACAGCAATGTCGAGACGTGAATGCAGCGAGCGCTCAAACCACCTGAACTACGATGCACCGCTCGAGAGTTTACTTACATCGGAGCCATGTTACCCGCCGTCGTTACCCTACAGTTCTGGGTTCGAATCCAACCGACGTCGCCGAGTTTTCCACAGTTGGGTCAGACGAAATCCATTTTTGTCTCACTGGACCACCAGCAACCATTCGACCTGTAAATTTTCCTCCAGACAAACTGTACTTCAGGAGTGGGAGCTATAGGAACTATTTGTGTGGTTGAGGAAAGCAAACAGTAACGCCTAAGTCCACGAAAGAGGGTGTCCGCGGCATATGGAAAGCACCAGTCAGACTGGTGACGCTATTTTATGTCCAAGGCTGCTCACTAACTAAATGTAATGTGCTCACGCAACTGATCAGTATCTATCAAAGACCAATACCAAAAGGGACATATCCAGATGTACAATAGCGCCATCTCTCACATATGCACAGGCCATAAAACTACTGATACGGTTATAAGATAAAAAGAACCCTACTAGCAACAACCAGTACTATGGTCCTAACGTAACGTAACGTTCAACGTAAACAAGTGTAGCTTCCTACGTGTCGGCGGAACCAGTTCTCTTAATTGTACGATCTACCGTCTGACTGGCAAACCACTGCAAGAAGTCGACGCCCAGAAGGACTTGGGTGTATAGATCACAACCTCACTTAAGCCTTCGCTGCGATGCTCAAAGGTAGTCAAGTCGGCGATGTCCATTCTATACCTCGTCAAACGGGCGTTCACCTCCTTTGATGATGGCTGCTTCGCCTAGGTCTTTCGAACTTTTGTGTGACCGCATCTGGAGTTTGCTATCCAAGCATGGAAACCCCGGACCGCTAAAGACTTGGGCATACTCGAAAAAGTTCAACGGCGAGCAACGAAACTTGTATCTGGGCAGTGGTCACAACCCTACGAAACACCATTAGCTAATCTTGAGCTCTTTCCTTTGAGTTACAGACAGCTATGTGGGGACCTGATACAAGCTTTCCACATCATGCGCAATCAGGGCTGCTGTCACGCATTTGGAGTTTTCTTCAAGTTGGCGACTACGACCAACCTGAGAGGCCATCCACTCAAACTACGTGTAACTGGAGCCCCGCTAGACACACGAAAGTTCTTCTTCTCCAACAGAGTGGTTGCAGCTTGGAATGCCTTGCCTGAGGATGTTGTTATGTCGGGATCCGTATACACTTCTAAACGGAGGCTAGATCAACACTGGAGCGCGCACCACAATAACGCAGGACTACAACAACCTTGATAGCCAACGTTGATAATTTAGTGTTATGACGATGCGACTACCGACCTTCAAGTAGCATATGTTCATGTAATTTACTAATTTTGAACCACGTCGCATACCGCTGTTCGCATTCACCACGATGCCTGAAGACTAAAATTTTTTTACCTCTTTTCCTGTATCTTAGGTTTGCTTCAACTGTCTGCTGCATTTAATCAACAAACCGAGTTCATATACCTTTGAATGCTGTTAACGCATGAGATTTTGTGTTCATATGTACAGCTTTTGTTAGTCCCCTTGTATTTCTTTAGTGTTACTTCCTTCCCCTTTTCTCCATATACTTCCTCTGAATGAAACCAATAGGGATTTCAAAGTTACACACCTACTTTCCCTGAAATACACTGATACTGATGCTGATACTAATCTAATAAGACCGTCACTCCGGACAGCGGATGACAGTAAGTGGGCTGGAAGCGTGTGGACGCAAGATCGATTCTACATTCCATGTGAAGCACTAAAGCCAATGGCGTGACGTAAGCTATCATGAACGCATACGGGAATGCGGATGCTTGGAAGTACGCCGACGCGTGCTACAACCAAAAAACGCAAACTCTTATATTCTTAATTCATCCTACCGAAAGGAAATCGGTAGTAAATACAAATGCACTAACCCAAAGCAACAATGATACGCTCATCCTGTTATATTCCCCCGGACGTCATCCCTAATGGCAAGCGAGCTAGCGTACTCTAGGGGGGTAGTGGGTCTTTAGCCAGCTCGCGATTTGATTGGTTCCCGGGTCGGCTACGTCGGCGTCGCGAAGGCCGCAAGCGGCCGCGTATTCTTGCACTTGATTATCGATTAGCTTCGGCACCCGATAGGCCTCACGCTCGCCCCGGTGCCACTTTTTGCCTTTTCACGCTGCGGTGCGCACGCCGTGCATGCCTCAACGCTCTCATTGCCTACCTGACCCCTATTCGCCTTTCTGTTCGACCTTATTGCCTTTCACTGACAAGTATGTTGGCAGGCGTAATATCCGGCGTCAAGCGTGTAGGGAAACAGAAAAAAGAAGAATCAGCGAAGAGGCGAGGGAAATGTCGTTGCCGGACACCTCATCTTGCAGTTAGTCGGACAGCTTCACGGACGAATCTGACTCCGCAACTTCGTTCGAGTACGAACACTCTTCTACGTTGGTGACTCCCTGAGCGTCCACGTACGAAGAAGATGATTCAACGCCAGAAGTAGAGGAGGAGGAGGAGTCAAGCGCACGCGAATGTCTGCGCAAGCGGACTTTACGCTCAAAAACTCCGCATTTCCACTTGAACGACCTACTAAAGGCTTTGAGACCGTGGTTGCCGGACCTACCTGCTGACGCACAAACGCTGTTGGGCGCGACATACATCTCCGCACCGATCACGGCAATGGTCAAGTGGTGAGTACGTGCATTTGGGACTTGAAGCTCAGCTGAACGCCCAGTTGCCTAATCTAGCTCTTTCTCGTTTAGTAGAAGTGGTTATATGCCTAGCAATAGACCCTGCCAGCACCAGCCCTTCATGGCCCCGCCTCATGAGGGGAGCAAATCCCCGATGTGGCCCCCTCTGGCGCTCTCATCGAAAAAATGCGCAGGGGACGCCTTATAATTGTCGTTTTTTGCCCCCGCCCCTGGCCATATTAGACTGTCTGACGATAATGCGGATCCCTAAACGTCTTATTACTCGCGTTATAATCCTGATCACCCTTTTCTTAGACAAATTTTCCCCGTTATCTGTCCTATATTATCCCTTGATGCCTTCTTGCGAACCCCATATCGCCAAATATGTCTTGTTTCATTCCAGTCCCCCTTCTCAAAGCCAATTTCCCCCGCGATCGTTAGCGGACCTTCAAGCGTGATTGCGAACCCCCCAACGAACCATATCGATCAGCACACTTGAACGCCATTTATAGGTTAAAGAAAATTTATTGATCGATAAAGATAAAAATTTGATATGTACAAACTGTCATGTTTCCTCAAGGGACATATTTGGTAATTCGTCCATGTCGGTGGCGGGTATCTACAATAAAATAAAGCACAGCGTCCTATTAATTAAATTGTCAAAAAACATACTATTGAAATAAGGCATTTTAGTAGTATATTTTATGATCTAGAGTAGTTTGAAGTTGGTAGGCTCGAATAAATGCAGGTTTAATAGATATAAAGAAACGCTCACTTACAGTGTCCTCGGAAGTAGATTGTATCATATATTCTTCGGCTGAGCTGTAGCTGACGGGAAGCTGAAAGTGGCTTATAAAGACTCAAGTCAATTAATTTACCGTGGTATTGTCTCTACGCTTTGATCGGCCACCGTATCTGTCACGCGCGCCGTGGAACCAATCAATTGTACTCTTGCGAATTGTGTCAACGGTGCAATTTGAGAAGGCGGCGTGTTCACGAATTGCAGCTGAACAAGTAATCTTAAAAAAAATATCCTACCAATAACAAGGCCATAAAGGGGGCTGCCGACGAAGGCCTGCTTATCTCTTGCTCCGCCCCAGCAGAAACTGAGGCATAGGGGGTGGCCGAGTAGAGTGGTCAGTAGATTTCTGACAAACTCTTTCTCGTTTCGCCCGTCTGTAATCGCCAGACGTTTAATCTACAATCCATTCAAATAAAGAAGTGTCAGTATATGTACATACCGCGTCTTGAGCGAAACCAGCATTGTCCTCAAGCTCACTGACGAATGCCTTCGTACACAGAGGCAAATTCAGTGAAGGCGGCCTCGCTTCAGCTGGCTGACGTAATTCCTGAATGGCCTTTAAAATTTCGGCCATTGTAGCTTTAACCTGCGTTATATCAGCCCGTAGTTCGACGATTTCCTCAGCAACGTAATCAACTTTCTTTCTACTCGCATGTCATCAAGAGTCAGAGCAGTCCTACGTAGCTGCGCAAATACCGAGACAAGATAATCAATTAACTGCCTGGCCCACGCCGCCACGCATTCTCCAGTAAGAATCCGTGTATATTATGCCAACTTTTAGACCACGCAATAGCTCGGAAAATACACCTTGGTGGAGAGACTCAAGCCAACCCACGCCACCAAGGGCTAATCAGTACGCCGTTTCTTTTAAGTTTACTTAAGGCTGCCCCGGGAACCCAGCACGACCGCGTTTGACAAACGGTTATCACAGGTGCAGCACGATGTTGAATGCGTCCAGTAAGACTGTTCTGACTCTTGATGACATGCGAGTAGAAAGAAAGTTGATTACGTTGCTGAGGAACTCGTCGAACTACGGGCTGACATAACGCAGGTTAAGGCTACAATGGCCGAAATTTTAAAGGCCATTCAGGAATTACGTCTGCCAGCTGAAGCGAGGCCGCCTTCACTGAATTTGCCTCTGTGTACGAAGGAGGCTTACAAGGCTTTCGTCAGTGAGCTTGAGAAGAATGCTAGTTTCGCTCAAGACGCGGTATGTACATATACTGACACTTCTTTATTTGAAAGGATTGTAGATTAAACGTCTGGCGATTACAGACGGGCGAAACGAGAAAGAGTTTGTCAGAAATCTACTAACCACTCTACTCGGCCACCCCCTATGCCTCAGTTTCTGCTGGGGCGGAGCAAGAGATAAGCAGGCCTTCGTCGGCAGCCCCCTTTATGGCCTTGTTATTGGTAGGATATTTATTTTTAAGTTTACTTGTTCAGCTGCAATTCGTGAAAACGCCGCCTTCTCAAATTGCACCGCAGACACAATTCGCAAGAGCACAGTTGATTGGTTCCACGGTGCGCGTGACAGATACGGTGGCCGATCAAAGCGTAGAGACAATACCACGGTAAATTAATTGACTTGAGTCTTTATAAGCCACTTTCAGCTTCCCGTCAGCTACAGCTCAGCCGAAGAATATATGATACAATCTACTTCCGAGGACACTGTAAGTGAGCGTTTCTTTATATCTATTAAACCTGCATTTATTCGAGCCTATCAACTTCAAACTACTCTAGATCATAAAATATACTACTTAAATGCCTTATTTCAATAGTATGTTTTTGACAATTTAATTAATAGGACGCTGTGCTTTATTTTATTGTTGATACCCGCCACCGACATGGACGGATTACCAAATATGTCCCTTGAGGAACCATGACAGTTTGTACATATCAAATTTTTATCTTTATCGATCAATAAATTTGCCTCAAGCTATAAATGGCGTTCAAGTGTGCTGATCGATATGGTTCGTTGGGGGGTTCGCAATCACGCGTGAAGGTCCGCTAACGGTCGCGGGAGATATTGGCTAGCACCAGCCCCGTCATGGCCCCGCCTCATGAGGGGGCTATGACGGGGCAAATCCCCGATGTGGCCCCCTCATCGAAAAAAAATGCGCAGGGGGACGCCTTATAATTGTCGTTTTTTGCCCCCACCCCTGGCCATATTAGACTGTCTGACGGTAATGCGGATCCCTAAACGTCTTATTACTCGCGTTATAATCCTGATCACCCTTTTCTTAGACAAATTTTCCCCGGTATCTGTCCTATATTATCCCATTCAACATCGTGCTGCACCTGTGCTAACTGTGAAGACTGTGCTTAAAATTGGCTCCACAATTCTGCCTAAAATAGGCCAAAACTCACGCTTAGTCTTCCTATGAATTTGAAGACCATCTATTGCTAGGCATATAAGTACTTCTTCTACTGAAGGGGGCAGAGCCAGGGTACGCAACTGGGCGTTCAGCTGAGCTTCAATTCCCAAATGCATGTACTCACCAATGCCATTACTATGAGCCAACCAAGTCGCAGAAATCCTCCACGTGAACGCAGGTCTGCGCTGGAAGAGGCGTTGTATAATTTCAACGGAGAAGGCATATCTTCGCCTGTAAGTTATATGACTTGACGCTGGTCTGATCCCTAGGAAGTAAACGACAGCCAATATGACATGGAGGACCCAATGACACCATTCCCTCAAGGGAGCCCATGCGAGTCGAGAGTAGTAAAACTTCTCTCTACTGACCTATCTCATAGAGTGGCACGAAACAATGCCCACTGACAGGTTTGCGAATTTGGACATGGCCGTAGCCCTGCTCATTCAACACAGCGCCAAATTGTTAAAAAAGCTGGACGTTATCCTAGGTAGTAACCGTCGCTTACGCGGCCGACTACGGGAATTGGAGGCAAAGGTAAATCAAAGGCCACCTGCGCAAGGAGCATTACCGCTGCCACAAAAACCAATCAAAAGGCCTATGCGGACGGCAGCGGACTTCCACCAGCTAAACGCACTATTGGATGATACAGGAATAAGAAGTCAACTTGTAGACTGTCCCTATACAAAACATACGGTGTCCTTCCTCATCTGTCTAGGTGGCAATAACCTGGACGACTTCGTTAAGCGCGTCTTCTTTGCGTTATTTGAAGACGAAATTTCCTTTCACGTGAACTTCAAGGGCCGGAAACTGAAAGACAGTCTCAGTAATTCAGCAGTGTACAAAGTCATTTTGAGTAAGTTTGCAATTAAGCGTCTGCTATCTACATTTGTAGACATTTTCGCTGGCTGGGACGAAAATTGCGCAACCACATTGTCGGACCTTGAGACTGTGTTCGCTAAAAGACTGAAGAGGTCCCTAGATGATTATGTACAAAGACAGCAGAAGGAAATAGGCCACAAAAGCTGGACTGGTGAATACATTTCAATTGTTTAATATTAACCCTCCCCTATCCCTAATAGCACGGCAAGCCGATTCTGATTGAAGTCAATGACCGTTGGGACCCTGATGACTGGACATTTTCGGATGTTCGATGACTGATTTGGATGGAACCATTTTTTCATATTCACGCAAATTGCTCCTGCTCTCACTGTACTTCTCACCGTAACTCGGTCACTACCCACGAAACCTACAACCCAACAGTCCCTCAGCAATTGTTTCGTGGGCATTGAAGGGAGGCAGTGATTAGCTACATATTCTTACCCTACCCACACTCTACTTTTCCTGTTGGGTTGTAGAGTATCATGTCCTCAGAGGAAGAAAGCCCAAGAAAGATGAGACCAAGGCGGTCGGCTAAGAACCCCTACGATGATGAAATATGGGACAATGAATTGGACCTATCAACGACATCAGTAGGACTGTTAATTACATTATTTTCCGTTGTTTACAGCACTCCCAATCAGAAAACACGGAATCAAGGTCAACTTTGCCATTGGTGGCGTCACCAAAATCCAAAGGTATTTACCTTTCATTCTACTATGTCGTTCGTAGGGCATAAGAAGAGTACGGCCGGGCGGAAAAGGAGACATCTGTCCTCCCGCGAAATGTGGGGGAAATTTAGAGCCGTTCTACAGTGGATGATAGAGAATTGTAAAGAAAATACTAGACGGCTAGAGCGGATTGAGCTGAAGTTGGATGCCCAAGCAGGACGAGCGAGTGCAGCAATTTCTTTATCCACTTCAACGTCTGTGGCTCCACCTTTCAGACGAATGGCTTGCATAAGCGACTTCGAAAAATTTACGAGTAAATTGTCAGACGCAGATTTTCGGCAGCAGATGGTAAGTTTCTTATGACCTTCTGATTTCTCGGATAGGTTAGTCACTTAGCAGGTTTTGGAGGGCAGACCTTGGGCGCATTCGTCGACCGAGTTTTCAGCGCCCTTTTTGAGGACGAAATAACGCAGCACTTAACATTTTACGGACGACAACATGGAAAGAGCGCCTTCTTTGGCTCCCCTGCATAATATTCCCAATGAACAACCGACTAAATAGATGTCTTCAATAGGTGGGATGCCGATCACAGTTCATATCGGCATGAATTAGAGAAAAGCTTTCGACTCGTGTTCAGAAGGGCCTATGATCGGCTACAAAAGAGGACAAGTAAACTATCGACGTCACGCCCACTGGACGGTTAGTTACCTCTTCATAATCAGACCTCATGCAACTATTATTTACATTACCCAAATTAACTTGAGTGCACTTTTTTTAGACACTGCCGACGATGCGAAAATACTCCTCGTCCGGGACCGTCAGGCTCTTCTTCGCAGCCTTAGAACGGCCTGTTATGACCAAATTAACTAAGACATTAATACTTTTTTTACATAATATCTAATTTGTACCAGATTTCTAACACTTTTAACTAGATACCTATTTTGCACATATTATTTTTTACAAAAAATTTAATAACCAACAGCCACATTACTCGCCTTCATTCCCACTACTTACGGGAAAGTAGATTAGCATTATGGGCATGAAAATAGGGGAAACAGTCTAGGAGTGGGACTATTGAGAAAATAAGGGGGGGGGGGGTTCTGCACGGTTACGACGCGAGATTAGAATTTTCGGCGCAGATTCTGTGCCGAGCCGGGATTAGGATGACTAAGGCGAACTGACGATAATAAAATTACGTATGTGTATAAGAACAAGTAACCGCAGCCTGCGCAAGGCCTGACGTGTCGTTATCACCGATTTCGGAGTTTATCGAAGAATAGATATCTAATGGTAGGGGTGCTCGCCTATCGTCCTTACGGAACTCACTCGTTCCGTTGTGCCTCACGGGCTCTCTCTCGAGCCCAATCAGCAGCGGCGCATGATAGAGGCAGAATGGCATTACCGGCAAAGACAAGGGAGACTGGCATGGCCATTTCTGGCTTATTAGCCGTCGTTTTGCCTATATCATGCGTCGCTGTGTGGCTGCTGGTTGGGCTCGAGAGAGAGCCCGTAAGGCACAACAGAGCGAGTGAGTTCCGTAAGAACGATCGGTGAGCGCCCCTACCATTGTATATTCCCGATCCAAAACCGACAAGGCAACGGGCTCGTGGCTCAGTGGTTAGAGGCGTGGACTTCTAGCTACCAGGTCGCGAGTTCGAGCCCCGGGCGTTCCACACTTCGGGGTTGGATATGACTGGCTGACGACAGCTAGTAAGCCGGAAATGACCATTCCAGTCTCCCTTTTTCTTGTCGGCAATGCCATTCTGCCCAAATAGATGTCTACTCGATATCTGGATTGCGGACAAAGTCGATACCTAGTAGACATAAGCATCTCGGAAAATAGATATCGTTCCAATATAGTTTGCTACTAGGGTTGCCGTGATCGGTACAGAGATGTATTTTGCGCCCGACAGCGTTCGTGCGTCAGCTGGAAGGTCCGGCAACCACGGTCTCAAAGCCTTTAGCAGGTCGTTCAAGTGGAAATGCGGAGTTTTTGAGCGTAAAGCCTACATGCGCAGACTTTCACGTGCGCTTGACTCCTCCTCCTCCTCTACTTCTGGCGTTGAATCACCTTCTTCGTACGTGGACGCTCAGGGAGCCACCAACGTAGAAGAGTGTTCGTGCTCGAACGAAGTTGCGGAGTCAGATGCGGCAGTGAAACTGTCCGACTAACTCCAAGATGAGGTGCCCAACGACGACATTTCCCTCACCTCTTCGCAGAGTTTTCGTGTTACTTTTTCTGTTTCACTACGTGCTTGACGCCGGATATTACGCCTGCCAACATACTTGTCAGTAAAAGGCGACAAAGTCGAACACAAAGGCAAAGATGGGTCAGGCAGGCAATGAGAGCGTTGAGGCAGGCACGGCGTGCGCACCGCGACGTGAGGACTATCGGGCGCAGAAGCAAATCGATTATCAATGCAAGAATACGCAGCCGCTTGCGGCCTTCGCGACGCCGGCGCAGCCGACCTAAGAACCAATCAAATCGCGAGCTGGCTAAAGATCCACTACCCCCCTGGAGTATGCGAACTCGCTTGCTATTTGGGAAACTGCATTGAAAAATGCATGACCGCCATCAAAGGAAGTGCCACAGGGCTTCAATCAGCAAACAAACGCAAGGTAAATATTCATATATTCATGTTACTCTTAAATATCAATTGCCATATTGTGTTCACTTACCCTTGTGAACTCTTTCCCTTTTAGACCCACCTACAACAAACGAGGATCCATCGGCCAAACATGGAGACCAACAGCCTTAAGGCTTTACTTAATTAAAACAGTCATCAGATGCGATGTATTTTTTACGAATATAGTACTTTTTATCTTGACATGTGTTCCTTTGATTACTTTAATGGGCGATATTGGGGGAAATAAAAGGCGATGTGACAGTAAAATGGAGGGAGACCCCTGGGTGAGTAAGCGCTGGAGCTGGTTTTTTGGAGCTCGGGTCATGCTCTGAACGAGCTTGCAAGCTCCAATAGTGGTCGCGTACCTCGTGAAACGAGTTCTTTGCGAGCTCGTTCAGAGCTCATTTTGCTATTAGGGATATTCATGCTGTCCTTCGCTGTTTTGGGAACCAAGCGAGTTTACATGGATTTGTAGTCAGTGCCCGGACGGTCGGGCGGCCTATTTCGCGCCGTCAAATTCTCCTTTGGATCGAAATGTTACGCCCATGGCGAAAATGTTTTCCCACACTTCATTCTTCCCACCAGCTCCGGCAAAATTGGCACGTTTCCACGATCATCACTTGTTAAATTATTGATCGCATACCGGCAACATTGCCTGTCTGGAAAAAGCCTCTATGTTGGCATGAGAAGCGTGCTCTCCAGTTCCTTCTTCGTTTGACCCCTATGTGACTCTAACACAACCCACCCCGTTTGTGCGCGCATGTGATGGATCCGGATAGCGTGTGGGGCGCATAGGCGGTCTATGCAATTCTCTCTGCCACTGCCCCCAATCTCTGCATCAGATGACTGACCGGCTCGGACAATCGACTGCTGTCTGGGAGCGGGAAGAGAGAGTGAGAGGTCGACTCTCAGCGCATACTCCTCGCCTTAAACGATCTGGTGCACCTGAATGTACAGTAGGTGGGTTAACTCATGAAATGTCAACCGAAATTCCGAAATGCGTTCTCGTTTCGAAAAGATTAATTAGGTAGGGTTGTAAAACTACTCATCATGCAGCATAATCATATAATAATCCTGTTACTTCAATGGTGTCGGCTTTCGAATGAACTTATTTCTAACTGCATGCAGGAACTGTACTCTGAAAAAAATGACTACTTATGTAGCATGCAGTTTTCTCGTTGATTTTCAATCTCCTTGAAAATCCAATTACATTTCATCGAAAACGTGCATAAACATATTCATTCTTTTGCTCATTCGGTAGAAAATTACGTCTTATTCCAATATTATACTCGAAAGAAAGGTATAATTCGGTTTCAGAAAGTTTCTAATTGTGAGATTTTTTAATACCGCGAAATGGTCGTTGATAAAAGGTCATGTATCTGCATTTACGAATGTGGCTCGTAAAGTTAACAATATTGCTCAAATCCAGTGCTTAATTTTATGAACCCTATATAGTCTCCTCATAATACCGTAGAGAAATATACGGTTTTTCATACGCGGGAAATATACAGTTTGTAGTTTTGTAAACCTGAATGCAAGTGTAACAGCAGGTCGGGTTCAAAATTATTCGGGAATTAAGTAAGTTGATTTTCGATGCCACTAAATGTCCAATTATATTTCATGGAAAACATGCTCAAAAATATTCATTCCTTTGCTCATTCTGTAGAAAATTACGTCTTCATCTAATTTTATGATCGAAGGAGGGACATAATTCGGTTTTAAAAAAAGTTTTACAATTCCCGAATAATTTTGAACCCGCTCTACCTTCACCCTTGGATTCAGGGTTTCCAATTTACAAGCCGTATATTTTCCGCGTAAGGAAAACCACACATTCTGGTAATAAAGGGGGGCCATAGAGGATTCATTAAATTAAGCAGTGGATTTGATCCGTATTGTTAACTTTACAACTCACATTGGTAAATGCACAGATATGACGATTTATGAACAGCCATTTCATGGTATTTAATAGTTCCACGATTAGAAACTCTTTCTAAACCGGATTATGTTCCTTTTTCGAGTATAAAATTAGAAGAAGAGGTAATTTGCAACCAAATGAGCAAAAAAATGAATATTTTTATGCACGTTTTCCATGAAGTATAATTGAACGTTTAGAGACTTGCCATATAAGTGGTCATTTTTTACAAAGTATAGTTTTTACATGCAGCCAAAAAGATGTTCGTTCGAAAGCCGGAATCCTGAGGTAACTGAAATATTATAGAATTATGTTGCAGGTTGACTAGTTTTACAACCCTACTTAATTAATCTTTTCAAAACGAAAACGCATTTCGAAATTTCGGTTGACATTTCATGAGTTAGCCCACCCACTATACAGAAAGATATGTCCTGAAAGGCTGCCAGCTAACAGGACAACCCCATCCACCCCTTAGGATGGAGAGCCAGACTGCTGTGATTCCTTGCTAATGCGATCCCTGTGGCACTCCTCCCTCCCAGTTGAGATCTGAACCGTCCATCCCTCTTTTCCGCGGAAATCCGGTTCATCGTGTGGCACGCGCAGGCGGACTGTTAAGCTTTATCAGATCCCGTCTCTGGTCTTCTTGGCCCCATCTTCACACCGCATCCAGGCGCATGAGGGGGAAGTGTGCGATAGATGCTGCGCAAGTTCACTATCGCTATAAACCAGTTCGTTTGCCCTTCACCTTCCGCGCGCCAACCGGAATCAACGGTTGAACTCTCATGCCCCGACGGGCATTACTTTGAGGATCATGCTAAGCCTTCGGTGTTGCCAATCGACGCTTGCACACAGATGAGTGGGAGAGCAAACAGAGGTCGATCCGGAGGCTGTCTCAGGTCACTATGTCACATGAGTCTGCTCTCAATCATGGATTCGAGTGTGAACTTGTGGCGGTCAAGGATGTGAGATCAACTTAAACCACACACAATAAGTTTGTTTCGTCTAATGCCAGCAGTCAGGGAGCTGTGAGGAGTAATCTATTCTGTACACAGGGCAGGTTGCCGTAAGTTGGCTGTTTACTTGCAACAGAGAGAAACGTCCGTTCACGGAGCGCGTCAGTCGCGGTGTGTTGGTTACGCGGGAGTGAGTGTCATGGTCAGCAGGAGGGGGTGACTGGCTGAGTGCTGGTCATGAGATTGGACGGATTAGAGGGACGCATAATCACAGGGGTTCGCGGGTATCTAGCCCGGTCGTTCGACGCGTGTGAGGTGATGATAGTTTGTGAGGGCCGCCGGGAGTCACTGCAGCTGGATAGGAGGGGCCCCAGTTCTAGCCGGCGGGGGTGGTCGTGTGTCAACGGCCTGTCAACGATTATCGCGGTCATCGACCGACAACACGGAGCCGGAGAAAAGGGGGACTGCAGCGGTTGCTACAATCTCAGGCTTTTCTGTCACATACGCCTCTTTAAAAAAACATTTGATATTTGGCTTCTGGGTATTCAAAAAGGAAGCTTTTTCAGCTACTCCCCCAGCATAAATGCAGGCTAAGCGACCTTCAGGACTGTTTGGTAAGCTGAAATGGATTTTGGATTCCATGTGAGAATGTATCTGTATCGCAACACGCGCGCCACGAACAGACCTTGAAGTCTAGGTCGCCTAAAACTCCACAACAACGGAAATTATTCACTGAAGCATTTCGCTATGCTGTCACTTGGACAGGATCGCCTGAGTTCGGTTGAGAAATGAATTGCATTTTGCGTAACCCCAGGTTACTTCAAACGCTGAGGAAAGCTAACTCCCTCGGTGATAAGGGTACCCAAGTACGATGTAATTCGACGGTCGCCATGAATGACTGAGCAGTCTATATTTTGGGGCATCGCTGCTAACGCCCTTGTGGAGGGTGGAGGCTAGAACATGTGTCTTAAAAATGCTAATATCACAGGTCGTCGGAAAGCTGACCAGGAGTTGTGGATACAATGTACGCAGTCGAAACACAACAACAATCACCTCCCAATTACTACCTATTCTCACAGGCTGCTGCCTACAATGTGGATGATGGAGTACCGACAAGTCCAGGGAGAACGGAATGGCTATTTCCTGCCTATTAGCCGTCATCAGCCGGTCACGCTCAATCGAAAGTGCGAACCCCCTGGGATTCGAGTCTGGGATATTTGGCCACCGAGTCGAACGCTCTACCAATGAGCCGCGGGGTCGTTGGCCCGTCGGTCGTGATTGCAAATAATGTTTATAATGAAGTGACCCTCACCTATCAAGTTACCGGACATCCTCGTCCCGTTGTTAGAACGTCCAACTCAATGACCAAATATCTGCGGTCCGAATGCCAGGTGGCCCACACCTGGGACTAGGTATGACTGGCTGATGACGGCTAATAGGCCAGAAATAGCCATTCCGGTCTCTCTGGTTTTTGTCGGTACTACATTACCTACATGTGTTATTACTCGTCATATGACTGCCTGCGAGGATTTGAGATTGGGCCCCAACGCACAGTGGGACAAGCATGTCCTGTAACTTGATCGGTGAGTGGCACTTCATTATATCCACAATGCCTTTCGAATTTAATAAGAGAGTCCCATCTGGAGACCAATGCAGACCCCCTACCGTCCTTGAAGGAGACCCGTAGATCTTTACGAGAGACGCACAGACGCGTATTAGCGGTTCGCGCACTTGTAGTGGTTCTACTCCAGGCGCCTGTTGCAACATTACGCCCCTCGCGCGTTCATGCACCCGCAGTCTCGTTCTCAGTCAGTCACAGCTGGATCAGACCAGCCAATCAGACCGGCCAATCAGCGTCAAGGTCGAGACAGACACGTCCTCGCTCAAGGAGCTATGACAACTGTAGTATGTTATTACCGACAAAGACAAGGGAGACTGGAATGGCCATTTCTGGCTTATTAGCCGTCGTCAGCTAGTCATACCCAACCCCAAGGTATGGAATACCTGGGGCTCGATCTCACGACCTGTTGGTTAGAAGATCACGCCTCTAACCGCTGGGCCCGAGCCCGTTGCCCTGTCGGCTTTCGATCGAGAATATACAATGATAGGGGGCTCTCACCGATCGTTCTTACGGAACTCACTCGTTCCGTTGTGCCTCGGGTGTTCCACACTTCGGGGTTGGGTATGACCGACTGACGACGGCTAATAAGTCAGAAACGGTCATTCCAGTCTCCCTTGTCTTTCGCTGTAATGTCATTTTGCCTATATTATGCGCCGCTGTGCGGTTGCTGGTTGGGTTCGAGAGAGAGCTCGTAAGGCACAACGGAACGAGTGAGTTCCGGAAGAAGGATCGGTGAGCGTCCCTCAATCTAACTCGGGGAGCCGGACGTGTGCCTCCGTCCGGCTGCCAACTTTTTTCAACCAGTTCTCCTATCTTTGTGTACTGAATGCAGCACTCCCTCAACTGGCGTCTAACTCCCTTCTATTCAGGACCGAGCCTGAAGGTCATAGGGTCTACAGTCCCCCTGTGACTTAACTTGCCGCAACGCGCTTACTGTCTTTGTCCATACACATGACATCCTCAAGGTCATCTTGAACCTTCAGGGATGGTAGCGGACGCAAGAATAGAAATCCAAACCATTCGCGTATTTAGGCCAATGCTCATTTTTGGCTTTCGGACACCTGGAATTCATGGGGCGTTTTCACTCCAACCAAATGCTCATCCGACATAAATTTTGCTTCTGATGGCTCTGCGGCTCTCTGGAAAGCTGAAATGGCCTCCGCCTTCCTTGTAAGAATGTACTAGTCTTAGGATGCGCATAAAATTGACATTGCTGAAACCCTGTGGCGGTCAAGGATGTGAGATCAACTTAAACCACGCACAGTAAGTTCGTTTCGTGTAATGTCAGAAGTCAGGGAGCTGTGAGGACTAGATTATTCGATGCACAGGGCAGGTTGCCGTAAGTTGGCTGTTTGCTTGCAACAGAGATATGCGTCCGTTCCCGGAGAATGTCAGTCGCGGTGTGTTTTCGCGGGAGTGCATGTCTGTGTCCGCAGCAGAGGGTGACTGGCTGAGTGTTGGTTGTGTGATTGGACAAATTAGGGGAGGAATAGTGGGGCGCATACTCACAAGGCCTCATGGGTATCAAGCTAGGGCGTTCGACGCGCGTGAAGTGAAGAAAGTTTGCGAGGTCAGCCGGGAGTCACTGCAGTTGGATCGGAGGCGTCCCAGTGTTAGTCGGCGGGGGTGGCTGTGTGTCAACAGCTGTCGCGGCCATTGTTCGACAAAACGGAGCCGGAGAAAAAAGGGGGACTGGTGCGGCTACTACAACCCCACAGACATGAAGAACGCGGACAGAAGTATTTTACTATATTCTCACATGGAAAGGATCTAGTGAATACGGTCGCAAACGTGGTTCCACTGCCGTTGCTTCAAACGCTTCCGGCCACTTTGCTCGTCGTAACTGGCTCGCTAAATCTCCAAGTCTCCAGTTGGAGTATTCGTTTCAGACAAGGGTTAAGTATACGCGCGGGGTAAGGAAAAACTATGGGGAACTGCCACCGAGGAATCGGTGGTGCTGAAATGTCTAAATCGGTTCATCGTTCTACACCTCCCTCCCCCCTAGGTAACTCCTTTTTTAAGAGGGAAGCTTGTTTTTTAAAAAACGTTCGGCACAGATAGCATTCATGTGGAAAAAGTACTCGAAATACCGTCAGATGGAATGCACACGTCTGTTAGTAAGGCAGGAGCATTAAGACGCTGTTAGCACTTCCTCTCTGAAAACAATCCCACACATGATCCCCTGTCTGTCACCCTCACAAATATCCAACAGGACAGTAATCGAATGATAATATGGCCAGATCTCCAAACAGTTTATTCGCATGATATAAAAATAGGGAAATTTCCAATCGCTATCGACGATTGTAGTTCTTACATAAGTTTTGAGCTGTAGATCAGGGAGTGTGAAGCTGGTGGCTGCCGCCAGGAGGTGAATTGTTCTTCCAATTTCAGTGAGGAAAAAATCACGGTCAGCAAATGCGTACATTTTCAATCAAGTCAAAACAGTCGCTTCCGTCAACTGAAACAAAGTCCCGTAGTCCGTTCGGCCTGACAGTTATGACCTCATTGGGTTGAGCATCGACAACTGCGTGGGTGGAGAGGAATCAGCGGCCTGGATGATGCAAATGGCAGATTGTGAAGGCGCTTCCCATTGGTGGAATTCATCACGTAAAACGTACCCGTTGTACGCCTATGAGCTATGGACTGCAACCCATTCGCCAGTATATCAACCGAACAGGGCTTCAAGGTGAGTACCGCCGAAGTTTATAATGCAGCATCCACTTGACAGGTTGCCATTCAAACGAGGGCAGCGAGGAAAAGGCTGTGTAGATATTTGTCGCGTCTGGACCAGTCAAATTTCGACCTAGCCCTTCCACAATTCGCTCTCAACAGTCCCATCGTCGTATTGCTAGATGATGACTGGATGGACAAGAAGCTGGCGATCGAATAATTGCCATGGCGGTCGACTGACTCGATGACGGAACTCGCCTTCTGAAATGGAGGGCCCTTGCGCGGAGAGGGAATAAGAAGTTTTCTCAATGCATTTGTCAGCATGCCTCTGGTGAACGTGGTATCAGTGGACATCAGCGATCAATGTCTCAATCTGTCGTTTACCTGTTCGTAGATTGGCCCGCTCTTGTCCCAGCGATCGTGTCTCCTTCTTCAAGACTACTTCCTGGAACTCGTCTCTTCGCTTCTATTGGCAACACTTGATTTCTTGGGTGCCTTTCTACCGACCCATGAAATCTGCTGCCGTCATGTAGAAACCCATTTTTTCTGAAATCTGCGGAAACCGCAAACATCCCCTGCACTTCTCTCTATCGCAAAAATGCAGGAAAGGATCCAACTTTCGCGTCCTGAACTTGTGGTTCTTAATTGGTCAAGGGTACATGCCGACACCAAAAAATAAGTGGAAGTGCTATTCCCTATTTCCATGCGCCAATTCCGTAGTCAGAACAGACACGGTTTCGGTTGCTGATCTGTTCCTGAACAATAACAAGCGTAATACAAACGTCCAACAAAACGTTCACTCACATCGTCCAGTGATGAAACACACCGCCTGGCGTAAACGGCAGATCCCGTGTATGATGTAGACTCAGGGTTAGACGACGCAGTACGGGTGGATGGCGACTTCCAAGGTTGGCAAGATAATAGGTCATGCTGTGACTCTGAGCACTGAAATCCACTGGAACCACATTCGCCAAGGGCTTGCTGAAAAATTCATTCAATAAACTCTTGATTCCCTCCCCATGCACGGGCCTCACCTTCCAAGGGGCATGCTCTGTCTCCAAGTCACCCGACCGCCATAAAAGTTGCCTAATCGCAAACTTATTTTTCACCCGGTTGTCATCGAGAAATACGACGATGGGACTGTTGACGGCGAGAGCCGGAAAGGTTAAGTCAAAATGCGACTGGTCCGGCCACGATAAACATTTGCGCAGTCGTTTCCTGGCTGCCCTCGTTCGGATGGCAATCCGGCCTATAGAAGGTGCATTATGAACATCAGCTGCGCTTGCCATTCCAGAGCGCAACTTCCGACACCGAGTCACTCGACCGCTGAGGCAGTTCCTCATTCGTCAGCTTATTTTGTGCGCAGATGTCACGTTTAAATACGGTCGCGGTGTTTCTGAGGGCGGATTCAGAGAAGAATAAGTCCAAATTCGGTGAGTCCAGAAATGGTAGATATTTACGCAGTCGTTTCCTCACTGCCCTTGTTTGAATTGTGGTCTGACAAGTGGAAGGTCCATTATAAAGTTCAGCAGCACTTACCTTGACGCATTCTTCGGCTGACATACTGACAAACTGAATGCAGTCTGGTGTTCACGCACTGACGCTTTCCACGCGATGAATTCCACCAATGGGGAGCGTCATCACCATCTGCATCTGCAGTTACCTAGGCTGACGAGGTCTCCTTATCCAATCAGATTTTGGACAAAATGTTGGCTGTTAGCGCAGGCGGTTTAGCGTGACCTTGAGGATGCCACGCGTTAGAACAGGCGCGGTACGTATAATCTACTCATTCCTCCTGGTAGGGGAAGCTGCAACAGAGTTTGTCTGGAGCGAAGGAGCATTGCGCATTTATTCAGCCTTTGACATTTACAGCCAAACGCATGCTCCGAGAAATAATACAGAAAGGATCAAGGACGGCTACCTCGATGCATCCACTGTAGTATCATGACGTTCGAAAGCGTTGTCTGACACTGGTCAGAGTGACAGAGTTCCATGTCAGCGGATGTACCTCACAATGCTGGGACATATGGTGGTCATTTCTTAACTTAAGATACTATCATGGCCAGTAGTTTGACGATGGCATCACACGGATAAATAGTAGGAGAAGTAGACACTTCCAAAACGAAGCTTGTAGATGAAAAATTCTGGGTAAAAGGTGTGAACGTGCCAAGTCAGCAATCAGCAGTTTTATTTGACCCAGATCTATGCCTATGCAGCGTCACAACACCCTACGTTTATCTTTCTGTCGATTATTCTGTCTATCTGCGGTCTCTCGAGGGACGAAGATGTTTCGTATCCAACACCGAACACAGGGCAAAGTCGCGGGTGTGGAGCTTCTTAAAGCTGCTATGCTGGACACTCCACCGGAGAAACTCTGTGGTCCCATGCCCCCTGAACTTCCACCTCTCATACACCTCGTATACTCTCTCTCTTCCAATGGTAGGGGGCACTCACCGATCGTTCTTACGGAACTCAGTCGTTCCTTTGTGCCTTACTGGCTCTCTCTCCCTCTCACGAGACCAACCAGCAGCCGCACAGCGGCGCATGATATAGGCAGAATAACATTACCGACAAAGACAAGGGAGACTGGAATAGTCATTTCTGGCTTATTAGTCTTCGTCAGACAGTCATACCCAACCCCAAGTGTGGAACACCCGAGGATCGAACTCGCGACCTGTCAGTTAGAAGTCCACGAATTCCGTAACACGATCAATGAGGGGCATCTACAATTATATATTCCCGATCGAAACCGACGGGGCAACGGGCTCCTGGCCCAGTGGTTAGACGCGTGGACTTCTTTCTAACAGGTCGCGAGTTGGAGCCTCGGGTGTTCCACACTTCGGGGTTGGATATGACTGGCTAACGACGGCTAATAAGCCAGAGATGGCCATTCCAGTCTCCCTTGTCTTTGTCAGTAACGCTATTCTACTTTCTATCCCCCCATGCCTGCAGCCTCCCACTGTAAACCGCCCATCAGTCTCTAGCACTCTAGTCCCGGAGCGCTCTCACGCTTCTCCTGCTCCCCTGCATATATCACTCACAGTGGAAGTCATGCTTACTATCATGACCGTTTGATTACTCGTGTCTTTTTAAACATGAGCAAATTCCCTTGGCGTCGCTGCGCGTCGCACCCAGCCTATCCTGAGGGTACGGTGGCAGTCCGTGATCGCCATTGCTGCCGCTCTGTCATATAGCCTCACTGTTCACCCCACCCCTCCCCCCGGTCGATCCGCTGCCAGGACCGCGTTAGACTTAATACCACCCTCACAAGTGCTTGAAGTCAATCGAGGCTGCTCCTTCGCTCATTGACTGTAGGTGGACACGGCCCAGACAGAGCGAAGAAGCGCACACACCCGGAGGTCTAGGGACTTCAACGACTGACACTCCCGGACAGAGACCTGAAGAGACGGCATGTGAGCCACCCGTATGCTCTTTCGCATTAGTAAAGTCTGTGCAACCTTCAGAAGACGAAGATGCGATCACTGGAACAAGAAATTTATTGGCCTAACGTTTCGGATTCTCACTCGTACTCATCATCGCAGATAAAGGTAGTGGAGGCACAAAGACTGCAGTATTTATAGTACGTAGCAGCCGTGGGACCGTATGCGACATATGTCAGCCACCTGCGCCCTCCTCCGGCTCCGGTCCTCTTCATTCTGTCATGACACCAGGCCCAGGAACAGGGTAGAGTGCGGTGGCTGCATTGCAAGTCTACTCCCATTATAAACAAATTCGCAAGCAATTTGCCGTCCCTGCACCTACCCTGCTGTGGAGCACAACACGGTGGGCATCGTCAGAAACGACGGTCGGACTGTCATGCTAACAGCAACGGCATTTGGACCTGGCATGCAATGCCCAGACGAATTTGGGTCGGCAGGGTATCCGACGAGCCACCACCACCAACCTGCGCTCTGAGTGCCGTTATTATTAATTCATAACCATACCAGTGACTACCACTTAGCATGCAGTGGCAAACCGACTTTTGGTTGACGCGCCTTCAACCCAGTTGCCACCATCCTCTGTTTGGAGCAGTGGTCCTATTGATTTGTGATTATGCGAGTAGTTATTACCGGCAGTGTTCGAATTAATCATATCGCCGGTTTTAACGCCCAACAAACAATGGCAAACCGACTTCTTGGGAGGTAGCGTGTCTGTGCCAGACTTCAATGTGATTACATCCACGAATTCCGGTCAGGGACCCATAGCTCGGGTGGTTAGAGCATTGGCTGACCATAAGCTCTGCCTATGCTGTCGTGAGTTCGAAGCTCACCATGGCTCCGAGTTTTAGCAGGTGGGTCAGGGCACTAGGAGTTAATTGGTCAATCCAGGCGACTGTGATTGGCCAGTTTGAATGGGTCAGCCTGGAAAATTGTGATTGGCCGGACATCATAGAGGACCTCGTGATGTTGGGGATTTGCCGACGGGATGTGGGGCGTCAAACAGAGCCTCGTGGCGTTGGTGCGCACGTGAAAACAAGCCAGCAGGTGGTGATATTAGGGTCAGTACAGGCGAAGAGCGATGAGGACGCCCCACACTTGTTCCGAGTTGGATAGTAGTCATTCATTCTCCGAGTCCCATCACCTGGCATCCCAAACGCGGGCTCCGATTTCACAGAAGTTAGGGCTGCCATGAAGGTCACACTGAGGAGGAGCCGTTGTAGTCCGACCGTTGTTTCAGAGGACGGTCATGTTATCTCATCAGTAGCCAATCGCCCAGGCCAGGTCTTCTATGTCGACAGATCTATTATAGTGAACAATGTTCTGGTGGTTAGACGTGCTTAATGCTACCTCAGAGGATTTGCTCATGCATGGTTTCTGCTCATTAGGCCTCCGCATGTTGGACGGACACAAGCGAAGTGACTGTCGTGTATTTAAACAGACACGTCGGACGCCCCGATCTGGTTCAATCCCCCAGTCAGCTACGGTTGTAGAAATGCAATCGCCGAGAACCTGAGGCGCGAGCTTGCGACCTGTTGTTTACAAGTCCATCGCCCTAACCACAGCTCCACGGCGCACTGCACCCACTCGACCGACGACTTCAACTCGGACGCACCTGCGTCCACGCAGAGTCGTAGCTGCCCGTGAGCCACTTGAACTCACCACCCCGCCCCAGCAAATACACTGCGTGACCGATCTCATGAAAGGTTGGCCAAAATTCTGGAATGCGTTTCCCATTACGAAAGATTACTTAAGTGGGATTGTTATAGTGATTATCATGCAGAATAACCCTATAACATTTCGGACTCGCCAGGATGTCGGCTTTTGAATGCACTTCTTTTCGACCTCCTACAGAAACCAGACTCGGTAAAAAATAACTTCTTATGTAGCATGCATTTTTCCTATTGATTTTCGATGGTCTTATAAATACAAATATATTTTATGAGAAACATGCGCAAAACTATGCAATATTTTGCTCATCTGATAGGAAATCACATTGTCTTCATATTTTATGCCCGAAGAAAGTATATATGTTGGTATTAAAAAGGTTTCTAATTAGGAGCTTTTTAGGACCGTGCGATGTCTATGCATGCAAGACCGCACATGTCCGTTTACTAATGCTCCTCATGACATGTACAACACAGTCCGGATCCATTGTAAAATTTCATGAACTCTATGTAGTATCTTCTTAAAGGCATAGAGGAATATATGATTTTCCGTAAGCGGGAAGCCTGCGCTTTGTAGACTGAAATTGCTAAACGCTGATGCTATGGCAGACCAGGCTGAAGATTATTCGGGAATTGGGAAATTCCGTTAAAACCTAAATATACACATTCTTCGGGCATAAAATATGCAGACAATATGATTTCCTACCAAATAAGCAAAAAAAATCATATTTTTGTGCGTGGTTTCTGTAAAATATGTTGGGATTTATAAAACCATCGAAAATCATTAAGAAAAACGCATGCTACTGAAGTAGTCATTTTTTACCGAGTGTGGTTTCTTCAGGAGGTCAAAAAGAAGTGCATTCAAAAGCCGACATCCTGGCAAGTCCGAAATGTTATAGGGTTATGCTGCATGATAAGCAGTATAACAACCCCACTTAAGCAATCCTTCCTAATGGGAAACGCATTCCAGAATTTTGGCCAGCATTTCATGAGAACGGTCACGCACTGTACAACACAAGTCGCTCTACAAATCAACGTGCCAACCTCACACCACTTCAGATTGCCTCAAATACCTATAAAGGCAGCCACCATCACTGTCTCAAGGACTCTCAGACAGGACTGGATGCAGTCAACACCAACCCTGGCTTCGCCAGTGGCCACTGCCACCTGATAGGGTTTCTGTATGCAATAAACCCCACATTCTGGTGACTTCAGTCATTTCCTACAACACAGGATTTGACCTGGTGATTGTAGCGCTCTCATTGCCTAGGCACTACAACATCACCAACTGCCCGGCTGACCAGTTCGAATGCGACCGGATATCAGCTAGACTAGCTTAAAGTCTACCGGTATTTATGAGACATGCAATGAGAAATGGTTAAGAAAGGAGAAGTACTAATAGAACAAAAGACTAATCAAAGAAGTGAAGGGGGTACTATCTGACATTTTCTGAAATTTGCGCATACCAGTGCAAAAAACCTATGTGAGCTATAGAAAGGGGAAGCGGACGCGAGAACAGTTCATGTATCCAACCCAGAGTACTGAAAATAGTTGAGGACACATTGGGAAAAGATCCGCCCACTGCACGGTACTCACTGGCACAATGTCAACCGTCTGGCCACCCGCCGACCGACTGCAAATCCAGGTTCGTTCGCGCAATTCCCAAACCAGAACAAGCCAGCGTAGACAGGACATACTTGCAAACACAGCCTCCACGTGCTCCCTCTCCAACCTGGGTTCACTGGTGGTGAGATGCAGAAGGATATAAGATGCCTGCAGGCAGCCGGCAAGGGCAGATAGATGCTCAGTAGTTAATGTGCCAGTAAGTAACCAGTGGAATATATCTAACCTCCAGGGCAAAACCCTCCCAGTCATCCAAGCATCTCCGTAGCTGCCTGAATAACAAAAAAGTGTTTTCAAGCATGGACAAACGCTACAGAAATCATCGACATTCGTCCTCAAAAACCAATATTCCACGTGTATCTCAAGGTGTCGAAGGGATGGAAACATCTCCAGAAACGGTTGAAGCTCAACAGCCTGAATGCTTGGCACACCGATGAGGCCGCTATTCAGGTCATCTGACGAATAGGCCACTAACTCACTCACATTGGACAGTTGACCACGAAGGCTCATAATCTGTCTCAACGCCTGCTGATCTTTGATGCAACCAATAAGTAACTCCGCTGAGATGTCCACTGAGGTGAGTGTATTCTTTTGGGCAGTCAAAAGGGGTAGGAATTTCAACCTGGCCACCGTTCCAAAGTTCTGGACTACAGTTTCCCTATGGGGTCTCTTCACTGAAGTCAGGGCGCATCGAAGGCCGGAAATTCCTACATCAGCCCTCAACATGATCTCTTCAATGTCACTCTTTTCAAGGGAAACGCCTCCACGACGCCGACGACGACGATTATTGATGATCGGTTCAAGGCAAAATTCCAGGTGAACTGCCTTGAGGGAGAGCGGAACAATTCGGTCATCATTGAGATAGAGTTTGCTGCAGCCCATGAACCTCACCCCCGAGGGACATGCAGAGACGTCATCAGAATCTGTAAATGTCAGACTCTGGCCACAACTGGCTCCACAATCATTTGGGTCATCGTTCCCAAAGCCACTTCCAAAGCCAAAGTGTACTTTAGCATTTGGAAAAAGTGAATTGTACTTCTTCTTCTTCTTCAGGTAGGCAGACACCTCGGTGCAATGAAGAACAACAAGTTCAAGACTCGGAAATTGGATTCCTTCACTCAGTTTTTTATGAGAGAAGAATTTGAGCGATGTTTGTAGTTTCCGAAGATGCTGGAAAGAAAAGTCTACTTTTGTGGCAGAGCAGCATATGCCAGAGATAGATAGACAGGTGCCCAACAAAACAAGTTGTCTAGTACTTCTGAGATGTTTCAACACTGCACGAAAACAGCTAAAACACCAGCGTCCAGCCACTTGAACAGTTGCTTCATCCAGAGACGGGAAACAACCCACCTCCGTATCAATACCCGCAGTTACAAGGACATCCGGCATGTGGTACAGACACAAACTTAGATGGCGCAGTCGGGGCAGATTCTGGTTTCTAAAGTAGGTAAAATAATCTGCCGTGCTGATACACTGATCACTGAAATACACCGAGACCACGTTCACAAAGGGCATGCTGATGAATTCATCCAGAAAACTCTTGATTCCCTTTCCATACACGGGTCCCTCATTCCAGAGCTCAAGTTCCGTCACCACATCAGGCGACCGCAATAGCACCTCCTCAATCGCCAACTTCTTCTCCACCCAGCTGTCGTCTAGGTACACAATGATTGGATTGTTTAGGGCGAATTTTGGAAGGGCCAGGTCAAAATTCGACTGGTCCAGAGGCGATAAATATTTGCGCAGTCGCTTCCTCACTGAGGTCGTTTGGATGGCAATCTGGCATGTGGAAGATGCATTACTAACGACAGCGGTACTTACCCTGAAGCACTGCTCGGCTGACATAGCGGCAAACCGGTCGTATCCCCTCGATCAGGCAAGAAACTCGCACTTGGTGAATGCGGCCGCGTCGGTGGTTCTGACCACAGTCACCAATGGGAGGCGCTCTTACTCAGCTACAGTCAGTCCGGCAATCGAGCCCTCAACTTCCAATCAGATCTCAGGTGTGGGATTGGCCGCCAGCACTGACGGCTTCGCATGACCTTGAAGGTTTCACGTGTTGGAGCAAAGACCGTAGGCGTTTGATTGCTGCCATGCCAGGCAAATGCACGCGTCACCAACATTTGAGCGTGCGACAGACAGGGGGCCGGCGTCGGTAAGTTTGTTCAATAGCAGCAACCCCTCGGGCACAGGAGAGTACGAAAAATTGCAATGCCTTCTGAGCAGTAAGTCAGGGAGAACAGTAGCCATTATGACTCAGGTCAATGGCTTGGTTTTCATTATGCACCGAAAAGTACATTTGGGCCTCAGGACTTAACTGCCAACGCTTCGGCGTACTTCTGAGTCAAGTGCTGACTCCTACCAATCCGGCGTAAACAATTAAAACAGGGGACTTGATGCGGCGTCCATACCTTGCCAAGTTGAAGCATTATGGAGGTTGTAGACAGGACAGATGGAATGTTGCGAATATTCCCATGTTACACTTGGAAATTCAATTTGGCAAACACGTGTTTTCGGTAACTTAACGTCAGTCCACGACGGTTACATAAAAATTAAAAATAAGAGAAGTTCACAGGGTTTATAAATGACTCGGGGGCTAATAACATTTATTGTGGCCACGCCACTCGCCCGGCGAAGTGGGCGTGTCATGATCACTGGGTTAAGGGAGAGGGGGGGGGAGGAGGAGGGCGGTGACCATCTGGGGTCGGCATTGGTCACGGAAGACAAAGCGCCTTTGTCAACGTCTGCTGGCAACATACACTAGATTTGCTAACCGTATAGCCACTATCTCGGTCGTAGCTAGCAGCCGTTGGCGTAGGCCTTTGGAGAAGTTTGCTGATGTCCGTTATAAAATATAGAAAGACTTCTTTGGCACTGACTCAGTGATTCCTATCGACTAGATGTGCGGGAATTGAACTTGAAATCGATTTGTTTTCATATCTACCTAGCCGGGCCGGTTTGTGTTCACGTCTTCTGTTTTCCAGGCACCTCGTTGTATGGTCAATGTGTCCCGTCCCACAGGAGTAAGTGAATGAATAAATGCGCATCGATGTGGCCTGCAAAGGTAGTCAGTCTTTACCTCCCAAAGGTAGGAGGGGAGAGTTCGTAAAACGATGGGAACAATGAGCGAGTGGTGCGGCAACGATGAGTGTTAATAGTTCCTGAATCAATTATAAACCCTGCGAACATCGCATATGTTCAATTTCTGTTTAACTGCATTGGCCTGACAGTGAGCTACCGAAAGCACATGTCTACCAAGTTGACTTTTCAAGTGTGACGTGGTACTATTCGCAGAACTTAGACAGTCGAAAGATCCCTTTGTGTTAAAGGAATTCAATGGATTCTTGAAGTTTGACACCAGGCTTGCGGAGGCACATATGACGACCTAATTCTTATCACGACGCATTGACGTGGGGGGAGGGGGGGGGGATATCCGAAACACTACTGGAAAACCTTGCAAAGAAACTACAACGACTACAGCGACATGCAAAGTCACCTTGAAACAGTTAGCGTCGGAGTTGAGGAACTGCAGCGGAACTTGTGCCATAGAGTAGCGGCCCTTGACCATCTTGAAAACTGAGAGAGACTGCCGTTTGAAGACTACGTGCAAACAGTAGAAAATAGAAGTATAGAGGCCAGGCGGACTAAGCTCCTACTAAGTGTCCAAGCAGTGAAGACTCAGACGACCCTTCCAAATAATCCGGAACGGTACGTTCATAACTGTTCCTCAGTACGACTTGATAAAACTCTCGTGGAGGTACTATCTCTTAGTCCTAAGTTTTGTAATACATGGCGGATGCCAAAGCAGTAAGAGTTAAGAATCCAATTCGAGAGTCCATTTTGTCAGACTACCGATCTAAGACCTAACGAGCCTAGAGAACTTGATTATATTAAGTAGACTATGGTTAATTGCTGCTAACAGTATTTAAGGAAGGCTCCAAACAACGAAGGTCCCTTGTCAAGGGCCCATCTTGAAAGCTCCAGGGAACTTCGCAAAAACAAAAATCTTATGCTAACCAGGCCGGATAAGGGTTCGGGAATTGTACTGGTGGATAGAAGGGATTACGTAGCGAAACTAGAGGCAATCTTGTCGGATCGTAGCAAATTCTCGAAGGCCAAGAAAAACAAGGGCCGCACCGAGGCCGTCGAAGTTCATTTGACGGTAGTCCTCATAAGGAAGACCATTTGTTCGGAAAAGAATATGAGCGACTGAGACCTGTGGGGACGACGATATCCAGAATGTACGGCCTCCCAAAAATTCATAAACACGAGCTATCCTTATGTCCACTCTTGGATTTGAGGAATTCGTCCTCTCGCACCGTTGTAAAACGCACAGTGGAAAAACTCAAATCCCTGCAAAATCATTTGTACCCTCGAAGTTTAAAGGACTCCTTTAAGTTTGCCAAGGCTATCAAGAATATTAACGCAGACAGACGGAGAATGCTATCAATAGATGTACCATCACTGTTTATTAACGTACTCGTGACAGATACAATAAACTACCTCTATGACGTTATCGGCAATACGGACTACCCGTTAGGCATGCCAGTGGGAACGTTAAAAGGAATTCAGATGAAGAAGAGGATACGACCACTGGAACAAGAAGTATATTAGCCTGACGTTTCGGGTTCTCACTTGAATTCATTATCAGAGACAGTCGCAGATAAGGGTAATGGTGGTACAAGGAGTGCGGTATTTATAGTACGAAGCTGCCGTGGGACCACATGCGTACTATAATCAACAGTCCTCGCGATCACCGCTGGGGGTCGTAATTGATGCGATGATGGCCTGTCAGTCTGCGTCCGAGTCGTTAATTGCCGCAATTTCGCCACCCCTGTTGTATGCTTGTGTGATGATTACTCGGCCATTTAGCCCGCCGCCCATGGGATTGTTGCTCGTCCGCGCACTCCTCACATGACTGACTCCCCTGCCCAGGGAAAATCTGAGCGCGGAATACGGTAACAGGAGGTCATTGCGCTTTTTGATGGATTGCGGGCCTGCGAACTGCAGCGTATCCTGCCCGGGCCGTCAGGACATCATGCCACAAACGCGTGACAAGCGAACGATCAAGGTCATGGCTCCCTGTTCACACCGTCTTTGTGCTGATTGACCACCCATCAGCCTATGACAGTCCCCCTTGCCATATACCCGACCGTTTCCACAAGCCTTCTCACTTGTGCTGTCTATCGTACTCAGTACACGTCCTATTTCCAATTAGCCTTCTGTTTCGCATGCATAACATTGACGACGCAGGTGCAGAATTTAAAGATTTCATGGAGAAAAATGGAATTAGACATTTAACTACTGCCCCGTACCACGCTGCTTCAAATGGCCTCGCAGAGCGTGCAGTCCAGACAATAAAGCACGGACTAGCCAGACAGACAGAAGCGGACTTGGCCACCAAGTTGTCACGCTTTCTGTTCAGCTATCGCATAACACCAAACGACTCAACGGGTGCTTCGCCTGCAGAATTGATGTTCAAGCGGCAGTTGCGCACACGACTCGACCTGCTTAATCCATCAACGCAGGATAGGGTCATTGCAAAACAGACGAAGATGAAAGAACGATATGATGTGAGCACCCGACCACGAGCCGTCGCGCCCAACGAAAGTGTCTACACGCGACTGGAACACGAAACGAACTGGTGTCCAGCGGTAGTTCGAAAAAGCGAGGGTCAAATAGTGGAATTAGAGTTAGAAGGTGGGAGAATTGTGCGTCGACATCTGGACCAAGTTCGCAGCCGAACGGACACAGTAAGTGGAGAATTCGGAGAGTTAGAACTGCCAGCAACCCTTGATAGGGATCCTGACATCCCGAGGACTGAGCCCCTACTTCCTGAACAGGGCACTACGCCATCCACCGAGGCTTATGTTCCACATCCTTCTACCCCGGCCAGCACTAGCTTAGGGGCAGAGGAGCCAGTGACTACACAAAGCGGCGCAGAGGTAGAAAATACCGCCCTGAGAAGATCGACCCGAAACCGCAAACCTGTCCAACGCTTTCAGGACGAATCTTATTAGAACATTGTCTGAAAATCCACTATTACCTATACTGTTCCCCACCCCTCCCCCTCATGCTCTCCACTTTAGGGTGGAGGGATGCAGCGTATCCTGTCCGGGCCTTCAGGACATCATGCCACAAACGCGTGACAAGCGAACGATCAAGGTCATGGCCCCCTGTTCACACCGTCTTTGTGCTGATTGACCACCCATCAGCCTATGACAGTCCCCCTTGCCATATACCCGACCGTTTCCACAAGCCTTCTCACTTGTGCTGTCTATCGTACTCAGTACACGTCCTATTTCCAATTAGCCTTCTGTTTTACATACATAACACGAAACATGACTCGAGCAGCTCGCGGCTCACACGGTTGTCACCCCTTGCGAGGATTTCGGCCTCTTTGAAATTGAAAATATGGCCGAGTCCCGTCGAATGAGCCGCCACCTGAGAGCTAACGTCTCCCCGCCGCACTGCTGCTGCGTGCTCAGCAATTCGCGTACGTAGGAATCTCCCAGTTTCTCCGACATAGTTGCTTTGTCCGCAACTACACCAGATCCGGTAACCGACTCCAGACGTTTCCTGCCGTGGCAGCGGGTCTTTTTGGCCTCATGACTTGGCGCATAATGGTTGCTTCCGTCCTGTGTGCAACCCCAAATCCAAGTGGAGTGAGAAGACGACTGACGGCTTCCAAGACGTTCTTCACGTACGGAAGAGCCCGCCAACGTATGGGACCGGTTGGATTTGGCCTCTGGTTGAAAAAGTTGAGCGGGTAACCATTGGCTCTCATTACCCGTCGATGATATTGTAATTCAGCAACCTTGTCTTCCATTTCACTGCAGTGCGTCTCAACGCACCGGTATAGCGCCCTTACGCAACTGCGTTTGTGACCGATCTGGCAGTTACTGTTGAAATGCAGTACTTGCGTCATGGTTGTCGCTTTCCTGAACACTTTGGTTTTTAAGCCACCACAATCTTTGCGGCAAACGGGGACATCCAGAAAGGCTAGCTGATTGTTCTCTTTCTCCTCCATCTTAACTTGAACGTCCAGGACGACGGCGTTGAGACGTTCTTTGAATACCTGCACCCGATCCCGTTCCATTACGACGAAAGTATCATCCGCATACCGAACAAAAAATTTTGGTCTGTGGTGTCGGAAAATCGGCGACTCCAACCGTTGTAGGATCGCCTCGGTTAGGAGTCCTGAAATCGGCGTATCCATTGGCGTGTCATTCACCTGCTCGTAGGTTGTTCCATCGAACATAAAGTACGTTTTGAGACAGAACTTCAGGACTTGGATGATTTGTGCGTGTCCGAGACGATTTTCCGTTTTGTTGTATTTCTCTCCTAGGAGTAGTTCGACGGTCTCTACTGCCAGGTCCTGCGGATGAGCTCTAGAGAACGGATTTCGTAAACTGCCTGCTCCAACGTCATCCAAGAACGACAAACTGATGCCAAGCCTGTCGTCAAAGCAGCTGACGGAGGAACAAATGCATGTTTTAAGGCATGAGGCCTCATTTATGACAGCTGTTGCCAAACCTGCCAGGGTGATTGCGGCAGTGGGTTCAATCCTCGACAGACGAAACGATGAGCAAGTGACGTGGTAACGATGAGCGTTAGTAGCCCCTGAGTCACTTATAAATCCTGCTAACTTATAATATTTTCAGGTTCTGTATTGGTCTGACGATGGGTTACCGAAATCACGTGTTTACCAAATTGACTTTACAGATGGAATTTTTCGATAAAGTTAGTACCGGATTTGATCATTTGGCACTTCAGTCACTGATCGGTAGAAGGCTGCCCCCGTACCACCGCTGACTTGGACAGGTTGTGCAGCTTCCGACTGGTGCCAAACTAAACTGTAGAATATACACAGGTCTGTCTTTCAACAGATAAAGTTGCGAAAATCCCCATTGAGCAATTCAGAAGAGCATTTGGCGAGCATACGTGCGCTTTCCATAAATTATTATCGGTCCAGTACATTTATGTGGGAACGAGGTACAAAGTAAAACGTGTGAACGATAAGATGAATCGACCACAGTTCGGGATGT